>JARJCX010000383.1:0-107130 GCA_029282285.1 Mycena rebaudengoi | reverse complement strand
CATCTGCGGACCGGCCGCCGACCACAGCCTTTGTTGAAACCAAACCACGCGATTGGCAAGCATATAACATGTCGCTCAACAGTCAGAACTCACCAATTATGTCCTCTCCAATCGTTGATTCAATCTCCTGTCCCTTGAATGTTGCTATTGTTGGCGCCGGGCTAGAGGTCTCGCCGCTGCAGTTTCATTGCGAAGGGCAGGGCATATCGTGAATGTATGAATCTCGCTTGCGTTTAGTTTGGATACCGCATAGATCATCCAGATATTTGAAATCTCTGCACTGAACAAGGAGGTCGGCGTGGCTATTATAGTACCTCCGAACTCAAAGCGCATTCTGGAGAGGCTGGGCTAGGCGGAGAAAAATTTGAGAGCGGTAGACTATGTCGGGGTAAGCAAGAGTCTGCTGGACTGATGCGCGAGAAAAGGCTTATATAACTCGTAGGTAATCGTATACGGAGAAAAGAGCGAAGAAGGGCGAACTGCCACCGTCAAAACGGAAGCAAGTACGATGGTTTCGTAAGTATGTCGACCTGGCCTTTCAAACTTGGTGAACAAATTCGTGCAACAATCGTGTACGTGCCGTCGAAGGGACTTCCACGATGAGCTCAAGCGTCTCGCGTTGGAAGAAGGTGGTGCTGTTGCTCCTGCTCGATTGCACATGTCGACACAAATCGTGGATTACGATCCAGAGGCTGGAATTTTGACGAGTAAATCGGGTGGGAAGTGCGAGGCCGACGTCATTATCGCGGCCGATGGAGTGAATGTGTGTGCCCGGGTTTCTCGATTTTTCACCGTGCGCTAACTGAGATTGGAGTAGACACTTCGAGCCACTGTAGTGGGATATCGTGTGCCTCTACCGCCATCAGGAATCTGTGCCTTCCGCTGGGTGCTCGAAGCATTAAAGCTAGAAGGCTCTGAATTTGATTGGGTGCAGAGAAAAGGAATTTCCGGGCCCCGACTTGCACAACGGCAGGTTCCACACACCTCATGTTTTTGTATCCCTGCCAGGATCGATCCCTCATCAATGTGGTTATGATACATGAATACAAGGGAGCAGGGTGAAGACCGTGCGCGTGTTTTCCAATATTTCTCTTTCGATCTTGATTTTTTCCCCAGTCGTTCGCAGCAAGGCGACTCACGCCGAGATGCTCGAAGAGTTCAGCGATTTTATTCCAAAGTTCCGATCTTTCATCGAACTCGCGCCGGACACGGTCAATATTTGGGACATGCGCGCGGTGCCGAAGCTCCCGACCTGGATTAGAGGACGCGTTTTACTCCTCAATGACGCCGCACACGGGACGTTCCCGACGCTTGGTCACGGCGCGGCGATGGCCGTGGAAGAGGCGGCGACGATTGGGTATTTGTTGCCTCCCCGCTCGCCGTTTGAATAAAAAAACTTCTGATTCCGATCTTTTGTTATTTCCTGGGAGAAAAATTCTGAGGAATTGATAACGCAAAATTGAACACCAATGTGTCATGCGTGCAGGACATAAATGCGCCACTGGATTCGTCATTTAACAAGGCAGCGGGCTGTGCTGCTTGTCGGCCTTACCCACTTTATTCAGATGCTTTTATTTCAGTATCTCGCAAATCGGCGTGAGCAAATCAGCTGTAAATGAGGGTGACCTGTTAACAATTATGTAAGGTAGAAGATAAGGCTTCCCGAAACTGGTTTCTGAAAGTTTGCTGAAAGTAATCATTTAAGTTACATCATCAGGTTGCCTGAAATTTTGCATTTGGCTGTGTGAGTACTCGTAATTAGTCACCTGCGGGTCCCTGGATGCGCTTGTCGAACTGCTCAAGCTATTTCTGGAACAACTGTTCGCAACGGCACCAGAGTTGCAATGTCTTGGCAGAAGACTCCGAGACAGAGTTTCTAAAAGCCATAATTTATTCCAGAGCCACTATTGCACTCGTAGCTTGCTCATGATGTCCTCCAAATATTTTATTCAATTCCTGTGTTTCGCGCGAACAATTCCTGATATAAATAACTGGTCTCACTTCTTCTGTGCTGATTTGTTTTTTGCCTCTTTATAGTCCTTGGATCTACCGCGGCGAGTTAGCGCGCCCGTGAGCTCGTCTTTGGGCTATGGAGGAGTCCAGGGGCAATAATGTATTTGGGCAACGGCTGGCAGCGGGCATTCCTAAACGGGACCGTGCCGACCGTAATACTACGCGGAGGGTACACAGCCTGGTGATACCATCAGTCTTTAAGCTTATAAGAGCCGAGCCAAAGCCGAGCCCCTGTCAACCGGCCTTATCGGCGAAATTACAAATTTCCGACAGATGTCGGAATTTTTGTTTACATCAACTGCGTATCTTTTTCTCATGCTACCGCGATTCCTCTTCAAGGCGCGGTTTGTCCAGGCCCTCGCACTATTTGTTGTCCTGACTGTTGTCCTGGCCGCGTTCTCTCTCAATGATCGCAAACGAAGTGTCGTTGACCTCTTGGAGGCGCCGGATATCCGTGCGCTCGGACATCCTAGCTTTGCTGATATCCGAGCATATGAACGGCAACTCATCCTACACCCCTTGCCTTCGCCGGGGGCAGTACCTCCCAGGTCTGCCTCTTTTGATGCTTCATTCCTCACTTCGACGGCGCTGATCGGACTCGGGACAGATATTTACTTATCTTCTGGGAGGGGTGCTGCTCAGGGTACGCGCCTTTTCTACTATAATCCTGAAACACTAAGGTCCTTCTCTAGTTGGAATAATGTTCTCCAGGAGCAGTGAGTGGTACTTGCGACATTGCTCCACCGTGTTGATTTTGGATAGGCTCCTCAACACGCATTTGGCGTACGTTTCCAATCGCGGATACGTCTTTCGGGACTATACTCCCAGTGATCACCCTCCTTTTCCCGATACGTTCCCCAACGGCACGCGCCACTTTCTGAGCATTCCTATGAATGCCATGATATCCGGTCCCACCGCGGGCGGGCCCTACTTTTCCGACCCCGGGGAGGAAGGCGCCTTGATTCCACCTCGCGCCATCTCAATGGAGGGTTGGGAGAGTGCCTGTCCCGAGGAGCAAGTCTTTCACCTCGATCTTCACGCCACCAACGCAGAGCTCGAAATCGTGGAAAAGACCGATGCCGCCGAACGAATGTTACGATGGGGAGCCAAGCTGGGGAGCATAAGCGCGGACTGCGTCAGCGTAGATGGTGGCTCTATTTTCGACTACCTGTACGGAACATATCTTCTACCAACAACGCTCTGAATCAGATACGCCCTCCTTACTACAGGCTCATCGGGAGCGAACGAGTGCTGCCCTTATGGAAGACGTTTGGCTCCTCTCCCATCCTCACAGCCTTCGCATGGTCCCCCCTCGTCGCGCGCGCCATTGAGCGCAATTTCCAGCTCCTCTCTTTGCTGCCACCACCACCACATTTGTCCTGCACACACTGCGCAAGTCATCTCACATCGGGCAGCGCATCCTCACCATACCCCTTCACCTCCTTCGCTCCATACCGTACCGCCACGCCGCCGATTGCAGGGCTCCTTGGGCTGCATGTACGTCGAGGCGATTACGAGGAGCACTGCAATTTGCTGGCGGACGCCGGCTTCGACTACAACGCGTGGAACACCTTCGGCCGCCCCGATCTGCGCAATATGAGCTATCCCGCTCTCCCCGACTTCCTGGACGTTCCACCAGGCATGCCTCGTCACAACGCATCGCGCGCCCACTGTTGGCCACCAACCTCCAAGATTGTCGAGCGCGCGCGCATCGTGCGCGCAGAATCCGCCTCGGGCGCGCTGTTTCCTGTTCAGAACCTCACCACGGTGTACATAGCTACCAACGGCGAGCGCGAGTGGATTTTGACGCTGGTCGAGCTCCTCAAGGCGGACGGGTGGGAGCGGATCTCCACCTCGCTTGACCTGGAGCTCACGAAAGAAGAGTATGCGGTCTCGCAGGCGGTGGATATGAGCATTTTGGTCGCTGCAGAGACATTCATCGGCGTCGGGGTGCGTTTAATCTCGATCTCACACCTATACTACTCACAATTGTACAGTTCTCTAGTTTAACTAGCAATGTCGTTTCACTCCGGCTCTCAAGCCATAGGCACCCCGCCACTTGTAGATTTTGGTAATTCCAGATCCAGTACTGACTTAGGTCCAGGACTAATCTTAAAGTCCGAGGCAATGTAAATCTCAGCTGCCCGGAGTTCGATCTGGAACGTGTTACACTGAGAGCGAATCATAAGCCACCAACTACGGTAAGTCATTGAAAGAACAGGACGGTTGTGGTGCAAATATATATTGGCCCATAGCTGTCTTATTCAGACCCATTGTCTTCCAGGTATTGGAGGCATGGGAAATCCCAGTCTGGCCATTGCAACTCTTCAGTAGCGAAATCACAATCTCCTAGAGTCAACGTCTGCCCATATTTGTCCCCACATTTTTTCAGGATCACCGGACATTCTGATAGTTCGTTTGTAAATGTAAGGTAAATGAATTCGAAACTCGAAACATCGAGGGAGTGCCGCTAGATCTTCACGGAGCCCATTCCACCAATTGTGAGTAAAATGGCTATCCATCACGGCAAGTAAGCTTGGATAAAAGAAGGCATTGACTGAATAACCAGAAAAAACGGGTTTGAGTCCTGCACCTCGTCCTAACAAAGTTTTCTACATGTTCATTGCGGAATATACTCCGACAAACGACGTACGGGCCATTTAGACTGGTTATATTCCTAAACGGCTTCAGGCCGAAGCAAAATTCTTCTCGAAATATTCTTCCGCTGCTTGAATTGCATCGTGCCCTAAGAGATCATCCTGTATGTCGGGGGCTTGATATCTCTCTTAGTACCTCGAATATTTCGATGAGAGTTATGCTTACAGCGAAAATAGAGCCCTCGTTTTTCCGGGATCGCCATCTCTCGGCGGACTCTTGGCCCACGAAGTCGCCGCGATCTTTACGAAGGATTTGATGCGCCTCCAACCGACTGGGCACCTGTTCGCGAGTGGTCCCGGAAGGCAACAAACACCCAATCGTCGCCGCCTCTTCCACGGCCATCGCCGCGCCCTGACCAAGCGTCGGGAACGTCCCGTGTGCGGCGTCACCGAGGAGCAAAACGCGTCCTCTAGTCCAGGTCGGGAGCTTCGGCACCGCGCGCATGTCCCAAATATTAATCGTGTCCGGCGCGAGTTCGATGAAAGATCGGAACTTTGGGATAAAATCACTGAATTCTTCGAGCATCTCGGCGCGAGTCGCCTTCCTGCGAACAACTGGGGAAAAAATCAAGGTCGAAGAAGAAATATAGGAAAACACACGCACGGTCTTCACCCTGCTCCTCTTTGTAATCATGCGTCATAACCACATTGATGAGGGTTCGATCACGGCAGGGATACAAAAACATGACGTGTGTTGAACCTGCCTGTGCTTCCTGAGACAAGTCGGGGCCCGGAAATTCCTTCTCTTTGCACCCAATCAAATTCAGAGCCTTCTAGCTTTGATGCTTCGAGCACCCAGCGGAAGGCACAGATTCCTGATGGCGGTAGAGGCACACGATATCCCACTACAGTGGCTCGAAGTGTCGACTACAATCTCAGTTAGCGCACAGAGAAAAATCGAGAAACCCGGGCACACACATTCACTCCATCGGCCGCGATAATGACGTCGGCCTCGTACTTCTCACCCGATTTACTCGTCAAAACTCCAGCCTCTGGGTCGCAATCCACGATTTGTGTCGACAAGTGCAATCGAACAGGAGCACCAGCACCATCTTCTTCCAACGCGAGACGCTTGAGCTCATCGTGGAGGTCCCTTCGATGGCACGTACACGATTGCTGCAGGAATATGTTCACCAAAATTGAAAGGCCAAGTCGACATACTCACGAAACCATCGTACTTGTTTCCGTTTTTGATGGTGACAGTTCGCCCTTCTTCGTTCTTTCCTCCGTATACGATTATCTGCGAGTTATATCAGCCTTTGCTCGCGCATCAATCCAGAGGACTCTTGCTTACCCCGACAGAGTCTACCGCTCTCAGATTTTTCTCCGCATAGCCCAGCCTCTCCAGAATGCGCTTTGAATTCGGAGGTACTACAATAGCCGCGCCGACCTCCTTGTTCAAAGCAGAGATTTCAAATACCTGGATGATGTATGAGGTATCCAATCTAGCTGAAGAGAAACACAAGCGAGATTCGTACATTCACGATGTGCCCTGCCCTTCGCAATGAAACTGCAGCGGCGAGACCTCCTAGCCCGGCGCCGACAATAGCAACATTCAAGGGGCGGGAGGTTGAACCAACACCTGGAGAGGACATAATCGGTGAGTTCTTGGCTGTTGAACGACGGGTATTTATTTTGCTTGCCAATCGCGTGGTTTGGTCATTTCAACACAGTCATTTGTTTCCGTTTATCCAAAAGTTTGACAGAATTAGCTAAAGGTTATGACAAAAGAATGGCTGTCGGAGGATGCTTTCTCTCGAAACCCGCACCTAAGATTGCCAAACAAGGCCGGTAAGGCCGACAAGCGGCACAGCCCGCTACCTGGTTTTACAAAACAATATGATTCATCAAACTTGTTCATCAACACCATTGGAGGCCTTTAAACCTGGCAGGTAGGCAGGTGGTTTACTCGCCGCAGTCCTGCTGAAGACACCGAGCCAAATGTATCGCAATTGTACGAGGTAGTAGCTACAGGAAATTTACGAACCATTTCTGAAAGGACAACCTGTTTCAGTTTAGTACACCGTCTTTAATTCTTTGATATTGGGTGCCGAAGATTTTACACTTCAGTAAGTTGAAATTGATATCTCGGGGTCGCAACTTGTTCAGTTTCGTTATTACATGGTAGTGCAGCGAGAGGAGAAGCATTCATATGCATCCTATGCTCTTGGTCAGACATAATAAATTCGGAGCAACCGGGCTCCCTGCGTTACATTTTCTGCGCAGCCTGTCCTCCAAAAGGCCGAAGCATTAAAATTTTATTGACCTATGAATCTTCAAGGCACTTCCTCAATTCACCAGTGAGACAGCAGCTGTAGAGATTGAAGTAACGGCTCCCATCAACTTCATGGTAGAGTCTATCATTTTTATATCAGATGCTCTCAAATTTCAACCCGGCCACATCCAAAGTCAGTCCCCTTCTCTTAGCCTGGTCCGAATGTTTACTAGGTCTTGAAATACCGGTTACTATTCAAAATTTGTGGTCAACTGATTTTCAAAAATTTCTTATGCTGCAAAGCAGGTCTTTTTCTTAACGGTTTACCAGCGAGTCGCGAGTATAAACTAGTCATATAACAGCATGCCTCAATCAATCTCCTGCCTTAGCGAGTTATTTTTCAGCCAGGCTCAACCCACAGCCAGCCAGTATTTTTTGTTCAAACGTTTCCCAGTTTTTCAATAGCTCGCAGAGATAGGGGTAAAGAGTAAGCCGATTTGCGAGACATTACGGCGTATTTCGACATTCTGCGCAGCTGGTTCCAATGCCGAAGAATTTTGACGGGGAGAAAAGCTGCTGACGTGAGAAGAAATGACGAAAGGTGATCCACCGCCAAAAGGTGGAATGATTGGGCGTCCTATAAAGAACCCTTATTGAAAGGTAGCGGAAATTTAGGCCCAGCGGAGGTGCAATTTGAAAGGCAAGCTGGAGTTTGGAGTTTCAAGCTAACTGATGTGAAACTTAAATGAATTGAATAAGATTAAATTCAGCTACATGTACTGGAATGAAAAATGATATGGTTAGTTTAATTTCCAGGTTCAGCCAGAAGATTGAATCCGCTGGGTTAGACCAGGCCTGACAAGGCTCCAGAGGTGGTTGGTGTTTGCCGGTGTGGCACTGCGTTTAGGCGCCGGATAGCCGAAGCCATTTTTAGGCGCTTCTCGACCCGGCCGAGCTCCGGCCAGCTGGCTAGAAATAGCTTGTCCCGGTCACCTAGACAACGGCTAGCCATAGCAAATGCGAGGGTCCGCGACGCTCAGCTCGACGTAGCGTTTCTAAACGGGTAGCACAGCCTCGACACCAGTTGGTTAGGTCCGCCAGGGCTAGCCATTCCTCTGGCTACGACGAGTCATCCTGGGTCCAAGAATATCTATGGGAAGACCGAGTCCTTCATATCGGGATAATATATTCGTTGCGGCCAGTGCACGGGATCGTAGTACAAGACACGGGCCTCGGGAATGCAACAGAGGAGCCTGTTATGGATGGATAGAGTAGCCCACGTACTGCGCAGACTGAGGACAAAGAGCATTCGGATCACATAACTTGATACATGGCAAACAAACGGAGAAACAAACATCCACACACACTGCACAGCCGATCGGCGAACTTGCAACGAACTTGAACATAGTTATGATTTAATATCCCACCTTCTGAATGCCATAGAGCATGGCTAGACATGCGGGCGGGACAAGGTCCTTGGCTAGCTCTGGCTAGGTGGCTAGTCACGGCTAGACGGATCTCGTCGAGGTGGCTAGTGTGGCCTCGACATTTAACACCGACTACTTCTCAGCTAGTCGGCTCGCCACGGGGCCCTGCTACCTGGGACCTGAATGCAGTGTGTGCGTAAAACTCTCCGATATTTGATGGCTCAACCCTTATTCTCCCGCCGTATTGCTGGCGTCCAATTCACTGGCGCGCGCTGTACATACTAGTCCGTAGAGAAAGATTATTTTACCCGTACGGTATTTGAGTCCTTTGAAATATGTCGCTCCTCGCACTGATGAGTTTGTGTGGTTGAACCGTTGCACTTCAGCGGTCGAAGTCTCGAAGATGCTCCAGCTATCAGGCACGCGGACCCAGTGGGCTGCCGAGAACGTAGATTATTGAAGAGAAACAGAGATTGAGGTAGAGGCTGAAGTGTCATTCATCATTTTCCTCCTTGGATCATTTTGCCATGCTCAACAGTCGGAGTTGGAGTCAACACCCGTTGCGGGGATGATATTGAATTTAAATTTCAAAAAAAAAATAGGGGTACAACGGATTTCGATGGTCGGTACTTTCCATGATCCAAGTCGAAAAAAAGAAAATGGACAAGTCGAGGAATTATTCGATGCAGTGATCGGTGGGTGATGCATATGATGATCGTGTAGTTATAACAATAGGGTGGGACTGGTAGCCCGAAAGGGTGAGGTGGCTCGAGCCTGAGATCATTCACGGGCATGTGAACCAACGCGTATGATCCCGCACACATGTATGCTGTTTTCTTACCATTAACGCAATCTGTTCGAGATTAATATTCCACTCTCCCGTAAGTTATATTCAAGGCCCCGTCCTTGTTCTTCTGCAACATCTACAATATGTATGCCATAATGATGCCCTGCCTTCCAGCTGGCCTTGGGACACAGAAAAGTCGAAAAAGAATGGCTACGCTGAACACCGCACTGTGTGAGTACCTCGACCGTCCCCTGTCACCCGTTGGCGATGTTCATTTTACGGACGAGAGCAGGTGAGGGAGGGCTTTTGCGAACGGGAGCAGGCGAGGGAGGCCGGGAGTATTCCGGCGGCGCCTCTGACGTTGCGCTTCGAATTCCGTAGTGGCGCAAACGTTCAGCCTCCAGTATCTGCACCTGAGTCTGCAACGTGACAACTTCCTGCGCCATGCGAGACATCGACTCAGGCTCCACCTCGCTGGTACCTGAATCTCGCTTTGAATCCGGCAGATAAGAGCTCTCCTCGCGCTTTTCGGAGACAGGCCGTCCGGAAATTGTGGCGAAAGGACGCGGCCGCGCAGCCTCCTCGTCAATGATCTCGACCCAATCAGGCGTCCGCTCGCGGCGTGAGCGTCGGCGGCGGTAGAGAAACCAGGCCACGGCCGCCATGGAAATGACCACCAGCAGAGCCACGATTCCGCCAATAACTGCAACCACTCCCATTGAATCGGGGAGCCCGGAACCCGCATTACTTTGAGCGCTTGTTGGCTTGCCAGTCTCTCCCGAGAGATCGAGTTGAGGTTGTTTGTTCCTATTACGAGGATGTTGAAGGGTCGCGGGCACAAAAAATAGCAAGACGTACCACCGCCAGTGATTTTGCATTGGCCTGGAAAGCCGTAAACATGCCCTTTCTGGCATTGATCGCGCCCACCATGCCTAGCGCAAACAAGAATCAAAAGAAACATTAGGCGCATCCCCGGAGGTGAGTCAAAAGATATGCACCTTCAGAGCAATGTCGAACGGGGGAAGACTGCTGGCAGAAAAGAACATCGCTGTGCCCAGAACAATTAGCGATGCGTATTCAGCAAAGCCGAAACACAGACGTTTTTCTTCGTCTTCGACTGTAAAAGTCCACACGGGGAAGTCACTTCCTGAGTTCCCAGTCATGGTACCGGAATTGAAGCCGAAGGGGAGGCCCTCACACGGGTTGGCAAAGGTCGACTGGACGATACTGTGATTCCCGGGGCTACAAGAAGATGCGCCGAGTGAGTGTCATATTCACGTCCGCGTGGGGGGGGGGGGGGGGGGGGGGAGGGGGGGGGGACACGCACACATTGAACTGAAAGTTAATTACAGTCCCGTTGGGAGCGTTTAAAGTTTGTTGGGACTGACTGATAAATGCCACCAGGGCTGTTCGCTTCCGCTCCTACGGTCACTAGGATCTTTCGAGATATGAGCCCAGAGACGAGCGAATGTAGCGGCCTTAAGAACACACCTCTTCTGGGGTAGTGGACGTCATACCCCAGATCGAAGTTGAGGAGCCAGCCGTGAATGGGGGAGGAAGGAAGAAGAGGAATGTCGCCCAGACCTGAAGAGTCTCGTAAGTCGCCATCGGAGGCTCTCAGTAGTATCATCTGCGTGATGATTTTCTGATCAAATGCATCGCGCATCAAGAATATGGCCTCTCCCTCGTTGCTTGCTCATACAAAAATGTCGCTGAGGCAAAGTCCCGGTGAATCGATTCCATTCAGTCAACATAGGATGCGGTACATAAAGGCCGCATTGTTTGGCACAGGTAGTTCGTCCTAGTCTCATCCTTCAGACTTCACGACTTTCAGTCGAGGCAACAAGGGGATCTCGGTCGCCAACATCATCATGACAACAGGAAGTTGATGCAGCTAACTTCCTCGTCGCCAAAGTCTGGAATTTACACGATGGGGATTGGATGAATTCGGTACCATAGATACATAAGACCTGAGGTCCGCAGGTTTAGCCAGGGTTTAGCTCTGAACTGAGTACTTAAGTACTGGGGGGGGGGGGGGGGGATATATTATACTCACGTGGTGAATGCATAGATTACTGCCAAAATTGTACGGGACTTCTACCCGTTGATCCCATGTAACCCCATGTGGGAGTCGGCAAAAGAAATAACTTGCATCTAATTCCAGTTAATTCCGGCGTACTCAGAAGCAACTCAGAAGAGCAAGGAATAGCGAGACGGCGGGCGACACGCGAATGCATAAAAGAAAAAATTGGATGCGGGATGGTGGGTAAATACAAAGCGGCAGATGCCTCGACACTGAGCGGTAGTGAGAGCAGCGAGAAAGACGTCGAGAGCTGGGGGGAATCCCCTGAACGCTCCGTGCTATCTTATATCTCCAGCGTCGATCGATCCGGATAAGGAGCCTCGCATAGCCGGCAGGAGAAAGGTCGGCTGACTCAAGGCACGTCGCAAATCCCGTGTTTTGCGAACAACACCCGGCAGGAAGCCGGAAAGAAGGCGGCATTCATACTGTGCAGAATTAGACTACCATAAAACCAGTTCTAAACTCGATTTTCCGATGCAGAAAGGCGCTTCTTCAACAGAATTCCATTATTACGATTCCAATTGCTCGTCGCGAGTCATATGCATTGAATTGACATGCCTTTAAAAATTAAGCGGACAGTCGGTCCGAAGGTCATGTTAATCTGATCTACTCTTGATAATTTTCACGTATCCACTGTCTCATTAAGTATTGCTGGCAATTGCAATACTGGACTCTGGCTTCTCAATTCTCCAATATAACTTAGACCCGAAACCAGCCTGTAAATGCAACAATTTCCGAAAATATGCGGCAAGCTTGCAACCGAAGTGCCTGCCACTTCCAGTTTTCCGGTTGTGTGCATTCATTGGAAGTTCCGACCTTGAGCTTGACTATTACAGCATGAGCTTGACATTGCTTAACTATTTCAATTTGGATTTGTGAGTTGAGATCTTATCTTATCGTATCTTATCTTACTAGTCGTGACTAGGTAGTTGGCCACCCAGGGTAGTTGGCCATTGGAGCTATACTCCCTGAATATTAAGTTTTGTCATAAATGTCGGTTGTAGGTTGGAGAGGATGTTGAGGTGTCCCTTCAAACAAATTTGGACGTGATGCCAAGCTGCAGCCAATTTTAGAACGGGTTGATGGCGGAACGGGCGTTTTTCTTGATCTCCCATGACGCCAAATCGCCTCGTTCTTCCTCAATTCTTGCTCGATCCACGATGTCTGGGGCTCATTCTAATCGGGAAATGTTTGCGTTCAAGCGAGGGAACACTCTTGGCCGTTTGAACTTATCCCTACCCTCTGGTTGGCCGGCTTCTTCTCAAAAATCACACTTTCACATCACAGGCTTTCAGTTGGCCACGCATATATCAAGATAATATGCAGTGCTAGAGGCACCAAACTGTCTACACACCTTCAGTAGAATAAAAAGCCTCATACTAGAAGGCACCGACTCTTGCTGGTAATTTTTCTCCTCTCCTCAAACGCGACCGGCCAACTTCCTAGTTTGTCCCCCTTTTGGACACGCCAACTGAAATATTCGCCAAGCAATCCCAACTCAGCACAAGCTCAATCCCTGTTCAATGTCGACTCTTAGGGCCCCAACCTACATCCTCTCGACACAAAAGGCCCAGGTCGACAATATAACTTGTTCTGCAGGCACAATAACCCTTAAGTGGCCACCTTCACAGTCAATAGTAGTATCTCTGGTTGTCTCCCACGCACGCCAACACCCCCTTGCTCTTGCTGCTGCATAGACGTCCCTGCTCGTGTCAATCCCGACATATATTACCTTCAGCCACCACGTGCACTCTCCGCATAATCTGCGACACCAGATCCGGAGTCCTCCAGCCTGAGCCAATGCCTGTCGCGCTGCCAGTGACGGTTCTAGTTGTGGGCTCTCTGAAATTTGAATATCCGATGTTCCATGAGCTGGTTGTATTTCGCCGCTCGCCCTGGCACAGCACCCACGGCGACCACGGCAATAGCAGCAGGGTAACACGGTACGCGCGGCGGCGCGGCAGCCACGGCGAGCACGGCGCTCCGCGTCTTCTCGTCGTGCTACCATGCCACTCAATCCCCGGTTGACTATTCGCGGGACTCTCCCCGGTCCGACCCGAAGCTCGTTGAACTCCCGACGTCGCATTGGAATAATGAGTGCGGCTGCCTGTATTCGTCAACCATGTATCTAACTGCCGCCCGTACACGCCGCGCAACTTCCTGGCCGCGAAGTCAAATTCCAAATCCAATATCCTATCAGCGCTGGGAATCTACCGCCCAACAAGCTCACCAGTACGTCAGGAGACCCGTCTTGTGGTATATCTATTACCCTTTTTGTGGTGCATTACGCAATGGACTCTCAGACTCAGGTATATATATAGGCCTCATTTTTCATTCGCTGACCACTCTCAATCCCCACCCCCCCACACCTACTTCAAAACCTCCCTTCAAATTAAATAAAGCTGAGAAAATGCCTCACAGCGGATCCTGTCTCTGCGGCCAGACGACCATCCAGCTCAACTCAACGCATAAGGAGCAGGTGGGTACTCATGATCCACGATGACTTCGTCCAACCCTTTCATCGTTTCCTTGCCGCCGACACACATGATCTGTATTAACGGCGTTACCGTATCCCAGATCGTCTGCCACTGCCTCGACTGCAAAGAGACCAGCGGCAGCGCCTTCAGCACAAACGTCCTCGCACCAAAGAAGGACGTCAAAATCACTGGGCCTGTGAAAGAGTACAGCGTCAGGTGCCCTCCGGGAATACGGGTGCGTGTCGTCCCTTCTTTAGTTTATTCTTCCACTCCTTCGAAACTCGATAACTGACACCCACCACCAGTTACCCGCGTATTCTGCAGCAACTGCGGCTCTGCTATCACCCACCTCACCGCTGCCTTCGGCGACGCGCAGGCAATCCAGACGGGCAACTTCGCGAGTTTGCGGACGTGCCGATTTCGACGGAGCGTGAGTGTTTTTTCTTCTTAATAATTATTATGCCTGCCCACCGGTGGAGCGCTGCTGTCTAGTTCGAATCACCCATCCTATGCTTGCCCCACTGTCTCTTCTCATCGCGGTCCTGGTCCACCCCACCGCATCTCTTCACTCCACAGTCTTCCATTATTTTTCAGATATATTCTATTTCGCCCGCTCCCCCATGCCGATTCCGAGTCTCTGCCATCTCCTTCCTTATTTTTCTTCTACGTCGGGCCCACGGCCTTTTTAAAAGAAATACCCGTCGCTCACACTCTTTCCCAGTGTCGTTAAAGACCGCTGGAGCGGCCTCGGGCCCATCAAGGACGCAGCGCAGGTGCAGGCGATGCCCGGCGCGTGATTGCTTGGAAGCGTGTTGATGTTGAAAGATGAGAAGCAATTACAGAAGGGCTCGATTTATGAATTGTATGTATGTATGTATGTACGTGCTTTCGCCTATGTATTCTGCGAGTAAGTAAATGAAGACTGGTTATGTGTAAATTTTGGTTCCACATACATTCAACGCCAGAGCCGGTATTGGTCATTTCTTAGGGCTCTGCAGCTTCTGGTCTCAGACCTCTCAATGCAGAGTTAATCCTTTTCGAACCAATCCAGGTAGAATTAAATAATGCGTCGTAGCTAGGGAGACGGTTGCTGCAATTATGCGGGAGGTGGACAAAATTAAGCCTCGAAACTTCTGGTCCACATTGTCCAACGAGGCCATTTAGGTAAAGACAAACTAAGTAGCCATGTATGAGGCAATAGCAGCCGGCCGCACAATCACTTACTTACAAGGATACATGCCCGTAATTTGCACCTCGCGTTTGCTTCGCGTCCAAAAAGTCATTATGTCGCGTCAAGTAAAAAAGCATCCTCACGTCGCGTCAAGAAAAGCGCGTCAAAATCATCATCAATCATGCAGCACGCAAGCTAATATACATTTACATGGATTTGTTGGTACAGTACAGTGTTGTTATACTTAGTAGGAGATACGCTGTCTAGTGTGGGAGCTTAAGGTAGAATGATGGAGCAAATGAGAATCATAAGCGTGAATGAGTGGGTGAACGGACCAGGCGATGGGCGATGGGCGTCGGGCGTCGCGTTGAAGGCGGCAGCTATGCACGGTAGGCTATGGCAACGACGGCCAATACAGCCCCTTCTGCGACCGCAGCGACCGCGCCTCAAACGGCCTGCGGTGGTCAAAGTGCGAGGAGTAGTAGAAGTGCGAGGCATTGTCGGGGGCGACGATCTCGGTCGAGTCCCGCTCGACGGTGCGCCGAACGTTGATTTCCAGCGGGGAGGGCTGCGATAGGCGCGTCAGCGGTCGCATTCATTTCCCTCCAAAGGAAGAGGGAGAAATGGATAGATGGATGCAAGTACATACCTTGTGCAGCTTGAACTGTGGCCTGTACGCGTTTATTATGCTTTGCTGTGAACTTTGCTGTGAAAAAAAATTGCGCATGTCAGAATGCATGTCTCCCGGGAGGAGCAGAACGCACCGGCGAGCCCGGCGCGCGGTGCGGGAAGTGCGTGTAGTAGTTCTTGAGGTGGTCTGCCGGGTTGACCTGGATGCCCTGGTCGCCGCCGTGGATCTCGCGCAGCTCCTTGCGCGTGTGAGAAGCACCAGCAGCGAGTTCGGGTACACTGTGTACGTCAATAAATCAACAGCGTTCGTTAGTTAATGAATAAATTGGTGGAAAGGGTACGGGACGTACGCTTGCCGATGACGAAGTGCAGACTGAGCGACAGGGAGGAGTGTGGGATTACAAGCCACTTTAGGATAGATAGATGTGAGCGTGTACTGAAGGGGCAAGAATGATTAGACATACGAAAGTCAGGGCTCCGACGGTTGCGAGGCTAGCAAGGATAAGAATCAGTGCCGGTTACTAGATTCGGACGAGTACAGACGTACCAGGTGATCAGCCCGTTCTCGAGGGTGTATAACGTGAGTGTGTCGAGGACGCCTTTCATTCTGATTTAATGTGTAGGCTATTAGTCTAGGCGAGAGGGACGGAAATGGGTAATAGATGGGTAGGTACGTACACGGAGGAGGAGGAGCGCTTCCTGATCTTGCGCAGGTAATAGCACAAGAGGAGCGTGATGAGCAAGTCGGTGCCGGCGGACATCGAGAGCCCCACGGTGAACAATTGCTGTTAGTTATGGCATTGACTTGTCGGTAAGGATCAATATAATAGGATTTCTGCGCACCAGAAAATGCGTCTTGCCGAATTTGGACCAGCGCCCTATTTTCAGCCTGTTTTATTCGGACGATGAGTCTTGTGGTTGGGGGTTCAGATATACAAAGCGTTGCTTACATGGCCGAGGTTGATACTGTTTCTCGAGTGAGATGACAAGAAGGACGGGATGGCGTGAAATTAACATACCGACAGCGGACCCTGACAGGTGGAGATTGAGCGGGGGGACAAGGGGCACATAGGGCTGCGACTCACCGAGACGGAGACACGCGAGGTGGCCTGGGGAGGGGTGACTTTAATATAATAGGGAAGAAAGGCTGGAAGGCACGCACGACGGGACCGGTAATAAGCCAGCTCCTGCCGCTTGCTGGGATGGGTCTGAGACGGGGGGAGGAGGAATGAGTGGGGGATAAGCGCACATTGTAGATCTCTGCGCGTAAAATCTGTTCGGATTGAGAGGGGCGAAGGTTGGAGGGTGTATTAGAACAACGTACAGGTGTACAACAAGAGTTTGTAGAGCCTTCGGGACGATAAGCCGGATGTTGGGAGGCAGGGCGCGAGACATACCGTGAACAACAAAGACAACTTCCCTCGAAAGTCAGTGAAAATTGCGCTCTAATTATCGTTGCACAGACGTACGCTGATAGACCTGCATACCAGATGTGTCAGAATGAATAGCCCGGCCGGGAGGACGACTCACCATGGGATCACATCGCGGACGGAGCCGTCCTCCAAAGTGCTGAACAAGGTAGAAGAAGAGAGAAACTAAGATAAATCCGGACTGTGCAACATCCAGAAGCCTGGGAAAGACGGGTAAATGGTCGCGCGACAGGAAAATATGGCGGAATACGCACCACACAGTTGCGACCTGGATGTCTAGGGTCAGAGAAATTCGATGGATACGCAGGGGATGTACTCACCATCAGAGTCTTGATCACCGCCTCATCGGGATAGAGCTTGAAGAAAATTATACATTGGACGGCGACAATTCCGCTCAGCCTGAAGGATATTAGCTTCACAGAGCCTCTGAACTTCAGAGCCAATGCGAACGTACATGAGTGCCACCGACCCTCCAAGAAGAATGGGGCCATAGAACATGACCGTGTCCGACGGCATCCTTATCGCGGAGAGGGTGCAGAACGGAGAGAGTATCGTAACTGCCTGGGCTGCTGCCTTTATGACATTCCATTCTGAATCGGTTAATTGGCGTATTGGACCCGGACACATCGAGTATTTTAGGACGAGGTCTTTGTCCTTTTTGGGACATGTTGTGACAGCGTTTGTCGAAGGAGACTTTGGCGGCTCCGCTGGAACCGCATAAGAGGTCGCACGGTATTCAGTCACAGTGTGGTGTGGCGTCGGATTGGCCCGGACCAATTTATCAGACAACAGCTTCTGCAGCAGTGAGAGCGGTTGGGGAGGGAACCATCAAAACTCGAATGCTTTACTGTCAAGGTCCACGCCGCGAGACTGGCAGCGGTATATCATATATGAGGCACAGACAACCAAGATCAAGTTGATTCTTTGAACGGGAGTCTCGGAGAAACTTCTAAACCGCTTGTATCGTGTCCCGAGTAGATCTTCCAGAACGTTTTCCGCGCCCTAGTCAGGACGACGTTGCGAGGATCTCTTCAAAACAAAAGCGGCGCAGGCGCATGTGAAGAACGATCTCAATCGCGGTAGATTCAGCAGAGCACAAAAGAGCACAGCTTGGGGTCGTAGGGTGCGTTGCCATATAGGCCCGGGTGCGGAGTGGAAAGACTCCGGCACACAACTCGCAAAAGGAATATGAGCATCAGATCATGTCCTCGGGCCAGCGTAAATGCCTTGAGCGCTGGCGTTGGGAGGAGAAGAGTTTGATGTGGCCGCACCGGAACCGGGCGGGACACATTGTTCGCATCAATCTTAATTCATCCGCCACATAGGGGCTACGCCCTCGGTTTCTCACACTGCCGTTCATTTACCTTACGAAATTTGCCTCTTTGATCCTTGATTGACCTTATCTCAGACCCATTTTGGCCAGAAATTCTCCCCATAGGGCGGCTAACCAAGTCGTTAGAATGAATATTTCATAAGGCTTTTGGGAAGAGGAGACCAGAAAGCCGTGAAGCTTAAAGGTTCTCTGTGAGTGAGGTGAGGTGTTCAAATGACCACTTCCCACAAACCAGAGAGCGAAGAGAACGGACAGGCGGTCATCTGAAAGGCCGACTAGCCCAGTCACATTCTAACTAGGCGTGCGATGGAAAGCAGTAAGTCAGTTGTCCCTCCTATGCGATAACCATGCCCATTTAAGGCTCCCAGCCCGGCTGAGAACCATATCGCGTTATAACGTGTCGTGAAGTCAGACCGAATAAGGTGCGCCCAACCGGACTCCGTGCCTCCGCATTAACGCCAAGGTGGTGCTCGAGCGCCGCGAGAGCATCGACGACGTCGTTCGTCTCCGTTGACGTAATCCAATCACCGGCGGACTGTCGAGTTTTTGTGTACGGCACCAAACCTTGAATTGCACAAATGTGTGGTTATTCGCTGCAGTCCCACGTTTCTTTGGACAATCGCGTGTAACATGACGGGTGGGATCGAAGGAAGAAGCCGAGTCGACGAGACTTTCCCCGAGTCTCGCGCAGTCTCGCCACACAGTGCAAGCGGCAGTCCAAATGGCGGCATCCCGCATATTGGAGAGATCAAGCGCTCCGCGTAGAATCGTCATGTGATTGAAAGAGACTGGATCGCGTGGAGGGCGACGAGACGACGGTGGAACTAATTTCCCGACGCCTTTCTTCGTCCGACTCAGAAGTACTACCATGCCAGAATGCATGCATGCCAGAGCTGAAAGCCAGCAAGCCAAGAGGCGACTGTTCCGGATGACAACGCCGTAGGAAGAAATGAAAACAGCCAGAAGGGGCTCGCTAGCCAGTCTTCTACCCACCCGCATGTTACGGGGTTGGGAATATACAGAGGAGTGGGGCACAGCCAGGTTTACTCGAGTTTAATCACTTCTGTTATCTGCACAACATACCCGAGGCGGAACGGATGCCTGCTAGCAAGAAGTCTCCTACCCACCTACACGTTACGGGTTGGAAATATATAGAGGAGTGGGGCACAGCGAAAGATGAGAGTTGCCCGTTATCTTATCTTTGACTCGGCCGTGGGTAAAATAAAGGTTGGAGTTTTGAATCTTGACATAATCATACGACATCAGTCAAAGATAAGATAACGGACAACTCTCATCTTTCGCTGTGCCCCACTCCTCTATATATTCCCAACCCCGTAACGTGTAGGTGGGTAGGAGACTGCTCGCTAGCAGGCATCCGTTCCGCCTCGGGTATGTTGTACAGATCGCAGAAGTGATTAAACCGGAGTAAACCGGCGCCGTAATTACCGGGAGTTTTAGGGTCAACGGACTCCGCGGCCAAAAGTAGACTCGAGCCAGTAGTTATTCGACCAATGACAAGACGTGCCTCCGCTTCGCTCCGGCAACCAGGAGTGATATCTAATAGGCTGATAGATGTTGAATTATGGTAGAGTGGAGAGCGAGTAAAATATGGCGGTAAACTACTAATATGGTTCCATGCCCAATTGGGGGGGACATCAAATACGAGAGGAGAAAACATTACAGATCTGAGAGCCAGTTGTGAGACCGGCACAGGTTGCAATCAGCAGCAAGTGATCGCAGAAAGCAGAAAGAATCGGAGAATTATCAATGATTTGAGCGAGTAAAGTCGTGGCTGAAGCAAAGTTGCCGTTGGCTGAAGGATAGAATTTGTATTCGGGTGAATATTTTAGGCACTGGTCTTGCATGCAACACGAGGTGGAAAACAGATCATCGGTATATCTGAGCGATGGGAATAAGGAGAACAATGAAGCAGGCAATGTAGAAAGGCATTTAGGATGTAGGTCTTTTATACATTTAGAAGTCATATGTGGCCGCAATGGCAAACGTGTCATCCCAGAAAAATTTCACAGAGCTGTCGACTCACACGACTGGCTCCTTTCTTCCACTGGCCCAATCCGTGATGTTTTGCACAGCTCACACTGACTCCGCAGGTTACACCGCATCGAAAATAGCGGGTTCAGTGGGAATAATCGGATGGTATGGGGATCCATTGGAGCCTCGAGGCATGCAAAGGCAGTGTTTCTGCAGAACGTTCAGACTGCGCGTGGATCATTTGACTTTGAGAAATAAGTACGAGGAGGAAGGGAGAGAGAAGGGGATAACCTCGATGGAGATAAAACCAAAGAGATGCAAGGAATCGCCGAGCATTTGCTTAAAGAACGGTTAATGACAATCGATCATTGGTTTTTGTTAGTACAGTCGGAGATTGCCGGCCGTTCTATCAAGACTTCGTCAGATTTTCGTAGTAGCAACGGACAAAGTTTCTTCGTTCAAAATTTTGAGGAGACAATGTTGTAGCCACACAAATTCTAAGGCCCTGTATGTTTTCAAATTCCTCTAATCCAAGAACTGGTTGTAGAAACCCTGATTTATATTTATAGGGGCTTGCATGTGGTTTCGTGATTTTTGCGTTTCTCATTCGTAGGAAGCTCATATCAGGGAAATGAGTTTACTAAATCCATTCTTGAGGCTTAAAATTCAGTTTCTGCCTTTCACTTGGGCACCAAGTAGAGAAAATGAGTGACCTGGTGAAGTACCTTCTTTGGATGTCCTGGCACCAATTTGGGCCATTAGACACGGGTTCAAGGCAGAATTTAGGCTCCCACAGAGGTTAGATATATATTTATAGTGCAAAAAGCGAAGAGAATCCCCGCAGTTGAAGCAGGGTGAGAGTGGAAATTGATGCAAGCCCCTGTAAATACAAATCAGGGTTCTTTACAGCCAGATTTTGGATTACAAAAAATTGGAAAAAATAGAGAGCCTTAGAATTTGCGTAGCTACGAGACTGTCTCTTCAGAATTTTAAACAAAGAAACTTTGTCCGTTGCTACTACGAAAATCTGACGAAGTCTTGATAGAACGGCCGGCAACCTCCGACTGTGCTAAAACGCGTGATTAAGCTCCAGTTGCGAAAAGCTACTGGTTCGAGTCTAGGCCAAAAGCTGCTGATACCATTTATTTTTCCTGGAATTCTGCCGTCGGTTGAAGGCAGTCGAATTTTGCATGTCATAAGATTAATATGGGGTCGGATATGGGATACAGTGAAATAGACACTACAGTTTAAAAGATACGGAAGTAATTGCAGACCGCATAATACGATGTGCTCATTTCTCCGAATGTATGTATGCTGTACCTCTTATGAGTAGACGCTTTGTAACTCGAGCAAGTATCTACAAGAGGAAAAAAAGCGATCCACATATTATTTGCGATCAAGGGCTCACCAAAGCAACTGGCCGCGACGGTTTAGGTCCAGGTCTCCTCATATTTCGCTTTTGCTGAAAATTTGTCTATCATGTGATCATCCGTTTTGATCTTCCACCTAGTCTCAGTGCCAGGGGGAAAGTCATGACAGGCTGGCACTGAGACTATCTTCCACCCATTTCGGATTTTCTGAAAATTTGTACAACCGTGTGTACGTTTTGATCCGGCGGATACGCGACTCCTTCCGTGTCCTTTCGAAAAAAGCCTGATCCCGATTTGAACGGGTGATCCCAAGGTGATCCCGCGGTGATGTGGAGGTGGCACATGCAGAGCTTATGCAGAGCTGACGCAAGCCATACCACCATCAGGTCAAAATATGGGGAATTCGCAACGTCCTGTTAAAAATTGAACCGTTCCCTGAGCTCGCAGGCGTTAAATGTCACCGGACTCCATTACACCTATTTTAAGTGAAGAAAGCGGGAGAAATCCACATAGGTCAAGAGATGCAGAGAATGCCTCGCGACAGTGGTTCGATAAATCTGAAATGCGGTGATTTAAAATGTCAAGGCTCAAAAGGTCGGAATGAGATGGAATCTATCAATAATTTTGGTCCCGCAAAGGCGATCGGAAACTCAGAGCCAGCTCGGAGCCAGCTCGGAGCCACCGCGTGGGTTTAAATGCGGTTTGGAGGGCGATTTTGCATTTTGAGCGACGCGCGCGTTCTCGTCGCTTCTGGTCATGATGGATATCAGCACACCGTTCATGGGCCCGGTCGCAAATTGCCACGTTCGTGTTACAGGCCCTGTTAATGAACTTCAACTACGTAACTGGCAGCTACTGGGAGTGAACAGGGAAAATGCACTGAAAATGAATTGTCGCTCCTTTGGAGGTGTGCTGCCATGCGCCTTTTGTCGTATTAGGCAGGATGCCATAAGAACAGGAGGTCACGGCGATTCAGCATACATGGGTTTTTATTTCAATAGAGTGGGTCTCAATCGGGGAAAACAGCAAAAAAGAATTCGAAAAAGGAAATAAAGAGAGAGACTCTAGAAGACTTGTGGGACTTCCAATGGCTTATTTTCCATGAGGGCGAGTATGAAAGACAATAAATTGCATTCGCATGAAGCCCAGCTCGTTACATTACTGATGGCTAGTACTCGAGCTACATCGAGGGACAATACATTTTTTTTTTGCAAACTGGCAAGAGGAGCTTGGATCTGTACAAAACATGAGAACGAGGATTGAATATGGAATGATTTCGGCACGTACTCACCGTCATCACAATCCGCCGGCGCGCGGGCGAGAAGTATGAGCAGTCCAAGCGGTAATAGTCCCACCAAATCGTCGTCGGCCTGATACTAAATGGCGGAAGCATGTACTACTGAGAACTCAGCGGGCTCCATGCGCACATTGTGTGCGCAATTTTGACGAAAAGCTACAGATCATCGCAGCTGCGCGAGACCATGCAGCAAAAGATAGAAGACTTGATAACCGAGCGGCAGCGCAGCAAGAGTCGCATGGGGTGGGGCCATATTATCTTCTGGAGCCACTGTTTGACGAGACACAAAGGCCAGGACTGCAAGGACCAGAACTGCGCCGTGCTACATTGGAATTGACAAGTACGGAGTCTGACAGATTCACTTCAGTGCATGAAACAGCTGGAGGGCAGGAGTATCAAGGTAAAGGAGGTGTCCTTTGACAACACAGTGCAACTCCAGAAGAGCCCAGAAGCCAACCAGAAGCCGTTTTTGCAGTGCAGGTGAGGTGTCCGATTTTGCAAGAAATAAAGCGGATTCCCGGAGGTTTGTGCTGGCCAGCACTTGCTGAACGTTCAAGAAGGGGAGCTGATATTGCTAGGCGGGTGAAATAGGGCGAAGATATCGGGAACGAAGCGCCAGAGGCTGAGGTGCGAGAGCGAATGGCAGATAAAAGTCACGTCACATTATCTGCCAGTCACAAAGTTATCTGACATTCGACGAGTGCGCTTAATCCTCCACGTTTCGGGTCATTCGCAATAGAGAGAAGTGTTTATCAGTGTCCTTTGAGCGTTATATATTTTTCATGAGACATAAGAGACCGTAGAACTGACGAAACGAGGTGAAAGTGGCAGATAACTGACCCACTTGATCCAATCATAAACCCATACATGACACCACTATGACATCTATGTACATATGTTCAATATCAAAATGATTTTTATGTATTTAATTTCTAAAAGGTGTTTGACCCACGACTTTTGTTGGTCGATTGCTAAACTTGTTTGGTAGCTCGCCTCCCAGGAGATGCCCCGCCAAAGGGAATAATGCACGCTACTTGCCTCTATTACAGGTACATATCTATTTTTATCCCTTGGCAGGTCATCGCCATTTTGATGCGCATCTGCGCGTGAGAACCCGTTCAGCAAGCGGTGTTGAACCCTTGATGAGGGACAGATGAAACGAATAATATGGTCCTGTGGCCTGAGAGGCTTGAGTTGGGCGATTGTCTTCACGCTCGTCATGAAGGAAGGATCCTACGAGTCCAATGATTACCTACCTACCTTCTATAATCACACAACTTCTGCCTCTCCGCCACGGCCTGCGGCGCGGCCACGACACGGTAACGGATATTGGCCGATGATAAGCGCTGAGCGCTGAGTATCTGTCTGATGCTGATGGAGACGAGCACAGGTGCCGTGTTGGGCGCCAAGTATAATATCAATTTTCTCGAATTGTCCTCTTCCTTTCCCCCAGGCCCTCGTTGCCCACCACGCTCTTTTCGCTGTCCATGTCCCCCAGCAGGCCCATGCTGAGGAGGCGGGACATAATTCCCACACCCTCCGAGCCCCCGACGCGGGCCCGCCTCCACAGGGCCCATTCTCCCCGGAATGCGGACGATCCCGCCACTGAGGTGACGACGCGCCCTCCGTCATACGTCGCACCTACACCCGAGCCGCCTCCACCGCCCCCACCACCCCCACCGCCTCCGCCGGACAGCTCCTCCCACAGCTCCACCACATCGAAACCCGCCAACAGGGCGCCTCCCGGGGAAAACAATCATTCCGGCTCTAGCACCGCCTCCCACACCTCAAGCAACCCACCGCCCCCACCACCCTCCGACACCTCAAGTCACCCCCTGTCAACCTCAACCTCTGCCGCAGCGCTCTCCGAGTCGTCCCAATCCTCCGTCTGTACCAGTCGAACGAGGCGCCGCTGCGCGCCCCTCCGCCGCGCTCATCGTTGGCTCGCTGCTCGGCGCATTCGCCCTCTTGGCGTGTGTCGCGTTCTTCCTTCTGTATCGCAGACGCAGGGCGGCAAGGGCACGGAAAGATGAGGCAACGAGGGGACGGCCGTTCCTTGACCTAACATCCGGCGGTGGTCAATCGGCGGCGGCATCGACGGCGAGCCTACTGGAGACAGAGACGGCATCGGCAGGCATGCGGCAGAAGGGTTACCTAGCTTCGCCTTTTTCAACTCCGCGCGCTTCGGCACCGTCGTCTCCGCACCAAGGGTCGTTCCCGCGAGACCGTTCTCCAGTGGACCGGCCGCCGTTCGTAGCGCGGAATGTGGCGAACGATCGCCACGATACTGAGATGGAGATGGAAGTTGTGGGCCAGGGGAGGCGGAAAGAGGAGCTGCCTCTGTCTCCAATACCTTCGACTCCGCACGCGAGGGACGTCGATCCATTCTTGCCGGAGGGCCCACCGTCGAATTGGGCACCTACAACGCATGCTCCACCGAATTGGGCGCCGCCCCCCACGAACGCAGATGCGGAGGGAATGTCGGTGCCACGCTTGGCGGAGGAGATGCGTGCTTTGCAAATGCAGGTGATGATGATGGCGGCGGAGCGGCAGAGCTTCTTCGGTGCATCCGGAGGAGAGGCGCCGCCCGAGTATCGTTGAACTTGGGTGCACTACTTTATCTACCTCTTGATCCGTGCGCAGCCCGCACGCATGCTATGTACTTTACCTGTTGGTACTCGCTCCACCTTTCGACGCTTCTTAATTGCCATTAATGTCATTAGACATGCTCCCCGCGGTATAATAATCCCTGGGAGTGAGTGACTGAACATGGAATGAAGATAAGGCCATCTTCATAATCTTACATCATAATATTAGGCTGGTCGCAAAGAATTGCAGGACGCAAAAAGTAAGCATGGGGCAATGGGGCAGTACAGACGAAGGACAAAAGGTGAAACAGTGCGGAAGCGAGGATTTCACAAACGTAGGGCTAGGCGTTCAATAATAAGCATTGGTGGTGGGGGGTTCCCAGTTAGGGAACCAGCGCAAGGAACACTCGAAGGGATCGTCACCGCGGCTCCCTGAAAACAGGTGCGACGTCATGAAGGCCAGATATGCATCCTCGGCGACGCGGAATGGGGTGCTGAGGTGGAAAATCGCGAGATTGGGGACAAGACAATAGTCCGGGGTGTAAACAAATCAATAGAGCAGGTTGTCAGTAGGGACGACCCGCGCTCAGCGCCTTGGTAGTTCGAGACGACCAATTTTCGTAGTGAGGGCAGATCGGCGAGGCATTCGAGGAACCCATCCTCGGGGATTATCATGTACTGCATCTCGAGCAGCGTGTCATGGTCCCTGAGAGATGAACGTGCAGCAACGCTGCGGAAAGATGTTTGGTTCCAGAACAACGGTGGGCATGATAAATTGGAATGAAATGATAGTTCGCGGACGCGTGACAAAGATATGTGTTACAGAATTGAACCGAGAGTCCATTTGGCATGCTCCAAGTTCGAGGTGTTGGAAAGACTGAGGGAGAAAGCCGGAACGCGAAGGGTTACAACTGGTAGAGCCACGAACTCTATGGCTGTTGATTTGGAAGTCGCGAGTTCCAAGGTGAATTTGGTGTTAGCGCAGCGTTTCAACACAGCGAATACTCCTCTGAGGTCACTGGACTCGTAACTCCTCGGAATGTTCGAAAGACGCCTGATCTGGTTCCAGGGAAGCTGGGACAGAGATTGAGGAGTGCGCCCGGGAACTCCAACACATGCCAACAGTGGAGCGCCGCCAAGGATGTCGAAGTCATCGGGCCAAGTGCCCCTGGATATCGACTGCAATAGAGGAAGATTTCCTCGGGCACTGAGAATACATTCCCCCAAGAATCCGTTGTCTATGCCGGGGCTAAAGTAGACGCGAGACCACAGTGCATATTGACTGACGAGCTCCAAGACGGACCATGTCACCAGAGACTATCAGTCGCAATGGATACGTTGCTCCTTGCGTCAACTACAACTTGAGAACCCCTAACTTGGGGTAAAGGGCCGTGGCGGTGCCCGGCATGCAACTCGTACTTAATTTTTTCTTGCTTTTGGAATATATGAAAATGAAGTGGTTCACCAGGGCATGGGATAAAATGATCATGCATTAAGATCCGGATCGCGAACAAAGTATTTCAGGCTGAGTGATCACAGCATTTCCGAGGTGTAGCAAATGTAATAGACCATCGGGTTCGCAACTGGAACCAGTCAAGAAATTCTGTCGTGGTACCATATCGCACCGTTAGGCTTGGAGCCGAGAGATAGTTTTATAGGAGGGAGCGAGGACAGAAATGGGCGGTCGCTTGATCAGGATACGTGTAAGCCAATAATAGGAGCACTGTTGACGGCGTAAGGCAAATTAACAGCAAGCCAAGAGCAGCATGGATAGATTCAAAGAGTAGTGAAACCAGATTCAAGGGTCATGCCAGTGGTCAAGTTGGTTATGGAGTCTCTCATCTTTTTGGACAGCACTCAGACAAAGGTTTGTTCATTAATGCTCATCAAGGCAATGGAACAGTGACGGAGAGGAGCGAAAGACGGAAAATGCCGAACAGGGGACCTCGGCAGGGTAGAACAAAAAACTTTTTTGTTGGTTTTCAACGAGTAACTCCTATTTTTCCCCGAGTAGGTAAACAAGAGTAATTGTACAGCCGCTAATTTCATTAGAGTTATTTCTAATGGAACGGGTAAATGCATTAGACACAGCCACAAATATGTCACTCAACGAAATTGATTTCAAGTAAAAAAAACGATCATTTTTAGGTGCCCTGAGATTTGAAAGGAACGATAACATATGTAAACATAAGTACTCGTAAAAACATCTCAGGGGCCGGGGTGGTTGGAGGGATAGAGCCATGTACAGCATCGGGGTGCCGATCGCGACACTGTGCCACCTCGAGCATACTTTGGATAGTCGAAGTAGATACGACTGCCCAAAGTGAGTGCCAGGGTAGTAGTAATTGACCCGCCTAAGCTTGGCCAGTCCGGTAGATATATCGCGAATATCTTGGCTAACAATTTGGTGGGTAAACGCCGTGCAGGCGACAGGACAGCTCTGCAGCCGTCGGTGTATGTTCACAGAGGGCTGCACTCGAGCTCGAGCTGGTGTAGGATGCCTCGGACGCGCGCTATTTCGGCATTGTGTTGCGAGAGTTCAGAAGGAGAAGAAGATATGAAACCTTGAAAGTAAGAGGTAAAGAGTTGGGCAAAGAAGCTGGTGAAGGTGTGTGATATCTAGTGGTCCAACAAGTAGATGCGAAGGCTTGAAACACTGTTTACCGCAGGCGTCGCTGATCAACATGAGTGGGGTGTGTGAGTCAGCAGCTTCGAGGAACAACAAAAAACAACAGATAACGCAATCATTCAAATTTCCATACAGAAGCCCTCCGGGCACCCTTGGCTCCTCTATAATAATAATATTGTAGGGTGACTTCCCATAGCGACAGATATATTCTCCAGAATATCCCCGAGGCAGGTGTCAGGACCCCATCAGCTCCATCACCCGAAAATGTGCAGAATTTATTTCAAACTGCCAGAATCTGTACAGGGGGTAACTACCCTCTAAATAGATTTAATACTCAATGAATAAAGTCCAATGGGGTGGTTTGGGCAAGTGCCTTGCTTTACGGAGTGCGACTTGGGCCAAACTCACATCCAATGGTCGAGGTCAGTCTACAGGAAATTTTCAACCCCATTTGAGCTTCCTGTTCTTTAAATATGGGGCAATGATGGGGGCCCGAAGTGTGATTTATTTTGTACACTTCACATTGGAGTTCAGTAGAAAATTTAGCCTGTCCAGATTGATCACATCACTGACACCTTCAAAGAAGATCAGATAATCTAGAAAAATAATCTATGGCTATGGGAAGTCACCCATTCTCACTGCCATGTTGTATTCCTTTTCAGAAGTTTGAGAATCCATAATAATATTTATGCTTTGCCCACCAAAAATCAATTAGACTGGAAGTCATCCACACACTGCAGGCAAGGTACAATGTATTCAGTGATTCTGTGAGAGAGATATGAGGATTTTATACAAAATAGCCTCTCCATTAAGTGGAGGATACTGGGTGACTTCCCATAAGCTTTTTATATTCCAGCTGAATTTTCCAGTGGTGCCAATGATGTCGGCTAATTATATTGAGATTAAATATAATTGAGGATGATTACCATAAGAGTTTCCTCTTGTTCATGAGTATTTTGAACACCTAGCACACTAGCTCCCGTCTCATTCGTCCCTGAACACACTACTAACATGCACATCCGCTGCCGACATGGAAAATGATGAGCTGCACCTATGAGCACCTACGCCATATAAATGTCTGCAGCACGGAGACAGCTGGAGACAGCCGAGATTCACCATTGGCCATCAGCCCCTCCAGACCCCTCCTATAGATGGTCCCTGGTCCAACTCATTGATTTCCTGGAGCACAGCGAGCCCAGGAAGCAGGGAGGGTGGAGAAATGCACATCGTGACACGTTGTGAGCATGTGAACATGGGCAGATGAGCACTGCCATAGTATGATAGCATCAGCAAAGTGCCCCAAACAGGTTATTCACGACAATTCAAGTCTATTTGAGGGGGGGGGTACCCCTTGAATAGATTCGATTAAACAGTGGTTTATTCGAGGGTCTAAGCAAGATCTGAGTCCGATGGGGTCCTGATGGTACCCCCGGCATCACGGTGGAAATTCGAAAAATATTCCACAGGAATATTTAATGCTTTGTAAGGCTGCTGCTCCAACCTTACTACATTCCTCTACACCGTCCAACCTCTCCCTTCCAGGATTGGTTCAGCCCTTGCTGTCTGCATCACATTGCCACTGTTCCGTGCTATCGCACTGCACTACTGCTGTTCATGCCGTCCTCATTGTATTGCTCCTGTCAATCACCTTCAGCCTTGGTTTAGCACACCAATGCCTCAGTCCTCACTGCTCCTTGCTATTCTGCATTGTATCTTCACCACTACCATTGATTGATTATCATTGGCCTCAATCTCATTGTCTCTTGACTGATCCTCATTTGACCTTCAGATTTCCTTTTCATTGACTCGCCCATATCCCTCCTCAATGATCACCTATACCAATCTTCGACATCCTACCTTTACATTACTGTTGTTGAGTCCTTATCTTACATTCTGATTTATATCTTATGTTATATTCTATTCCTGTTACGTATCTGTCATCACATTGATTGTGACTCCACACTATACTGATAGCATCTTCTCTTCTTGGTCTTGGCCACCATGTACCTTCGCTAGTGGCTGCTCTTGAATGGCCACACTATTGTTCTGTCATTCTTGGCTCCTCTTAGTTCTGTCTGGCCGACTGCTCCAGTGTTGACTGCCTCCACAATATGGCAGCCTTCCATGCTTATGGGAAGTCACCCACTGCAGTGATTTTGTAGTGAATTTATTAAAAATATGAGCACAATACATTCACAATAGAAGCACTGCTTCTATTTTGATGTTATTATAAATATATTGTAAAAATCGATTTTATTGTAAACTTATCATGCTAACATCAAACTCGAAGCATTGCTTCTACTGTGAATGTATTGTGCTAATATTTTGAATAAGTTCACTACAAAATCACCACAGTATTCTCCACTTAATGGAAAGTCAATTTTGTATAAAATCTTCATATCTCTCCCACAGAATTACTGAATACATTATACCTTGCCCGCAGTGACACTAAAAATGGTACTCCATTCAAAGTTTCTAACAGATTGGCAGGAGATACTAAGAATGTAATGGTTTGCTAGGATTTTTTCTCTTCACCCCACCGCTCAATTTCTTTGTTTGTAGTTTGTCCAACCTGAAAGTTCACCCAATTTCAGAGCATGGGATAGAATCCAACAAAGATGTGTTTTTCAGTGGCCAGGATTTTTAGATTCAACTATGGGGCTAGTCTATTGGTTACTGCGCTATCACAAGTGGTACTCTGCACTATCACATAATCAATCACGTTTCCTTTGCCTGTGCAAAATTTCGAGATGTGTAGCCCATTACTCAACGTGTTATATGCTATTCTGAAGAAGCTGAAGTATATATTTCATCATACAATTGACATTTGCCTGGTGGATGTAAGTGTTTTTGTCTTTTCAAGCTTGGCGCACTTATTTGGCGGGGAAACAAGCACAAATCAATGGTGCATACATTTTAACCATTGAGTGTCCCAAAGGTTCTTAAAGCACATTGTAGTCAATTATGAACCCTTCAAGAAAGCTTCAAAGCCACCTGGGTATCGCAGTTGTGTTTAGCATTGTGAAACGCACAAAATGAGACGTGTTGTTTGGTTATGTATCTGTGATCATTACATAGCAAGTCAGGCAACCCAACAGACTTGAGGTATGAGTTAGAGCGTCTGTCCCTTGAGAGACTACTATGGGGCCAGTTTGCAGAACTTTAGTGGCGATGATGGTCTACTATTTTCCACCACCTACCTGGCCACCCTACCTAGTTGGCCACTTGGAGGCTAGTGAGCCGACACCTGTCTCGGTAACCCAGACATTGAGTAATGATCGGCCCGGCGGGCCTACGGCCCGATCGGAGTTTCAATAAATATGAGAAAAAGATGGGCCGAGATCATTCCTCAACGTCTGGGGCAATTGGTATAGCAACACCCCCCATCGAGTCACACATCTCATCCCTCCGTCCCTCCCCCCCCCAATGTGCTGTTGGCACTCATCCTAGCAATGCACAAATGTATTCTGTGAGGTCTGACAACTTTCCCCAATTTTTTTGGCCCCTTCTTGAGGTGCAGAGGGCCGTTGTAGAATTTCATGTTTTTGCGCTTGATAGATCCGCCTGCACTATAAAAACACCAAAATAAAATCATTTAGCTACCCAAGTATATCTAGCAGCTATAATAGAGTAGTTCTGCAGACATCTGAGGGGTCCAAGGAGGCCCTAGGTCGAATAGAACATTAAATGGGTGTAGGCGTGACATTCAGAGTGTGACTCGATGGGGGGTGTTGCTATACCAATTGCCCCAGACGTTGAGGAATGATCTGGGCTCATCTTTTTCTTCGATTTATTTAAACTCCGCCCGGATCATTCCGAAACGTCTGGGTTACCGAGACAGGCCGACACCTGATGTTCACTACCGGGAATAATGGGGGATGGGAGTAGGACCAATAACGAAGGTCTGAACCAAATTTGATGAATTGATCCCAAGTTATGACATCTCGGATCGGCACCCAGTCACCTACCCAGCCGCACGTTACGGGGTTGGGAATATACAGAGCAGTGGGACACAAAATGAGATCTGTAAGTAGGATAATTATAGAATTTTAATGGAGGGGCTGGGTTAAGCGAAGGTCGGAGTTTAAATTTTGACATAATCATGCGACATCAAAATTCTATAGTTATCCTACTTACAGATCTCACTTTGCATCCCATTGCTTTGTATATTCCCAACCCCGTAATGTGCGGCTGGGTAGGAGACTGATCGGCACCCGCAACGTGTGAACATCAATTCCTTACGTCCACGTGGCTCGGCCTTCTTGTCCTGGTCACCTCTTCACCAATTCTTACCCACTCCGCGACTTCCTGGGCTTATTTTGTTCGGACGCATTTAGAGGCTCATCTGTAATTCCACTTAGTGTCAATAAATGGAAATCCTTTGCACTATTCTACCAAGAAGGTTCCACCACTTTTTTGAGTGGCTCAAGCTGGCCAACATCGTATAAGACGACACTGTGGTGCTATCGACCCAGAACCGGGGACGAGGCTTCTTGGTTTCAAATGTGTCAATCTAAAAGGTCCGTTTAAATTTGATCTACGCAGCTCCCTTCTCATTGCCGTGCTTTACCTCAAACCACGCAATTTCAGCACTGCCAACATCAGGATTTTTGGGGGGTGGTGGGAGCACCTCGGTATGGAGTTATGGGTGCATATATATTGTAGACCATCCGTTTAAGCTACCTGAATCTTGTTTTGGGCCGCAACATGATTCCTTCTTCCACTAGACCCACCATTGCTCTTGTGGCCTTATTTCTGCCCCTTCCCCGCTCTCAGGAGCACACATTACACCCCTCATATGGGCTGCATGTGGAGTGAGATGAGTTCAAGTAATCACTACATGCTCCAAGTACCATTCCCGATGGATCCGGGCGCCGGTTTCGGGCCTCGCAGCTTGATTTTGCTGGTGGCCAACTAGCCTGTTATTTGGCCACGTTGGGCCGCCGTCCGAAAAAAATTCACTATAACATTAAGTCTTCCGATATTTCAGTGGAGATGGCCTTGAACTCTTCATAGGATATCTGCCTACAATATGACATGGTTTGGCCTGCATCGGATGAATGTACACATTGAGAATGAACCATGAATGCTTAGGCGGCCAGGTAAGTGGTGAAAATTAAACTAGTAATTAGTGACGGCGAGTTGCGTGATGCAAAGATGGCATCATGACTAAGCCATGATTTTGCAGCACAGACAAAGGCATCAAACAGACCTGGTTCCTAAGTCCGGAACCAAGGAAATTTGTTTTTTTCGCTCCTCGTAGCTGAGATTGAATTTTTCTCATCTGTATTCACCGCGCGCTATTATTTAAACCTTTTCGTTTCTGGGACCATCCGCTCGATTCGGGATCAGAGCCGGGCCATTCTCGTCCTGATACAGACTTTTTGATGTTGAATCATTTTTCGAGCTTCGGGTGAGACTTGTGGATATCATAAATACCTATCAGAGACATCCAGTGAATATATATCCTCAAATGCTGGCTGCCCAGCTCTCGGCATTGATGGGGAGTCACTTCAACGCCGGCAATATATATCCAGATTGAATTCTTGCATCAAACGATTGAGCCATGCCCGAGAGCAGTATGTATTGACCGCGCCTTCTCTACCCAGGTATTTCCGGTATTTTCCTGAGAGATCACTTGTTCGAATCGGGGTCAGCTGGAGCTTCAGATCTTTTTCACATCTCAGCTACTATGTTTGTTTGTTTCTTTTTTGTTTCTTTTTTTTTTTTCCTTTTGCGTGATAATTCACTGCAACGCGCTTCGCCCTCCGGATATTCAGGATGTCGCGAGTAAAGATCCGTCGCGAGAGGATTTTATTTTACTCGCATCTTTGTTCATGCTCCAATTTGGGCCACTGTTTCAACCTCTCATCCATTACATGCGTCGCTTCCTCTCCCGTTAAGTATAACTAAACACTCATCCAACACAGACAACTGCGCGCTAAGATTAGATTTACGGCATTCGCGACCAGAAGAATTAAGCAGAGTGACACGCACCTTCCTTCGCAATCGGCACCTCCGCAAACTCCCTGAAGTTCCCCGTCTGAATGCACTATGAACCCCCCGGCGCAATTGTGAGCTGGCTGGTGGTGGACCCGCAATTGGAGCAGAAGATGCGGGTGACTGTCGTCTTTTCAATCGTTCCGGCCAGAAAGATAAAGAACATCTCCTGCGTACCCGATGTTGAAACTAAATATTGTGATGTCCGCGCCGAATATATTGATGCTCGAGCCTCCATTTGGATGAAACTACGTCTGGTAAGTATTGTGATGAGAACAAACATATTTTCGTGATATTTCTTTTTTTTTTTACAAAGGAGCAGCATACAGTCCATAGCAATATCAAGCTGACGATGTGAATAATTTGGATGGAATAACATTGGTGAGAACAAAAGTCCCAACACAAGTCTGTACAGTATAAAATAATGGCCTCCAATATATGCGCCAAATAAAAGTCTAATATATATATATATATATGACAGAAAAGCAACTTAATCTAAATGTAAACTCTACCTCCCCCGCCCCGATCCCGATCCATGGCCAGAATATCGCATGTCCAGCGTGGGTAGCGCCATGTCCATGTTCGTCGGGAACTGCTGATGCTGCATCCCGAGGTACGCGTCCAGTCGTCCGACGAGCGGCGCGGACACGGCCTGCAGCTCCCAAGCGTACCCAATCGCCTTGAGCGCATTCGATAATCTGAGTAAGACAACAATAATGTGGAATGAGTAAAAGCTCGATTAAATAGGATGAGAGAGGTGACGCACATCTCGAATATCCACAGCCCGTCGGGTGGGGCGCCGCCGCTCGCGTCCGCCTCGTCCACGCAGAACTGCGCCCATGCGCACAGCGCATTCCAGTCGAGGTGCATGAGGAACGGCATCGGCGGGAGGCACTGCATGCCGCGCGCGACGGCTGCGACCGCGAGGCGCGCGAGTTCATGGATCTGTCGGCGCAAACTCTGTATCTGCGTGTGGGAGTGCGAACTGGCGTGTTGTGAAGAGCGGTGCTGCATCTCCTGGTGCAGTGCCAGCACGAGCGTCGTCCACCCGCTCGTCATCAGATGCATGCATGCGCGCACATTCACTATGCCATCCGATGGAGAGAGGTACGCGAAGATGGGCATGGCGGGGTGCTGATCGGCGGGCTGGTTGGACCGGAGGCGCTCAGAGATGGGGGCCCAGACTGCTTGCAGGAGGCGGAGCGCGGCGAGGATCGAGGCGAGCTCGTCGATTGCGAGAGAATGGCGGCGCGCATAGGCTGGTGGTCGATATTAGCGATGATAATAATATGAGTTTTGAAGGGAGGGGAGAAGTGGTACGCACCGCCTGTAACCTTTTCTGATAGTTCGCGGGCAAGCCGCGTGACATGGAACAGGACTGCGGCAGAATTCAATGTTGATTCATTAAAGAGTTGCAAACAAAAAAGGAGCAAACATACATGGCCGCAGAACGTTGAAAACCACTTGTTGCAATGTCAGGTTACCGTTCGGCGCTTGGATATTCGCTCTCAGCGTATCCAGTAGCTGCTGTAGAGACGGCGGATTCGGCCCGGTGAGGAGGAGCTGGTCGTTCAGGGTGCTAATTCATAAAAAAAGGATATTGAGTAGAGGAATTTTAGAAAGGGAATATAATGCGCACATGAGAATGGGTTTTTGTTGCGTGGTCGAAACGAGGGATGCGCTCATCTGTGAGTGGGGTAAGCGATAACTACAATGAGATCGGGTGTGCGCAGCGTACCAGATGTGCCGCCCAGAGGCATTGCACGGCGTCGGGGATGGTGTTTCCCCACGATGCGGCGAGCGCGCGGATCTGTGTGATGTGCGAGAGCGCCCAAGCTGTGGATCCGGTGTCGGCCTCTGTGGTTCATATGGTTAATTTAGGAAGTCCACATATATTACGATGAGGATGAGGAAAGAAAAACGACTCACGTCTATCAAGGACATCTAAAAAGTAGCATGCAGCCGCGTTCTCTTCCGACACGGTCAGCATCGTGCCCGCGTCCGCGGCCAGACGCGCCGCGCGGCTGTGCAGCGCGCGGCACATGGCCGCTCTGCGACGGCCATACTCCCGCAGATCGGCACCCTGAAAAAAGAAGGCGCGGTCAGCGAACGAAGCGGGGTAGGCGCCGCCAGGGCCGATGATTCCGGGGTGGAAGGAGATGGTAGCGCCGAGGGCGACGGCGCAGTAGGCTAGCACGCGCGCAGGGGGCGGAAGGGAGTCGATCTTCCAGGAGGCAGACGAGAGGAGGGCGCGAAGCGCAGATCCACGGAAGGCGGGGTGCGAGCTGGGGGACAGTTGCAAGAAGCCTGAGAGCACAATTATTTTAAGGTGGAATAGATTTTAAAGACGATGGATAATCACATTCGAAGAGGGTGTGTACGAGATCTGGGGAAGGTGGGGGGGCGTTGTCGGTGCGTGTGATGTGTAGGATGCGTTGGAGGCCGCGCTGAACGGCCTGAATGGCGTGTCTGAAATATCTAGGGACGGGCCCCGCGTGTGAGATGAGCCGGCACCAGATGAACCTGAGCCTGAGCTGAAGCTCGAAATGGATGTATTGCCCTGGCGCGTCTTCGGAGGCCTTCCGCGCGGTAATGGTGTTGTAGTGCATCTGTAATAAATGAGAAATAATTTAATAAAACGGCGGAAAGGTGATCGCCACTAACATGATACCCTTCTCCGCGCAGCGCAAACACGGCGTCCCGTCCGGTTGCGAGTGGCACAAGACGCGGCGACTCTTGCAAGAATCACAGGCGGGCGGTTTCTTTCTTTCCTGCGTACCATGCATATAGCCAGAAGATGACATTCCAGGGAGTTCGAGTGGTGAATATTGAGTCGAAGTTCAGAAGTTCAGGGCTTTATACCTCCTAGCGGAGCGTCTAGCGCGTTTGAACAGCATACCATACATAGACGCGAACTTGTACGAAGTCAGATTGCGGGAACCGGTGAGCCCTCGCTGAAACCTTGGCTTTGCTGACTCGAAGTCGAATCTTGACTTGCAAATCGTGGGAGCGGTTGTGCGTGCACCGTACTACACCTCCTTCCACCGGATTCGTGATCGCGCAACTCTTTTCTCCGGATCTGTTCCATTTTACCCGTTGGGTGAGCCTACCACAAACGTAGCAGGCGGAGAGAGAGAGGCACGGATTGCAGTGTGCGAAACGTGACTCGTTGATGTGATCGGAAATCGGACCCTGACGGCAACCACCATCAGTTGCGCGCCAGATGGCTATGTTCTACCTTTTTCAGGTTCAAGTGACGCGTTATGAGTAGTGCGCGGCGGCAGTACGCATTTCGTTCGATGTCTCATCGCAGCTGAGGATTCGTCGCATGGGCAGGCGGTCAGGTTTGCCCGATGCATACGCTATTTTGCCGACTGAAATCCTTTTCGCTGAAGCGCATTCAGAAATTTCTCAATCAGCTACTCAGTAATATTCGACGGAATGTCAGCCGGTCTCGTATGTATATTTCTAGATCAAGTTATTCGCAAGTAAAGACGCCACCTGCACCTCCAAGCTGCCTTGTTTCCAGCACGTCACAGCCTTCGTCGCCGTCCCCGCGGGCCGGAACCGAGCTCGGCGGGAGCCTCGTTTGACCTCGAGCTCTGTACATGGCTTTCACATGTATGAACAGGACCCATAATTATCTCATGCTACAGCTGTCTCTTACGGCAATTATATATAACGAGCTTTTTCAAGGTCTTTGGTGAAAACATGCGGTGCTGATGCCAACGGTTCACTATCTGCACAGATGGTAGGATGAGATGATGCCGCTATCCAACTGTCTGGTGTGGCACGCAAATTCAATATATGCTTGGCAGGGTAGGTAGGTAGGTAGGTATTACACGGCATGGTCCCGCTTAGGAACGCCGGTTTGGGGAAGTATCCCGGTATACTACAGGTATTATGTACACCATCGTTCCCCACCTCCATTAGTCTCCCGAGCCGAGTTCACGCACCCAGTTTCCCGTCACGCTGTAGAACCCAGTCGACCACAGAAGCAAAAGTAGTGAAACAAAACATTAATACCTTTAAATCAGTCAGCCCATCCGAAACAATGGAGTCGCGTAAAAGATCTCAAGAACTTGATGGGCAAATTTAGCCAGGAGAGCGACAGTTGAACGTTCATAAAGCACGGGGAATGAACAAGACAGCTCCGTCGAATTGAAATCCCACCGCTCAACTCAATTCTCCAGCTCCATCTACCTCTTACTGGAAGCCACCTCGTCGACTCGTTCGTGGATGAATTCGTGGATGGGCCATTCCAGGACAAAGGGAACCTCATTGTACTACACAAATCTTTCGGAACCACTTTTCTGGCGTGTGTTTCAACGAGATCACAGCATTGCTACCTACACTCGGTAACCGAGCCCAGCTTTTAGATACCCAAGACCCGGAAAACGGTGTGCATTCATGTGTATGAAGACGCCGTACAAGTTGTCTCTCTATCAGGGAATTGAAGTGAGCATATACATCCAGAGCGTGCAGTTGATGTAACCCTTACGTTCTGCTACGGATAAAGTGGCATAATTCATATCCGGTCCCAAGATTGATGAGATGTCGCATATCACTGATAAGCAGTCCTTTTACTGATGATGGCGCTTATTCACCCCGATAACCGGTTGAGTGTGGTTTAACCGTTTTACCGCGTAACGACTTGCATTAACCGTTCAATCGCGTAACCACAATTTGTACCCGGCCAATTCTTATCCGGCGGGAACTCGGTGCTCGTGAAACTGACCCGTTTAACAGTTTAAGCGCCGAAGCATGAACCATTGAAATATTATTAGCTAGCATTGTCGTACCTACGACCAAATCATCCAACATTAACTATTCAAATCCCAATCTGGAAAATCTATAGAACACGATTCACACGCTAAGTATTCCCTCTTCATCATTACGGAAATTGTCCTTTGGTACTAGTATGCCTAGTGCGCGTATGGGCGATTAATACTCAGCGAGTCTCCAATATGATTCAGATTGTAAGTGGTATTCATCTTTTTGCTTCTATGTATGAATTGGGCTCTACCCCGGGTCATGGGGGAAACTTCGTAGGATCCGGGAGCTTGGTTCAGCAAGTGCATGGAGGTAGGTATAGTCTACTGACGTCTAAGCCTGCTTGTATGCCGGGATAATTCCTGGAAAACGGCGTTCGTTATTCGGACCGTGCCGTGTATTGCTATCTACCGACCGTCATCAAGTGAGTATTTGAGAGTCAATATGAATGAAGGCGTGGGAAAATATACATTGCACTAAAAATATGCACGGGTATGAAATGGAACTGAGACCCCCGGGACCGAGAGAATCGAAGGAATGGCAGTGATGAAAACGGAATGGGAATCCGGTTTAGACGAAGTAAATATCTGCGCTGTGTTTTCCGGGATCAAAAGCCTTTGCAAGCATTTGAGAGCTCTGTGAGGTTTCGAAGCTAGATCTAATGACGGCAAAAAGTATGATCTCGCCGGTGAAGAGATGGACTGCCACTTAGATAATGATGAGTAAAAGTATGGTAAACTCCTCAGTGGAATATGGCACTCAAAATGGGGGGACAAACACCATACTACTGCCCTCCCCAATGGCCGCTGTGAATGCCCGATCAGCCCAAATGGAACTTTCAGAAAGAGGTCGTGTCCACCGGCTCAAGGCTTGAGCACCGGTGTAAGCTATGTGCAGAGCGACCAGCCGGTGCGCTGGTCGCAGAGGCTGTGCTAGCTTGCTTTCGGCAGTGATACCTACCCTCATATCGGATGCTCCAGACATCTCCTGAGAGGCGCAGACAACTTTTACGGTGTGAAGAAGGGAATAAACAAGCCACCACGATATATATACCTTGTTTACACATTATATATACATGTCAGGAATGTGATCTCCAACACCGTCTGAGGCCGGAGGCAAGATTGCCGGATCAGAACCAAATAGTTCGGCAATGCCGTCCGGAGGGCTTTTACGAAGGACTTTCCACAGCATTTCATCTTTCGCTAATACTCATCCCGGTCCAGGACGTCCTGGTGCACTACCATTTTCGAAAGAGAAGGCGGAAGAAGGTTTTTTGAACTGTGACGCAGCGGGCTCGCAATACGTACATACATACAAGACACCGTCGGGGGGAGTTGATGTACGATTGGGCGAGCCCAGAGGTGCCAGCTCCAACTCTCATGGTTCCAGTATGTTCGTTGATTTCAGCATGTGTGCGTCGGCGATCCTCATCCGCCGCGTCGGAAACGCCAGTTCAGCCAGGCTATTATAAATTTCTCTGGCATGACGGCTTGCATGCGCTCTCCCGATAATGTGTGGATTTTCTCTACTTGCATGATATTGGCTTTTATTCTGCCCATAATGTATATCGTTGATCTAAATTCCTGTTTTTCAGTCCATTGTCTTCGAGGCTGCACACATATAGTAGCTGGTGCGGTAAAATTGACTGGATTATACACACTGGTCATTCATCTCCAAGAGAACTTCGCTACAAAACAACAAGTTGAACAATTTCTCATGAGAGACAAATTCTAGATCTTATCTGCCTCTCCCAGACTGGTTCACAAGCCATATTTTACGTGGCCTCCAAGTACAATTTGAATTCAAATCTCCAAATACGGCGATAAGCCGATAAGATAGGATAGGATAAGACAAGACGCAGTTAGAAAGTCGAGCTGAGTCTTACGGACCTACAATCGTCTCGCAATTGCTCTGGCTAGCCGTTGTCTAGGTGACCGGGACGAGCTATTTCTAGACAACTAACTAGCCGGATCTCGCTGAAGCCAGCCACGGCTACAATGGCCTAAAAATGGCTTCGGCTATCCAGCGCCTGAACGCAGTGACACAGACAGGCGCTTTATTTGAGCGCGTTTGGGCAGTGTCGTCAGCGACTAGCAAGTACAGGATGCTTCCCGGACACGTTTTATTACACTATAATTCGATTTTATCGCCCTATCAGTCGCCATGATTTCAGTCGGGAGTCGACTCGGGACTCGATCACAAAATTTCGTCGGGTTGAGGGAACACTTTGGGAACATTAGTAATTACATTACACGCCGGAAATGGCGTAGACTCGGCCGGTGATGCGCTCTCATCCGATGCACCTTTATCTTCATTTGAGCCCATTTTTGGCACCCATGTAAGGAATATCTATGTACGACGGTCCGACTTCAAATGCGCTCAGGCTCACCATCATTCCCAAATTCCAATAAACACAGTTCAAGAGGAAGCAATCGCTAGTGCTCAGTAAGTATACTCTTCTTACATGTCTCTCTATAGGGACTCCTCTGTACTTGAAACTCCGCTCCTCGGATATCACCGCCAGATGTGATGCCGGCTACGATCGCCGTTTATCCCAACTCCCATTCTTTCACATCTCTTCGATGATTCGCGACCGAAGAATGGTCCCGTGGTGCATTACGCAATAACTACCTTTGTAAATGACCTTGTGTGCTGGCAAGTCCGCTCTATCTTCGCGTCCGCCCACACTCACTACGCCAATCGACTTGGGGACGAAATGCCGCACAACGGATCTTGCCTCTGCAACCAGACCAAAATTAAAATCGACTCGACTCACACCGAGCAGGTGTGTATACGCAGTGCTCCCATTTTCGGCCGAGCTACTAGTACCAGTCGTTTCAAAGATCGTCTGCCACTGTAGAGACTGCAAAGAGACGAGCGGAAGCGCATTCGGCACTAGTGTCCTTGCGCTCAAGAAGGATGTCACGATCACCGGACCTGTGAGGGAGTATACCAGCACTGCAGCTTCCGGCAAGACGGGTACGCAGGATGTTCTTCAATTTTCGTGGCGGAACTTGATTGGAACAATATCTCCTTGCAAGTCACCCGCATCTTCTGCTCCAACTGCGGATCTGCCATCAGCCAGCTGGCGACAGTGTTCGGGGACACGCAGGCCATCCAGACGGGGAACTTCAGGGAGTTCGCGGATGTGCCTATTAAAGAGGAACGTGCGTACACCGCCTGCGCATTGAGTCGGTTTTGGCTAATGACCATGGATTTCTCGGCATGTGCAGTGTTCGTGAAGGACCGCTGGAGCGTCCTCGAGTCGATCAAGGGCGCGGAGCAGGTACAGGGAATGCCGGAAATCTAAGCTTTGTATTGGTCAGTTTGTTCATCCCGACGATAAATATGAGCCGAGGATCCAATGTCGGACGGCGCTACAGGGAAGTACGAAACACAGAGAATGATTGGAGACTCAAACCTCACCAAGATGAGTCGGACAGGCTCCGGAGATTGAAATTCGTTCAAATTGATCAAGGCGCATTGAGTGTAATGGTTCATTTAACCAATGGGCTAACGATAGAATCCATCGACTACTCGTCTTCTGAATGACTCAGAACTCAGATATGAACTTCGAATAGCCGAGATCTGATACCCGCATTGATCCGTTGACATCGATGTTGAATAATAGGAAACGCTATACACCAACTATTCACATTAGTCCTTAGGGCTACGAGGGTTGCGGAGCGTACATAGTGCATTCCTATGTCCTGATATTCCTGTGTGCTGAATCATATGTGGGACATCCCTTACGGGGTGTGCACCTACTGCACGAGTTCTCCCCTAGATAAACGCTTCAACAAGTTCAAATGCGTACCTTAACGGAGGAATTGAATTTCCTTCCAATATTTATTCGTCGATGGGAAAACGGGCGCCTCATTTCTGTGGTGATTTCAAGGTGTATGCGCCAGATTTGCTATCCCATTGCAAGGAGTATATGGCTCAGATATCGGGTAAACTACACCTCAAACAGACAGCTACCCCTGGTTTAGCATGCATCTTCCAACCCTCTGACCCGTGGTGCATTTTTGGGAATTCATAGTCTCGCAGACCAGAATAGTGCCACTCGCGCGCGGAACTGTCAAGAGTCATTTAACCATGTGGTGATACCGGCTGCGAATCAACTTCAGAATCTGTTAGAAGATGCGTGGTTTTCGCGTGGGTGCGCGAATGTCTACATCTTGATAACTACCAGACTGGGACATATCGCCGATCAAGTGGTCCAATCGTTGTTTGGCTCTTATCTCGGAATCCGAACTCAACACACCGATTTGCAACGGATCACTCAATCACTGAACTTAGGCAACTGCCCATAGGTAGTCGGTAATTTCGTCCTACGTAGGTGTAGAGTACAGGGAGAAAAATCCCATTACACTAGAACGTAAGAGCCAACGGATATAAGTACCAAATGGGCGTGGAGATCTATAAAATATAACCTGAAGGGATTATGTAATGGACTCTCAGGAACAAGGGAAAAAATTGTTTGAGGTGCGGGTGGTTTGAAAGAATCGTCTGAGACCGCACGATTCTTCAGCTGCCAGTCGTGGAATGCTTCGCACGGGGCCTAATCTTGTTCCTCTTCAGAGACAGCGGTCTGGGCTTGTCATTCAGACGCGCATAGACCCCGCACGCATTGCAAACTTGGTCCCCCTCCTTGCTTCGCCTCCAAACAGACGTCGTGCGCGTCTGGCAGTTGCTGCACTGGGGCCCATCTGGTGTGATGCCACTCGACTCCTCCTCTTCCACATCATTATCCGCCTCGATGAGCTCCCGGGGACGCATCGAATTGCGTTGCTGAAGGTAGAGACCGCAGGCGTTGCAGAGGGTGTTGTGGCTCACAGGATCCCTTCGCCAAAGAGGTGTGCTCGTCGCACGGCAGTGGTAACACTGCTTTCCTCCATATGAATTCCCTCCGCCACGGCTCGAGGATGAAGTTAAGGCTGAGGGCTGCGCCTGTCCCCCAGCCCTGTAAGGATCCACAGGCAAGGCGGAAGATGAGGGATAGGAATATCCCGAGCTGGGTGAAGGCGCGAATTGGGATGGGTCTGGATTCGCTAGCGCCGCGAGGAGCATGTTGTCCCATTCCTGAGGCGAGAAAGGTTGAGTCTGCGACTGCGATGTAGAGGGCCATTGCGATGTAGGTTGGTTATTATGGTGTGCGCTAGTCATCGGGTACTGAGTATTGGACCAACCGGCACTAGAGTTCGCCGACGCGGCGTTGTACGCCATCTGTGAGTTGGAATTATGGTTTCCGTAGAAAGCCGAATTCGGCGATACGGGAGAAGTTGAGTTCATGAAACCATATGGATTGGGCGATGAGGAATTATTCGGATGGCTCGGTGGGTAGGGATGATGAGAGCTTGAATGGGGGCGTTGACTTGCCCGATGACCAGGAGCTGTTGGATTCATATTTCCAGGCGACATATTCGGGCCAGAATACGCCGTGGGGTTTGAAGCGGCTGCTAGGTGGCAGGGATTATTAAAAAATGCGAGCTGGAGGTTTAGGACTCACTATAATCCCACGAATCAGACATACCGGCCGCAGATAGTGAACTGTTGTAGGGCTGAGTGGGATATGATCCACTTGAAGAGGGATGCCGGTGGTGCCCTCTTCCTGAATTTGTCGATGAAGAGCCGTAGCGACGAGGATCGCTCATGTTCTGGAGCAACCTGGAGAAGTCTGCAGTGGTGCTAGAAATTGATGCTGGTGTGCTCCTTATACGATTTTCGAAATGGATTCAGCGTCACAATGACTAGGATCGATAAATGCACTGGAAAGCGGAGTTTTTGGAGGAAACGCTTCGCATTTGACATTCTTGACAGGGCCCACCCACCCGCGGAAGTTTCGGAAAGCAGCCAGATGGGGAGACAATTTTGAGGACGAGTATTACCGCCATATGGTTGCAAAAATTCGGAGAGAAACCAAAGAAGTAATTAACAGCTATCGTTCCAACCTTTGATGAGCAGATGCGACGATGAAGCCATGCTTCAAAAGCCAATATGGGAATCCGCGTCAATCTATAACAATGACTCAGCTCTTTCAATGAAACGATGTCAGCCCCACTGCCGATCAAATGCGAGCGGAAGACCATTGAGTTACAGCGGTACCGTGAAGAACGGTGGAGGTAGCGTCAGAAAATTGCGGAGGACGCGGTTTATGGACTCACGGTGACTCAGAAATCTTCCTGCAAATCCTTGGGACAGCACCTCAAGCGTGTTCTGTCGAATAAGCTGCGACTGCCAATTGTCAAATGTCAAGACAGCCTCCATACAAATGGCCCCGCTCCGAATGCTGATGCTTCCGTGGTGATTGCATCATTTGAAATATCGTCGTTTCCGTAGTTGAATCTATCCATATGCGCTAGGGACGTTGCAGCGCGAACTGGCATTTTGGCACAGCCCAGGCGGGATCGTCCTCCGTACAGAAGATGGTTGTCCCTGACTCACCAATGGCACCGTGAGAATAAGGGACCAATGAATGAGATCAACGAATTTGAGTCGACCTCTACGTGGCGGGCCGAAACGCCTGACGGAGCCGCCTTCGTGTTGGGATGCCCGCCAATAGCCTCGAGTCGGCAGACAATGATCGTCGTCCTACCTGCACAGCCGGGAGATCATTGTCATTTTTCTTTCAACACCCTTCAGCGAGTTGCTTAGCGGCGTGACACCTCATCAGCGCTCTCCTCGTGAATTTTGGCAGCCTTGGGCCACCAGTACAAACCAGCCAATTAAAAGAAAAATTGTTGTTCGAAGGATGGCGACGAAGTTGAAAATTGTGGCCGGTATAAAATATGTTTTAATTCTCATACTTAGGAGGGTGAGCTTCTTACCGGCCAGTTACGACGTACCTGTATTGATATTACAACTTGGGAATTTTCGGCAGGGATTCTCGAGGGGAAAAAAAGCACAGTTGATAAGTATCTGGCTCCGCTTTGGGTTCGCACTGAGGTAGGACCGCGAATGTTTTTCCATTGGATTGTTTCTGGTCCCGTCAGAGAGGCGCCACGGGTACCACATAGCTGTAGAGGAACCCACCATTCCCTCCGGTGATGGTCATTCAGTGATTCAGGTGCATCATCTGGAGTAGATTAGCGCGAGGAGGAGTCGTGAAGCAAATACGGAATGTCACATAACAATAAATCCTTCTATACGTTCTGACGAAGAAATGTCCACTAGTGTCAGAGAACAAAAATAAATGGAGGAGCGGCCGTTGATTGTGTGCAATTGTTCTGCGAGCTTCCAAGGTACCAGCTTGCGAGATTCTGCCGCGGAAACCTGAGCAAGGAGGTACATAATGAATCCTAATGACAACAAGTCAGTAGCTAGTGGTAAGGTCAAAGTATTAGAGGAGACGAAGATCCTGCTGTCGTTGTCCAAGAGATATATATTACAATTTCCATTTTGGCGTCGAGAGTCCTTCTTTGAGCCCTTGACAATGTCCGCGTGGCGGGGGCCACTCGACCTGTATGTAACCTTCAGACACACGCTGATCCAAAAGAGCCCTTGAATTAATGGTGTGAGGTGCGAGAAGATGTTAGATATATTTTCAGTTGCAGCGACTACGCGCAAGGCCCTCCTAGGCGGCGCGAATATTTCTCGCAGACTTCTGAGCACCACAACTCCTGTGTACGGTTAGCGAGATTGAATAGGTATTTAATATTCCGTCACTCACTCCAGCAGCAGAAGTCGAGAGCATACGGGATAGTCCAGGGCAGCTGTCTCTCACAGGGCCTTGTAGGACATACATCATTGTCCAGCGTAGGCATAGCCCAAGGTCCGTACGTCTCCCGCGCTCACTAATCGAAGAATCGCTTCGAGCCCCTACCCGTCCGCAAGCGCTTGCCCCCCCGGTAATCTTGCATAGAGCATAGGTGACCGCCCGCCGAGTGGGGATTTCTCCATGCCTGTGGGCAGGGGGATTCCTAAAAGAAACAAGAGTCGGTACGCTCGCTCCAGGAGAGAGAGGAGCGCGGGACACGATCCACACTCCACGACACGGGCGCTGAGGGCCTCGTGTGACGCGATACTTCCGAGCAGCACGCAGATGCCGATTACGATACGGGGTTCCAGACACTCCAGAAGATGCTGCAACGCGCCAAGAAACAGTGTATCCCCCGGGCTCGTGGCCAGATCCACAGACGCCGTCGCGCGCTTGTCGCAGCATAACACGCTTGGTCGCGGGCCTAAGTTCTTGCGCCCTGCGACAGCCCGTACAATGATGAGCCGAGTACCACACAGAAAAGATATCTAAATAGGATCGTACAAAAGACAGGTCAGCACCAGCTGGAGTTCGCCATCGGTGAGCGCAGAAAGAGCGGCTTTTCGATGAAGGCGAGTGCTTGGCGATCATAGAGCAGTCGCAACAGCGGTTTGGCGAGGGCTTCGAGAGCGAGCGAAGCGCCTAGTGCGGTTGGATAGGATCTGGTGTGTGTGTGAGGGGGGGGGGGGGGGGGGGTATCATAATTAAGAAGTACTCGGACGTTTACAGCTTTTACCGCTACCGCTCTACAGCATCCTGGATTCCTGTGGAAGCGGGAAATCGGAGTGAATGGGGAAATGGCGGCAAATAACGACATGCGCTTGAATCCGAAAGAACACTGTGTGAGCGAGGTAAGTGCCAAGAAAGAAGTGGAATGCACCTAGCATCCGAGGTGGAGGAAGGAAAGCGACCATTGCAGCTCATGTTCGCAAAACCGGTGGATATTTTATCTGCTGGATTTTGTTATACAATGCAAGGCGTTCGTATCAGTGGTAGGTAAGCTGGAGAGCGAAATCAGGAGAAACGCTCAGGATTCCGTTTTTCGAGGCTCCTGAGTGATTTGGACACGGGCCTGTCCTGACTTCTTGCGGAAATCGGGGTTCAGGCACTGAGTAGATTGACAAGGTCAAAGACCTTGTTATACATAGTCTAACGCCAGTTGAAGCCATCGATAAGCCACTTACCTAGGCAGTATGTAGTCCTAACCTTACCGCAATACGAGGCGCAGGGATAGAGTCGTATCTTGTGCTTTGATGCCGCAATCGCAGGTCTTAGAGATTCTACTCGTTCTCCTTGCTTTGGAGTCGTATTTTTGCATGTTTGATGCAGCTGGGTGTGGCCAAATACCGGCATCTCGGCTTTTTTTCTCACCTACATGCCACGTGCGCTTTCAATTTGCTAAGGAGGTACTAAGGCTTAGGTAGGCGCATTACGCATCCATCGAGTCACGTGATCTGTCAGCGTGACAGGCTTGTTCAGCCATAGGCTCTGGCCACATCAACAAAAAAAAATAAAGTGGAACCACAGAAATGCACTATTTGAGGCTGGGAACAATTCTATGGTGGCAGATTTCTCAAAAATTCCCCCAGAAAATAGCAGTTAACACATTTTCTGGAAAACACTCCAAATGAGATTCAGACCATCCTGGCACAGACATTGATTTTTATTCCAAAATTTTCGCGCTTCCTAATAAGAAAATTCCCACGCTCAATGAGGAAATTCCCACCCCTGACCAGCCCACACAACTACCCTTCCCTTCAGAGGAGATACATAAACATGCTTTATCCATGCAAAACATGTAGTCTACACTACTCTGTTACCCATAATATTGCTCAACAATTTGTTCTGCGGTGGTAGCCTGGTGTCTTGCCTGGTGTGTCAGTCATCTGCAGCTTCTCACAACATGTTTAGGTGTCGATTATGCACAGGAGACCAGATAGAATTTTAGAGCTCCTGAATTTTTTTTAAAGCCTCCCAGACACTGAATTCACCTTAAAACCAGCACTTTATTTTTCGCGATTCCCAAATTTCGCGCTTTCCCACGTTACATGTCACGCATCAGTCACCATCACGTGACTCGATGGATGCGGAGTGCGCCTACCTTACCACTCGAAAGTTTCCTCTATGTTGGCCTTGGAATTCTGTTGCTTCGATCGTCCACAAATTATGCCCTCCCATGCACAAGCTCATTCTACTTCATGCAATGAAACACAACGGATGACAGATGCGCTGTGATTCAAATTTCACAAACCAAAACTTGTTTTGATCTGCTTTGTGTCTTACCCTGGTCAACTTTGTCCGCCTAATGGCTTATGTAAGGCCCACGTGGATTTGCCTCCGTCTAACTCCGATAGCCCCGATCCTGTGTCTTGTCTTCTTCGACGCGTCACCTCTCCTTCCCATCCTTCTCTTTCCTTTACTAGCTCTGTGCCCATCCTGAGCTGGTCCACGTGAATCTTAGAGCGCCAAGTCTCACGTCTTACCGTGCTCAGCTTTGTCCGACCAAAAAATGCTTTATGTAATCTCCACGTGGACTTCCTTCGGCTACGCTCGGTTCCGGTCTCCCCCATTCTGCTTTCGTAAATTAAAATTAAAATGGCAGTGAGCGAAGGCCCGCGCGAAGCGCGGCCCGAGTGAGCTGCACGTATTATTGAAAATAATTTTGGTTTGTGACTCGCTGCTTGCGGCCATCCCACCAGTCATCAGATCAGTAGGGGCGAATTGGGTATAAATGCTGTAAAGCGGGTGGGCTGTGCACTTGCCTTTGGATGCCGCCACCATCTCACCGCGAGAGCACTCGTAGCTGGTGGTCAGACCGGAACCAGCCGGGCACAACGATCGACCTGCTCGCGCTCGCCAAACCTCTGTCAAGGCTGCTCTATCATCGACAAGCGCTGGCATTCATGGAACAAGCGGCTGTTTCCCCGCTCACAGTAGACGAACTGCAGCTTGTGCTGACATATCTCTGGTACTTTATTTTAGCAATGTTTTGTTTTTATCATCTGCTCATTGTTACTGTACTATTACAATCAAATCGACAGGGGGGGTGACGCGTGACTCATTTTTCCAATTCGACAATTCGACAACCGCCAAATTTTTGCGTGACGGACGAAAAAAATTCGACAAATTCGACGGAAATCGGCCGAAAATGAGCTTTTTTGCATGGGAACATCGATTTTGGGGGTGACAAACCACCTGGAAAATTCGACAAACCGCCGGGTGACGAGTGACGAACCACCAAAGTTCACTATCGATAGGTACCCGCGTGACACGTGACTGTCGATTTGATTGTAATAATACAGTATCACTATGCGTACTCGACTCTTCAATATGCCTAATATTACTCTCTCTGGGTTGTGCTCGCAATTTTCTCAGTCTTATTTTTGCTCTGGTCCGCTATTTTTATGGCCTATTCATCTTTTTTGAGATGTTGTTGCTTGCATGCATTCTGCAAAGGGACAGCCGTACAACGACTGACTGTAACTGGTAGAATGCGGGGAATTTTTACCTGGGAGGAGGGAACTCCTCCTGTACACTTGCGCACTCCGCTTGTGGTCAGATCCCACGAGGTTATAACCACATGTCCTGCCATACAAGCGGTCGGCCAGTTCACAGTAAGTTTTAGTACGCCCGACCCCCTGGAATGGTGTGTGCTCCGTTGACATCTTGTAGTCTATGTAAGGATAACCACCCGTACATTACTACCCTACCCATTTGTCTTCGGTAAACTCATTGTTCAGACATTTGGACCACGCGAGTATAATATATCCCCCCCCCCCCCAGTGCGACGGAACTCGCTCCTAGGACGAAGTGTGTCATACTGGAAACTCTGGCGCTGCGAGCCATATCTGTGGATATGGCCAGGAGCTTTGCAAACGCCTATTTTCTAAGCGCACTGAACTTTTTGTTGGACTCTCGAGATCGTGGCGTTGTGGTCAGCATTTGTATGCTTCTAGGCAATATCGTCTCACACGAAGCCTTACACGCGAAAATAGTTGACAGCGGTGCCTGCGCTGCTCTTCTCTCTCTATTGGAGTGAGCTTTAGCCGCTTCTGCTAAATTGTCAGACCACTAACTTTTGGCGATCGTTGCAGCAATAGTCAAATTGATACTCATCGAGCCGCCGCAGACCCTTTGATTAAAATCAGCTCTTGGGCTCTTCCCCATGCTCTCGTGCTCACAGAGCAGATATGGGTCCGTTTGCAGACCGCCCGAGACGAACAGACATTGTGCCTCACCTGCTTACTCCATTCTCCTGAATATGTCGTCCCACATGCCTTTAGAGACCGCTGCGCTTGATTACACTGTGTGCGCGAGACTCGTTACCCTCCTGGAGTGAGTGAATAATGTACACATCCCATCCCCAATGCAGCTCGCTAATTCTGCACAGGTCTTCTGGTGTGACAGGCATTCGGCCGACAGCGTGGAACCTGCGCATCCTGTGGAAAGACACGCTTTCGAGCGGTGCTTTCGCTGATAAACGCGCACCAGCTCCAGTTCCTTCTACTTCCCGCCCATATGCCAATGCTTTTCAGTCCCAGCGCAGGTTGGAAACTTCGGCCTATAGGCCCGAAGTCCCCGCGGAACAAAATTCATCAACAGTCAAAGATCAAGTGGTGTCGGGTCAACATATACCCTGTAGCGTGGCTGGTTGCCTACCCTGTTGGGCTCCCGCCTCCTTGCAATGAGGGCTGGAACTCTCCATTATTTACCTTGCTCCTCGGAGTGATACTACATATATCCCTAATTGCTTGCCTCGTCAGAGTCTATGAGCGATCATTGTGGATTGTGAGGAGCACTGAATTCATGTTACAGTTCAAACTTGGCCAAGTGGCTCTTTATGCACACCGCAATATTGGACAGTTATATTTTTGGGACTTGCCTCTCTCACAAATACTGTTCTTTCGGGTTTTCTGTGTCGGTAGCGAGGACTTGAAATCAACAGCGGTCAGAGTTTGTTTGAAAACGGCTATAGTCCTAAGATGAGCTACAGGATATTATTCGAGCTGGGGGTTCGTAAGTCGGTGCATTCTTTAAGAGTCACCTGCTCATAGGTGGCAGTGATCGGGCTTAAAGCGCGCCTACCTTGTCTTCCCCTCTCATGCTGCGCGACCCACACCAGACGATTATCCGGAATGTAATTATGTATCCCGCGGACGGGAGCGGGGCCCGCATCACTCCGATGCAGTTCAGCGAAGATGGCGCCAATGCGAACCCCCACGCATTCTACACCATCAACGTCGATCTGCGCAGCCTATACGGCCGGAGCAACATGCACGCAACCCGTCAGAAGACGTGGGATATAACCAACCAGCCGGACAGGGCTACAGAGGGAGAATATCAGCTATTCCACAATATCAGCCCTAAACTTCCCATAAACGTGACCATGGCGCGGCTGGTTGGCGTGGATCCGAGAAAACCCGGAAAACGGCCCTTGTAGGGCGGCGATGTCGTAGTCGTGAAGACGTCTCCGTGGCCTAGTCCTCTCGTAATTGGCGGAGGAGCTCATATGGATTATCTGGATGTGCCGCCGCAAGTGCTGGAGCTCTTCAGCTCGCGACTCATTCCGTTTTGGTACAACTCGGACCAGTGGCGAGATTACCTGCAAGAGGAAAAGGCATTCAGTAGGAGTATCATTCCTCCGCGATTCCGCTGTTTATTCATATCCGCAGATGATGCCATGTTGAAGAATGAAGAAACTTGGCCGATGTTCCAGCAAATCTTTGGCCTCAACCTGAAGAGCGGGTTTGATCAGAAAAAGCACTGTGCGTCCAAATATTTCGTGGGTGCAAAGGTCCAGGGACATATTTGACGCAGACAACAGATAAAACCACCCGAATAACAGACCAATTGAAGAAGAAACGTTTGTTGCTTTGTTTTGTTCGGCTAGATATCCAGAAACCGATTCCGAGTGTCCCGTAGACATCAAGCAAGTGGAGCGCGACGACCTGGACAGAATAATCGCGTGCGGGAATTGCGGGGTTCTTGGCTCCACCTTACCCCAGCCACTTCGAGTTTTCGGGGGGTGTCGGAACGAGAAGTATTGCTCTACGGAATGCCAGAAGTTCGCGTGGAAGGAGCACAAAGCCCCTTGCAAGGCTTCCCAGAAGCGCGGGACGTGATTCGCAAATTGACTCACACGATTTTTTTATGTCTTGTCATTTGTATTCGCTATGTATTGGCTTTCACAGCGATACACAATGGCAGACCCCGTCGGCCGGGCTTAGCTTGTTTGAATTCCGTCTCATTATATGTTCCGTTTTCCACTCGAATGTAGATTGACCGACATGCGCAGCTGATGCAGGGGTATATGGGAGTAGAAGTTGAAGAAATGCGAGAACAGAAAGGAAGCTTTAACCCTCCAGTTCACCGAATATTCGACCATCACCGTGCAGAACCCCTAGTCAAAACACCAGGAGAATCAGGCGAAGATCGGTGGCCGCAAGGAAAGTTGAACGGAAAAAGGGAAAGAACGCAAGAGGAATTCCAGGCCTAGATGAACTAGTATCGGGTGAACTGTAAGAAGTGGAAGGAAGAAAAGATGCCGGGATGCCGGTGCTTGGACAAAGATAAACAGTGACAAACTCGAGCAACGCAAAAAAAAACACGACTCAACACCCATGCAAAGAGAACGAATTGAGCCTCTGACCGCCAGGATCGGGCAGGCCTGCTACAACTGCTTCAAGGAACAAGATGTGACTCTCTCCAGATGCACTGGATGTCGCCGCGTCTCCTATTGCAGCAGTGGTAGGTCGTGTGGCTCAGTGATGGCTTCATCTGACGTTTCTCAGACTGCCAGAAGGTAACGGTAGTCTCTAAGGAGAATCAGTGATTATACTGAGTATTCTCAGGATGATTGGCGCAAGCATAAGCCCATGTGCAAAGCTTTAAGCAGCATCGAGAAAGGAAATCCATTGGCCGCCGCGTCTCTCTTGTTTTCGCTCTCCAGCTTGCCCACCACGGATTTGAACGCCCTGCATAATATGGCGGAGGCCCACGGTGATAATATCCGCATGTTTTGCGAACGTGCGCTGAAACGGTGAAACATCCTCACCGCCGCTCCGGATGCTTGCTCAACGCGCTCACAAGGCCAGTCACCACTTTCGAGAAGAATCTCATCGGCTGGGAGCCTCGCTGTCTAGCTTGGTAACATTTTTGCCCCATTTATTGTATTCAATCGCAGTCTTGAAATCAACTACCCCAGCACGCGCACGGACCAACTGATCCGGATCGAAGCGACATCGGGCGACGGCGTTGGCTCCACCGAGCAGCGCAGCATCACGGCATGCCCCGACTGCAAAACAAGCTTCTATTGCTCCCCTTCGCACTGGGTGGCCGCGCGCGCGCTGCACCACGGCCCGTGCGAGGACAGCCCTGAAGGCGCTCTTTCGCAATGCGAAATGAACCGGCAGGTGCGCATGGATATCGGGTTTTCAGAGGCAATGGTCGTCACGAGCGCGTCGGGACAGTTCATGTGGGCGCCGGAACGGGTGAAGGCTCCGTGGGCGCCCGTGGACGGGTTGACGTGGGATGGGGAGTTCGCGGAGCACTTGCGGAGCAGTGTTGGGATCCCTGCGAATTTGCCTATTGCACCGTGGATCCGCGCCGCGTCAGATAATCTTACTATTCCAATGACCATTCTGTACGCGCTGGAGAAGCTGAACGACACGGATGCATGGACGAAGAAACCTACTCTGACTATTCATGTGGGTTCCTGCCTCGCATCTATTTTTTTGCTCTTGCCTGAGAGAGATTATCAGATCATCGGTGCGGCTACGATGGAGATGGCTGCGAGCATGGTCTTTGAAGAAATCCTCCATCGCCTTCCTGAGGTCAAGACTCTCAAGGTGTGAATGGCACTCTCTGTTTTGGCGACATCCTAACAGAATCCAGCTCGTATTGTGCGGTCCCGAGCTTACCATAGAGCGTGGAGGAACAATCGTGATGGAAACCTGCCCGTATGCTCGCTCCTAATTTCTATTAATTTACCATACTCACCATCCGCAGCGACTGCACCCAGCATAGTCGCCAACGAGTCCACCAATTCGCAATCGAGTACGTACCTGCCGCCTTCCCTCATTTCCATATTCATTGGTCAATTAACTCATGATTGTTTTGTTCGCAGCACTTACCACGCCTTCGTCCAGAAACAAAGCCCCCGATTCGAGAAGCCCGATCTCGCGATTGCGTTCAACTCTGGCGCGTCGCAGGAAGCTGTCGCCTCATGGCCCGCGACGTTCAAGATGCTTGTCGAACGCAAGATACCATCGGTATTCACTGTATGTACTTCCTCCTCCCATCCCAAATTCTATTTAGCTGCCCTCTCGCGTTCCACTTCGTTTACATATCGGATTCGATATTCCTACCCCGTCCCCTTCGGTTAAATATTTATATTAACCACAATAATCATCCTCCCCAGGCATTTAACCGTGAAGAGGCCGTGGAAGAAGCGCGGCTGCTACGTTCCGCGGGCGCGGCGCTACACCCAGACCTGGGACCAGCCAAGAATCCGTGGGGCAGCCTCAAGGCTATTCCTGAGCCGAATAAGGTGTACGGTTTTTATGCTGTGAACGCGTGGTTGGCGGGGGGGTTCCGTTGAGACTATGATATGCGTGAATTGAATGCTCGCAGCTGAGCGTGATGTGAATCGGTAGACCGACCTGCAGAATAGATTTTTTCTTCCCATTTTCTTTCCAGTGCCTATTTCTCAATCGAATCCCCGCCTGTATGCAATCAGATTCTACCACATGTCTTACTAAACCCAAAGGGTATAAAACAATCCCCTCCTGTAGATATCTTCACAAGTAGACCCAGCTCCGCCATTGTTTCTTGACCCTTCAAATCCGAACTAGAACCAAAATTTGGTACTTTACACGAACCGCGTTTCCACTTGCAGCAAGTATATTTATCACATGTCCTTGTTTAAATTTGAGTGAATCATTGATATAACGACGAAGGCTTGGTTCAGTTTCGCATGTGAGAATGGACACTGCGCATAAGTAATGTTACCATTGCCACAAAACTGCTAGTGAAAGACATTGGAACGAAAATAGAAAGCAATGCACGGGCGACGACATCGTATCGACGCTCAAGCATAATACAGATCATATGGTGTCCCGTCGGTCGAGTCACCACCAAGCCATGGGCATGGAAACCCACAGTCCATCTGCCGATTCCTGTCGGCGGTGCCGTCCTATCGCACATCTAAAGTCAGCATCACGACCACATCGAATTGTCTACTCACCCAGCCATGAATCTATTATCTCTGAGACTCTGACAACGTCTAAGAGGGCGTTGGCTGGTTATGAATCTCTCGTTTCCAGAGGCTACAAGACGGTCGCACATTGAGGTATCGGGCGGTAAGAGGAATAAAAGTTCCAGAAGGTCGCAACACGCTCAGAGGTGGACTTGAAGAACAGCAAAGCACTGCGGGGCGCTGCAAATCGTCGGGAATCAACCAACATAAACATCGGTCGAGAAATATTAATCGGTCAAATATCGATGCCAAATAATAATAGAATCATTCAACCGCCCTCTACTTATTGAATCTATTGAACTCAGCTGAGATGAGAGCGCATTTAATCGCGCGCTCTTGCCAAGACCCCGCTTTAGATGTTCACTGCGGAGGCAACGCACGTCGCTGAATAATAATGTTACTGTATATGAGAGAAAAATAAAAGAGATGGTTGGAACTGCCATAGACGTAAGTAGCAAGGCACAATGAGATTCGAGATATTCGGTGTCTAAAATCGTTCCCAAACTCGGCTAAAATCTCATGAATTAGCTTGGAATTAGCACTTCAACGCGCCTGTGGCTCGAATTCTGGTGTATCAGACAAATATCCGGATGCCATTTGCTTGTGGCAAGGGGTCCTCTGGCGATCAGAGCTTTCATTTGGCTTCACGGTCCCAAGTTTCTATCTTATCCAGAGGTGTTTCTGAGCTCACCCAAATAAATTTAGAAGTACATAAAATCCCGCACCGTGCCATATCAGCTTCGGACAGCTAACTTGTTCAGGCTCTTGTTCGACCGTAACAGCAAATTGGATCGTTCATGAACACTTTCGAGTCCATCTGTATACAAAGATGTGTATTAGAGGATAATAGTAAGGCAAGAAATTATCTACTGTACTATTACGATCAAATCGACAGGGGGGGGGTGACGCGTGACCCCTTTTACCAATTCGACAACTGCCCAAGGGGAAAAAATCGACAAACTCCCAAGACGACGCTCGCATCTTGGAAATCAGTATGTGACCACTGAGAGACACTCAGATATGTCGGCAAATCATTTATTCACCAAATTTGTGCCTGTGTACCATCACCTTCAGTTAATTTGCATCTCCTCTGCGTCGGCAACACAACACATGAATTATACCACCCGAAATTTACTCCGACCTAATCCCGCCAGATGACTTGTCTGACGTCGGCTGGGAGGGTTGCGGAGAACACGAGAATGATGATGTGTTTGAGGGTCAAATGGTGAGGCTGGGAGAGCAGGAGGCCGATGGGAAACACCGAAGGAAGCCAAATACGCGCTATGCAAATTTTTAGCGCCACCATGACAATGACAACTCGGATAAAGAGGAATACTCGTAGATACAGCGCTTATGACAGTACAGGGGAAATGTAGAAGATTTCTAACGATTTTTGCGCATGATGGGGGAATATTTGGAGGGATTTTGGTGAACCAAAAAATCAATTCGACAACCGCCTGGATGGGACCAATCAGATGTTTAAATTCCGCCTCAGATCACAGCCTAAATCGGGCAATTTGATCGCGGCACAGGAACTTTGCCGTGATGAATGCCGCTCGAGCCGTCGCTGACTAATTGTCATCCACGCAAGCAGAAGACTCAAACGTAGGATAAAGTAGATGCAATTTATATTTGTGGAGGGTAATAGGGAGTGTACACTGCACGCAAGTAGACATTATTTATTCATTGGGCCATAATGCGCGCATTAGCACGCGTGCGAAGTTCACCCCCATGTCCGCCGCCTCGAGGAGGAAGACGACGGCTATTTTTCGCGCTCGCACTCGCCACCAACACGCGCCGGACCTGCGCTCATGCAGCAGCGCGGCCGCCATGGTGTGGACTTCGCACCCTTGCCCTGGACTCGCCAGCCTCAGAGCGCACTGCGGCCCGGACTTGCGCTTACCTTCGTGATGGATGTCATGTGCGGGCGCGGGCAGGGGCTTCCGTGATTGCGTGGAGGCGTGTGGGCGGGCGAGCAGTGCACACATCGGTGGCGTGGGCTGGGGTCCTGGGGATCTCGCGGTCGCGCCGTCGAAGATGTGGCTCACAGGCAGAGCAGGAGGAGGAAACAGTTAGTAGGTGGCAACAGGATATATCAGCTCTTGGTCGTGGCAGTCGAGTCGGCAAGGGCGCAAGCAGGGCGAGGCGGAAGCGAAGAGGGAGAACTGTGGTGGCTGATTGCCCTAACTCCTCGAAAGTGTGCGGCAAGTGCGGTGAGCGACGAGGATGGTAGCAGGAAGAGAGAATTTGAAATGCGCTGTTTGTGGCTGACATTGTTTGACATGAGCGGAGCGAGTAATAGGTGCATTCCTCTAGATCAAAGAGAAGAACGTCAAGAGAAGTGGTGCGGAACCCACCGGAGTGATCGGACTCGGCATAGTTGAGTAATGAGTGAGTCAAAAGTGAGTCATCCCGCCGTCGGCGCGCCTCTATGTGTGTCTACGCCAACTACCCCAAAGTAGGTCTGAATAATGTGTTTAATTTTTTTTAGCCGTATTTGACATCCAATTACAGCGAGACCGAATTCTCGCTATATTTACACATAGTTAAAAAACATTCGTTCAATGGAACAATGAGATGGGCAGTTTGTGCAAGGTTTTTGTGCGGTTATTTCATCCTGTTACTTCTCAGCAGAATTTCTATCTAGAAAAAATCTCCCAGTGACTTTTGAGGTCGACAGAATTACCTAGGAAGAGGAAACAAACTTCCCGCCAATTTAACAGCAGATAGATGGCTCACGGAGCTCATAGCGCACTCACGGCGGACTAGGGCGGGATCCTCGTGATGCGCGCTGGCTGTTTGGTGTAATTCATGAGTCATGAGCATCATATCTAATCTAATCCGGGTCGATCCCGGCTCGGGTGGTGCATCACTTCTTTTTGATCTAGAGGAATGCACCCTTTCCTCTGAGCGGAGCTTGAAAGTGCCGCAAATCTTGCTGCCATCAAATTACCAGATCGGGAGTGTGATCTGAGGCGGAAAGTCAAGAGTGGCACCAATATTCCGCATCGACAGGTACCCGCGTGACACGTGACTGTCGATTTGATTGTAATAGTACAGTACATACTCGACTTGAATGTCATCTGGTAGAATGGAATTCAGCATTTCAGGGTGTCCCTCTCCAGTGCTTCTGAGCCTATTCTAGCGCACTCATGCTCACACCATCTCTCTCAGCCCCCTGGCACCCCTTCAGAGGCCCAAGCTTGAAGCTTCAGACGCTTGGGAGGCACATCTGACTCCACCGGAACATTTGCGAACAGGCCTCATCGGCGGTTCGGACGTGGTTGGCATCGAAGCTGTCAAAGAAATTTCAGCTCGTGGTATGTCTTCGGGAAATATTCCAGGCTATTAGTCTCACCTGATATCGGTTCGTTGCTGACAGTCCCGCTACCGGCAGACGTCGATGCATTCAGGGGAACTAAGTTATGAATTCATATTAATTTTTTCACACATTAACGGGACAAACCTTGAGCGGTGGAGTGTTTACGTCGAGACACCTTGGTAGCACCGTGATCATCTGCACGGGTGTGAGCAACATTCTTGTCAGCCAATAAGAATTCATCGCGCTGGGTTTGGTGGGCGAACTCTTGCGGGCATGGGGAGCGCGAACATGCCAAGAAGAATTTGGTCGTCACTTCAAGAACACCATGTATCATCCGAAAACGCGTTATAGTCCATAACGGGCGAGCACGCGACTGCGAATCGCCGGTGCAGGTGTAAATGGTGGTAACAAAGAACGTCGGGGCGTTCCCAATACACATGGCAAGCACATCAGTCGCGCACATCCGAAAGTGTCGAGCTTTCCCAGAAATCAGCTGAAATGACGAACTTTCACGCTTGTACATCAAACTCCCGAATTTTCTCATTCCTAAGCGAAGTAACTAAGTGACGAGGATGGGTATGACTCCAAGTTCAGGAAGGTGGAGTTGAGTCATTCTCGCTCCTTCCGCGGCCACCGGACTGTAAGAGACCCCACCACACAAGCCCCTTTGAGATGTAATTTAAGTTGGACTCTTGTTGGACTCAGTCAAGCCTCGACATGTGAAACGAGAATCCGAACTGGGAGTAGCAGACACCGCAAAAAAACCCGTGTTGTGCATTGCAGCTTACTTTCTTAGTGTGCCGCGGCACCCTCCAGGAATTATTGGAAGGCACTGTATGCCTCCGCAGCGCTGTTAATTATATTCCTGTGGCGTGACCACTATTTACTTGAAGTTAGAATATTCGTATGATAATAAAGAAACCTTCAATAATAGTGGGGAGATGGCTTTTGGAACAAATGAATAGGTAACGAGAACGAATCGGATATATAGAGAGAGGTATTCTTTTCGCATCGAGTATAGGAAGTAATTCAAGATAATAGTACATATTTATTTCAGGTAGTTTTGGCATGCTTGCACCGCGGGCGGATTTTATTCCGTCTCAGGGAAAGCGGCCGATCGCGCCCACGAAGCCGCGCGTACACGCCACACGCGTTGCAGAGCTTCGCCCCCGACTTGCTCCGCCGCCAGACGCTGGTGTGATGCGTGCCGCAGTGGGAGCACTTGGGTGCATCTGGTGCGAAGTCGCCTTCGGCGTCGTCGTCGTCGTCGTCCCCGTCCCGTTGGTCCGCCGCGATGAGCGCCGCCGGCCGCATTTTATTGCGCTGCTGCAGGTAGAGCCCGCAGGCGTTGCAGAGAGTGCGGTGCGTGGATGGGTCGCGACGCCATAGCGGAGTTGAGGTTGCGTGGCAATGGGAGCATTCCTTCGGAAGGCTGCTGCTGCGTGACGGCGGGGAGGTCGAGCCCGGGATGGAGAGGGGGGAGAGCCGTCCCGGGGAGTGGGACAATGAGGGCGATGGGCAGGGAAGGAGGTCCTCGATGACGAGAGGGGACGGTAAGTTGTACGGAGATGAGGTAGAGGATGAGGTTGAGTCGAAGGTGGGCATCAGCATTTCGTTCCAGGAATAGGAATCGAATGGCTGAATGGTAGTATCAGGAATTGGATACCAGGACCTCGTGTTTGGAACCGAGAGGTTATTGGGGATCTGGTCCCAACATTGTGTCGAAGAAGAGGGACCATAGGCGGTCTCAGACTGGCAAACGAACTCTCTGTTCACTTCGGGGAACAGCAGGGGAGATGAGAACGACGGCGAAGCGAAGGGTAGTTCCATATGCAAGGGGTTTTCAGGAAACAGATGGTGTCGCGGAAATATCTGCGTTTCATGTGCAGACCGCGACGCGCGGCGGGCAATATGGGGGCAATGCCGAAGGCCGTCACTGTAACGAAGAGAAGGGGCCAATTGTGAGCGTTCTGGTTATTGTATGGACTTGATCAGTTCATGAAGGCCATCCCAATGATCGAATATACCGTAGGCCAACCAGGAAGCCATTGACGATGTTGCAAGGGAAGGCAGGGTCATTTGATGCGCAGACGGAGAATCATGCTCCTGCGTGATTTGAGATGGTACCAACGAGAACGGTGTCGTGGAGCAAAAAAGGTTGGAGATGCGGTATATATATTTACCGTTACGATCTGCGGTCCGAGTAGGTTTGCGCATGGCATCGCTAAAAGCGTACCTTAACAGCTTTGTGTCGAATTGTTGACTGAATCAGTTACCGCATCTAAAGATCCAAACGGACGTCACCTTCGACTGATGAGCTCCTTGGGGAGTTTGGGAAGAGTTACATAGAAGTCATCCAAAGCAAAGGCGGTGCGCGTGTTTGTTTGTTGTCCGCCAACACAACCAAATATGGACTCAGCTCCGCCTTCGCACCACCATGACACAGCATGTGGATCTGTCGACGTCGTCTGCGCATCCCTATACTCGCCCGGCTTTCTCGACCAGTCGATATCGGAAGCTCATGGGTAATTAGCCTGAATTTCACCGCCTTCAGGTTGCCTTCTCGTTCACCGCAAGATCGGTGTACGCGACGCTCTGATTATCCGATATCTGTGGATGCTGGAGTCTCAATCGACGCACGAGCTCTTCCGCCAAGGTGATTCATTTATCACTGTTAGCCCTCAGTCTCTGACCCGTTTCCGTCGCAAACAGCATTCAGCCTCAATATGGTGGTGAGACGCAGACGGTGCACATATTTATAGATCAATTCTGTCCGAGCCATCATTCATTCGTCTCGCATACTAAAGGGTATGATATAATTAGCGTCTTCCGCGCTCAAAACCCGCTCATTGCACCTCGGACCGCGTCCTGAAAGCGAGAGATGCTTTTTTTCCTGCCCACGCCTTTGGGCTCTTAGCTACCTTTTCGGTTCAGTTGTCCGCTGCCTGCACGTCTTGTTTCCAACTGGCTCCGCTCCTATCCACTATAAGAATTCACAAGCTATTTTGGTTTTCGGGGATGTTTCCTAAAATATTGATCCTTTGCTTTTAGACAGATCCGCGTACTTTCCGACCATTCGCTCCCAGGCGCTCGCGTGCTGTTTTTCAAATTAAAATTATCAGTATAGGCTGCCGTGTTGAGGGTGACTTTGTTTTTACTGCGGTTCGCTGGCGATACCCTCAGGAGGATTCTGCAGCCACAATCGCTGGGAGGTATAATTCCACCATCATTCATCTCAATTAATACTCTCCGTCACTATTCTCACGCAATATACACACTTTGGTAATTTCCCGCACCTGCCCAACACTGACGGATCGACAGGAACATCAATGCCCAAATTCGGGGTTTCGCAACCTCCTTACGTTGTCTCTCCCCGTGTTCCAGATCCTTATCAATGTGCTTCAGCTACTTTTATTGCCTGCGCTCCAGCGGCCAAGCAAGAACTATAACTTGGGCTTCGCACCCGGCGTTTCGTCCGGCTCTATTGGCGAGCTGGCGGATTTCTAGAAGCTCCGTGTTCTTGAAAATTGTGCTCGACGTGTCCAAGTGTGGCGTCACTCCGTGGATTGCAATAACACCGCTCTTGTTCTCCGCTGGGAGCGTAATTTTGTCCGAATCCTTTTCGCGGAATTCTGGGGTCTGAAAAGTCCGACGCCTGTCGAAAAGATGATGCTTCTGCGCGAATATCTTTTGCCAGCGGTCTGCAAAGTTATGAAATCTCCTTACAGAATCTACGTTTATGTACTGGTTGTATGATGCACCCTGTGGCTCACGGTACCGGAGACCCTACGGCTTTCCGCATACACAGAGGAATATTATTGCATCGCGTTCTCGTCCGCGAATTATGTTGTATATAAGTTTTTGCGCAATCTTAGTCATGACTCAGTCATGGATCCAAAATCCGATAGGCTACCATGTATTTTACTCTGTCTTACTGTTATTAAATATTTTCGCCTAGTTAGAGAATCTTCTTCTGTAATATTCTGCGCTGCGCTTTCGTAACTCTCCGCTCATCAGCTCTACCGTACCTACTTATTATTCTCCCGTAATTTACCCTGCATCCTTTTGACATCGATCGCGTGCAACGGTCAATCAGCAGTTTCAGGCCAGTTCGTAGTAGTAAGCAAATATTGATTTTTCTCATGAGGTTGTGCAGAGGGTTAAAATGACGAACACCGAACAGAACTCTTTTTTTCAAGAAACAGTTCGATCTCGTCCAGTTGGCAGGAGAAGTAAAATGTGACAACGTATATGAATGAATAATGAGTGAGATCTGGCCAATTTCTGTTCAATTCATTCAGTATTGTGCTGGTAATACTTCCTCAGCCTCAGGCTCCCCTTGGTTCTTTTGAAGCCGGGAATGGTGACGAATCTCTTCAGGCGCAAGCGCTGTCACAAAACTGCATTTGATGCTCAGGTATAATATTTACAATCGACACACACGTACACCCATTCGTTGCCTATTCAGTCCGTTGTTCCAAGGCGATAAAATATATAGTTAGAATTGAAATTTTGAGTATTGGAAGTTGATTGGAAGGCCAGGCACTGTTGGGCCTCAGTTACGATCGAATGCGGTGGGACGCCGCGATATTCCCAAGACAGGACTATGGACAAGTATAAAGGATGCTTCTTGAGCTTACCCATGTTTCATTCACTACCGAACCTCAGCTTACAGCCAATTTCTCCACCTTTTGTCGTAAAATTTCCTTCGCCACCAGCGCCTCCGCCCCTGTCATTGACGCTGGCAATGGCGTATGTTCATCCACAGCTATCTTGAATGAATGTCCTCTAACAGCCTACGCAGAAATGTCTCGTCAAGCGCAAGACTTTGATGATTCAACTGTGCAAGTACGGGAGGCTGTGAACTACCCCATGTGCGCTCGGTTGATTTTTTTCTTGTAGGGACCTGGACATGATCGGGCCTTGTACACTTGTGACGACCGCGGATGGCGGATGCTACGGGGATTTTTCCCTGCTTACCCAAGATGGCGGAGGATGGGATAACACTGTTACCAGCGTAAGTTCACTAACAGTACTTCCGACAATATATGACGAGCTGACAATGTGAGCCAGGCGTGGTCTCACTACACTGGCAACGAAGGCGGCACGCGCTTCCTGAGCAGCCTTTATGAGCACTCACAATCAAAAAGAAAAGTCGCGTTGAAACGTTGAAGGGAAGGGCCGTTTGAGAATGGTGCGGTGGCGAGTCCGAGATCAGTTGGATGCTGTAAGATTCGGATCGAATTCAGAGGGCAGAGAGGAAATACCTCGACCAAAAATAACGAACATCTTATCATATCAGCGATGGCGAAATCTTATCTTATCTTATCTACACACGCACAAATAAAATCAAATAATTCTATGTAGGAAAAAAATCTAAGTACCAGTAGACTACGACACCCTCGGGAGCACTCCCGCCCAGGTGGCGCTTCTCGCCCTCCCGCAAGTATCATCGTATCCTGGCAAAGTGGCAAGCGGCGCGTAGCGCATGCGTCAATTCCCTCATTCACATCCCCCACATCCGCATGTGCCACCGTACGAAGGGTAGCGGGGGACGATATCGGTTCTGGGCGAGCGGTGGGTGGGTACCTACAAGCGCGCAATGCGACGACGTGCCCTTTTGCCTAGCATGGTAGGTATCCAGCACGAAGCTCGCCCGACTTCAATGAATGATCTCCTTCCTTCCCCGGTGGGCGTCTGCGGCTCGCAGGGCTGGAGACACCACGGCTCACGAGTAACGCTCTCCCATGGACTAGGAGGCGAATACCAGGCGAAGGTGGGAGGGCAAATGAGAGCGACCAAGTGAGGATAAAGGAGTCGAAGCCGTTTCCGTGGACTTGAGGCATCGCAGGAGCCACACGTCCTGAGGATTGCGGGGGAAAGAGCGAGAATCAGGGTTCTGAAGAACGCCGCGCAGGCGCGAGCAGGAAAGTGGGCGGCGCAGGTAGAAGAACGTCTGGAGCCACCAGACGTGCACACCGCGAGATCTCCACGGGTACCGCGTAAGCATCAGGAAAACGGGTGTTCGTCCTTGAGCCCTGCGCGAATGGATACTCTCCTCCCCCCTCCCCTGCTGAGAGCGGCGGCGACAACGAGGAGGATGAGTTGCTGACGGAGTGAGGGCCAGCGACGAGCCTAGAAGGTGCACGGATCGTCATTGGGGCCACACGGCTCGCGGATGAAGCGCTTCCAGACGCGCGCAGCGCGGTGTGATCGGGGATGTGTGGAGGATGGACATCCAGCACTGGCCATCTCGGTCCTCCACGGGAAGGGCGGGATAGACCTCGCATGGGTGTCCGAGGCAGGTGCGTGCCACGGCTCGCAATCAGGCGGGAGGTCTGCGAAAAGAGGCGGATGACGGGCCCGGTGAGCGCGAGGATGTCGAAGGAAGGTGAGGAGGTGCTAGAGAAGGGAAAGGTCTCCATGCCGCCCGAGTCCGGATGTCGAAAGTAGGCGTCGTCCGCGAATGCACGACGCGCGGGAAGAGGTCGTCCTGTAGGCTTTCGAAAACTGCGGGTCGCGATACCGGTACGGGTGGAAGGCGTACGCGTAGGCGTAATCTGGGGCGCGCCGATAACCGCCACGGCCAGACGCCTATTCTCCGCAGGTGCTCGCCACCGAGACGTCCGCGCTTGAGAGCCGCCCGCAGGGAGATTCGTGGTCGGGAAGACTCAAGGTGCGTGAGCGTGCAAATTCTGCAGGTGGCATGGGCGCGAGAGTCGCTCAGGGAAGAGGATCGGGATGGCTGGCAAACGCAGAGCTGAGGAAGCGGTGGAGGCGACTTTGCGCGAGTCGGGAAGGTGCGCAGATTGGATATCGGCGCCGCCAGGGCGATGCGAGTGACGCTCGTCCTGTCCTCTAGGGCCGCCGGACGCGCAGAGCGCGACACCGCCATGGGTTGGCACGTAGTCGCGCCCGTGCCCACCAACGCCTTCGGAAGACGTCTATCCGTCATGGGGTGCTGGCCACCGGGTCCTGCGCGGATTGGTGCCGTCAACGCTGCGCCGAGTGGCATGCCTGCGAGAGGCGATTGTCAGTCGGGAGGTGGTAGGAAGACGGGTCCGACGAGCGGAGGCGTGGCGACGACGAAGATGACTAGGCTGGAAAGCAGGATGTGCTCCCAGCACGATTCTGGTGTCATCCGGTAGCAGTGCGGCTCGCAGGTGGTACCTGCGCGTTGCAGGGAGGGGGGGCTGCGGGATGGGAGTCGGGACTGATGAGCGCGGGGGGTCAACGAGGACCATGAGGAGGTCGTCGAGAAGGGCGAGAGGGAGTTGCTTGGCCGCCCTGGCGCCGAATCGGAAGATCGGCGTCGTCTGATTCACGAGACAGATCAAGCGTGGAGAGATGGCGATTGAGCGAGAGAGCTAGGGAGTTGAGGAGGCGGCTCAGCTCGTGCATGAGCAGCATGGGCAATGCGGTGGGTGGCGGAGTAGCCAATATGTGCCACGTCGAGCCCCGATACGGGCGATACAGTTAGAGCACATCAGGGGCGTGGATGTGGCGCATTGGGCGACGGGTGTCAGTGCGAGAGGCGCACATATATCGGTGAAGAGACCAAGGCATCCGCGCCGATAGGAGCCAGGGGGCCAGGGAGGACTCGTTAATTATACACTGGTATACCAAGGCATGAGGGTACGATTGACCAAACAGCGCAAGTTACGCACCAACTATCTACCGCTTTGACCGCATGAAAATATCCGCTGATGCTGACGGGCGTTGCAGACGGGAGGGCCTGAAGACAATGTTTAGTGAAGGGACTAGAGATTTGAATTGGGACTTGGGAAAGAGTGGTTCCAAAGTGGTCGAGAGATGGTGAGACAGTAACAGACTTACGGTACAATCTGCAGCAGACACGAGGGCCCGATAAGAACTAGCAGAGAAGACATCCATTGGTCGTGAGCATTAGAACAGATAATGTCCATCCATCAAGTCGGAATCCGACGACTGTCCGAGTCGGACGAGTGGCACTGCCAGTGAAATATCGATTCTCGGGCATCTAGATTCTAGATGAAAGCGCCGCCGAAGATGGCTTCAGAAGGAATAGCGAGACGCATAGGCCCTGTGCGGAGGACAGTAAATTGGGAGGATGCGGTGGTGGAGTGACCGTTGAGTGACCGTGACTTTGTGTGTGTTGTGTTTACACGCCGTAAGCCTTGGTCCACTTGCATTCTGCCTTCAACCTACATCAGGCACCACAATGCTCCCGATGTTGGGCATCGGAAGTCTCCCGCTCGCTGTTTCATATCTCGTTCTATTTATATTGCTTTCTGGCGCGTAGATTCGTGCTATGGTGTGTAGCTACTAGCGGGCATGGTCGCCCCAATTAGATAGATTCGGACATTGTATTCCCCGAATCCCCGCGCTTTTATGCCTCCTAGATATTTACCGCCGCTTATCAGCATGACCTAACCCTTGTAAGTAGTATTTAGTTCTTGGTTCGTCGTCTGCGCCGTCGAATCAACGCCAGTTTCGGGATCCCCTCCTTGCGACTCGGACTCCTTCTCGGTTTCTCTCTCCTCATTTCTAGAGATCCCGGCTCCTTTCTCCTTCCGGAGTCCCTTTCCCGTTACACGATGGAAATCACTGTTTAATCAGGTATGGATTCACTGAAGCTCTAAATCCCTTGATCAGGTACAATCATGCAGAGCCCTCATTTCATGTGGATCTATTCTTTGCTGCAATATATATCCACCTGGATTTCGCAAACATGCTACTCTCCAAGAATTAGACGCAGTCGCAGTAGTCGCCCTGTTCAAGGACACTATTTCCACGTAGGCTCTACCTGCCGGTCCCCGTGAGCGTACGCCGTAGAATCCATCTAATATTTCTCCCACCCAGATCCATGGCCCGTGTCTGGCAGGAGATATCTCTGCTAGTGATTGACGCCCACCGGCACATCCCCGTATGAACTTGAAGCATATACCTTCTTGAAGTCCCTTCCCAACCAAATCTGAATCAAGCACCGACCCTTTGTATTGTAGAATTATAAAAAAAGCCTAAAACTATACGTACACACAAGTACATGCCATCTATCGTTAAAGTAAGGTCCAAATTGAGTTCAAAATTCGTTACACCGCGGACGTGCTCGACGCGCTCTCAAGCTCCTTCGGCTCCCCCATTGACATTTTATCCTCTTTCGGCGCCCCGAAAATGGGAAGTGCTCTTGTGCCGAGCAGCAGCCCCGGGTGGGCGATATTCAAGGTGAATATCGCGAGCGTGACCATGCCGCCGTCAAGCACGTTGAAGTAGAGCTCCGTCTGGATAATGCGGCTGTTCCACCCGCCCGAGAGCTCGATGATGCGGTAGATGGATCTTTAAACCATTCAAAAGTCAGTCAGTGGATTTGGATGTGGAAAAAAAGCACGCACCGGATGAACAGCACGAGCGTGGAGAATCCGACCGCGCCGACGAGGAGTTTGAGTTTCGGTGTCATTTCGGCGCGCGGGACCATTGCAGCCTTGCCCGGCGCTGGTTGGTTTTTCGCGTATCGCGTGAGGAACTCGGAGGCGCAAAGGGTGTATCCGACGATGGCGGCTGCGAAATTGATGAAGGTAATTAGAGTGGGTAGGCAGGTGGTTGGGGGGGGGGATTCGCGCACCAAATTGGAAGGAGATGCCTGCGAGCATGATGTTGGCACCCTAAATTTGCAGAACATGAGTATATTTTGGTGGCTGCGGGTGCATGGGGGACGCACCCGCTGAGTCCCAACACGATCATCCGCGGAAGCCGCCATCCCGCCGCCGACTCCCTGGATGACCAGGGCAATAATGTCACAGGACACAAAGATTATCGTGTCTGTATTACGATTGTCAATCAGTATGAGTCTGGAAAGGCTAGACCGAGGGTGAGAACACTCACACATCCGTGCGCTAATGCGGGAATAGCACACCCCGAGTCGCTGCACTATCCGAGACAAGAGTATGAAATTGACGGCGATGAGGGGCGTTGGCGAGATGATGGTGGCCGTTATTCTATGCGGATGGAATTAATCAGATGGAGTGGGTACCAAGTTATAACACGCACTGCATCATGTATGGGTCATCCAGAGTTGGGGAAGAGCTCGACCAGTAGCGGCCGTACCACCCTATAAGTTCCTGCGATATTATCAACATCGCAGTACTGCTGCTATCTGACAAGCTGAGCTTACACCAACGCCGCAGAGGCACGCCGTCGGAAGTAGCCACCACATGCGATAACACGCTGCTTGGCCGATATGCAGGACTGTGCAGGGAATTAGCAGAGAACAATGAGCGCGCATGCTTGAACGTACAAGTGCTCAAGCCAAAAAGCGTAAGAAAGGTAATGGCGACGTTCCTGGAGGGGATGTAGCCGTATTCACTCTCCTCGATTTCGCCCATCGGCAGCGTAGTGTTGGACATTATGACGTGGGGTAAAAATAAGGGAAACGAGGAAGAACTTGAAGAGGCGGGGGGGGTAAGGAATGGAGTATACAAGATGTCCGCTTTTATGAGTACCGGAAGTTGGTCGGAAGTACCATCCATATTTGACAGGAAATTCTCCTGCCCTGTAAGTTTTTTTATGTCACGAAACACGTACGGATGGATCGTAGTTGGACTCGCAGTGGGGTGCCTGCCGTCCGTACGAGTTCAGAATGACAAAATGATGCGGGCGTGGGTACCATCAGTGGCAGTGAGGGCGCATCTTTCGCAGCTGCGCAGCGTATGTTAGCGCATGTAACGGCGTGCTTCAAGACTCGAAGCTCGCAATGTAGATTCGGAGGCCATATTTTGTCGAGGATCCAGCGCCTCAGCAGCTTGTGCATGACAGCTGTGGTTTCGAATCGCTTTGCAGTTCAGGAGAGCTACCTTATCGAAATCGTGGTGGAGAAGAAGAGAGCGTAACACAACCACCGATGCGATCAAATATTCGACAGGCATTTGTTTGGTCTTGTAATCGTCGTTTCTCTCTCCTTTCACCACCATCTTCGTTGACTGTTTCGCCTAAACGGTTCCGTATTGAACTAGTGGGGGCCCTCGTATCTTGGTAATATTGGGGCATACCGTATTGGAGTCTGCCGCTTCTGCTGCCACAACGCGATCCCCCGTGGCATTCGCGAATGGTACGGTTTCCATTAGCGTTGTGTTCAGCGTTGAGCACCACCGACCTCTGGACCAATAACGCATCGGACTCTGTCTACGCGTTGTGTTCATCCCGTATTGAATGGTGTCCACCGTGAGAGCAGTGAAGTTATGTACTGAAACGTGAGTTCTCTTTTAATATGAATTCCAAGTGCATACAGCCTATCCTACGGCATGATGGAACCTTTAAATCGATCCACTTTGAATTCTGCGTAAAGTCGTCGATTAACGCGACAGCAGCCTGCCCCTCTTCAATACTTATCGCACCCGAGCGTCTTTAACCCGTGGGGTCTCATTTAAATATATCGGGGTAAACCTGCTGATTAAATGCATTCATCTTGTTTAACAGTGTTCTTTGTCCTTGAAATGTGTGCATGTCACGGTACTGAACTTATTGTTAAACATCGAAAGCGATCTTTACGCCGTTTCGCCAATCCATCACCCGGGGCAACTCTTTTTTCTGCTTTATCTGCGATCCCGACTTTTGCGATTTGATACTTTTCATCTTGCAACTCATGGTGGAACTCAATCTTGGATGAACCATCCTTGCTCTGGAATCCGAATACCTGGATACTGCCACATTTGACATATTATTATCTGGACCTGCTTACTACTGCATCGTGTCTCCCAAATCGGCCAACTCTTTCACGACGCTCACCGCTCGGAGGATGCATCTAAATATGCTGGCCGTACTTAGTCATCTGGTTCGTACTGCATAGTATTCTGCCGAAGCAACAACTACAAGAGGAATTACGAGCCCTAAACTTGGATTCATTACCCCAAACGCTCCAACAAAAAACAAAAAAAAGAGTCCTAAACTTGTTTAGGTAATCATTTTTTCTGGCGAAAACTCTGACTTTGCCTAGGCATTTCGTGGGATGGGAATTTGATTGGGTTGATGCCAAGGATTTCAGTGTAACCGCGTCTTGCCAGGTTTTGTTTTTCTCCTCCAAGCCTGTTTTGAGAACCCAGAAAACCAATGGTAACTTTAATACTCCACAAGATAAACACGGCGCTACCGGCCTGAGATTATTGAGCGGGTCCATACCATTCATCGACTTGAAGGTCGCGACTATGTATTCTTTCGCATTCAGCCATAGCCGTTCACACGCGGTCGCGACTCGGTGTGCCGGACATGCGCGTAGTTAATTTTATGAGTATTACTCACTTCTTACTCACCGTTATTCGCCGCTGATAAAGGCGATGCATAAGCCAGGTTTCTCAGTATGCTCACTAATCCTCATGCTGAATCATCAGGTAGCTAGCATTACAAGGCACCGTCCTGCTGAGGGAGTTGGAAATCAGGTTTCCGAGAAATCCCGCCAAATTGGGCAACACCATCGTATTTTATAATTAAGAGGGACCCCTTTGTATACCATCCGCCAGGCCGAAAAAAAATGCAACCTACATATATAAATCCACTTTCAATGTTTCGGCCTGCTGCTAGTTGATGGGATCAAAACAAGTTCAGGCATGTTCACTACACTCGCTCAATGCAAAGTATTCTCAGGACTATTCCGGTGCACAAAGGAGAATCTAGTGGGTGTTGTCTGACATTATAATAAATATTCCTGAGAAGATATTTGCTTCAGACACAAATTTTCAGTTTTGGGATTCAAATTGTATTGGTCAGTTTCCAGCTGTCCATTCCCTACCAGAAGAAAATCCACCAAAGCCGATAGACAGCTACAATCGAGTCGGCCCTCTGTCCGGAGCATTTGAACTTCCAGATTACCTTGAAAAATGCGGTTTTGTGAAACGACTCTCCGCAATCACTGAAAATAGAGTTACTCCGCTCCGGGCAGCAAGTATCCCGACATTCTATCTTTGCGGCTCTGCACCATATTTGGTTTTGGCGTGGAGTCACAGAAGAAATATTGCTGGGCATGGCCAAAGGTCATGTTTTGTTCCCCCCCATCTGAGCTGGTCGACCCAAAGCGGCGACCGAGCGAAAGCTGGGCAGCGGTATTTTGACTGAGAACTGAACCCAATTACTGTGTCGGTGTAAGGCGTTGTGGCTGCTGTGAGAATAAATGGAAGCCTTGTTATTTCGGACGTCGGACTAAGACATTCGGACTTCGGACTACGATGTAAGAATAAACGACAATAAATAATTATGAGATCTTTATGAGATCATTTTTCATCATTTATTCTCAGTCCCGTACCGTAGTCTCTAAAATTGACCAAGTCAAGCCTTCAACACTTCAGTTTTAGCCTGTTTCGTAGAAAGAACCACGAAGTATCAAGCCGGTTCACACTCTCAACTCCGTACTCTCAGCATCAAACTTCGCACATCAAATCCCAAAATGGCAGGTCGCATGACATGCTCCGTGTACTTTCAACATCCAGGTCCTTCGTCTCAAAGGCTCGTTGAACTGGACTGTAAACCTGCGGCAGCACGTACTTTGGGACGCTGTGGGAAAGGTGTGGGTACACTATAGCATCATCGTGGGTTCCGACTCCCAAAATGGCGACCATGTTCCGAGAAGACTTCCAATCGGCCTGCCGATGCCGTCGTTTCTGCTCGTGTCTACGGGATATGGGCCATACAAGGCTCGGAACCATTGCACTCCTCTGCGGAAATTCCCGACTTTCATAAAGCGTCCAATCACTGGCAGCAAACTCCTTTGGCGCTTCTAATAAATTAATTGTGAGTAATCTCTTCGTGGGGAAGGCCAATATTGCTGGATTGGGCTGAGCACGGGAATAAGCTATGGGTAGGTCGTAGTCAAACATGCCCACAGGTCCCCCACAGTTTCAGTTCCATTGAATGGTATTCTGACTGAGAACCAAATCCAATCAATGTGTTGGTCGGTGGTAAGGCATTGTGACTACTGTGAGAATAAATGGAAGCCTTGTTACTTCGGACTTCGGACTACAAAGCAAGAATAAATGACGATAAATAATGTCATAGATCTTTTTTCATCAATTATTCTTAGTTCCATACCGAGGTGTGTAGAGTCAAGGAGCCTGGAAACAGGCTTTTTCTTGTTTTCTAGACAGAAGATTGAAGTTTCGAGGCAATTCTCACCAACTATGTACCCTCAGCATCAAACTTCTTGCCATTAAATCCAGAAGTGTGAAGTCCATACTCCGCACTCTACCCATCTGAAGCCTTGGTCTCAAGGGCTTGTTCAACGGCATCCTGGGCCTGCCGCCGCAGCCTCTGTGGGACTCGATCTTTCTAAATCTATGCAAATACCTGACTTGCACTGCACGTCTGATCAACTGCCAAAAAAAAAAAAAATACAGGAAATGCGGGCTGAATAGAAAAACCAATGCGACTTTAATGCCCCTTCATTCTGGTTGGATGACCCTTCCATGATACCGAGCATATATGAAGATTGCACAAAGTTTCGAATATTTTAAATTGGGAGGCACATTATTAGTTGCAATTGCCTGATTGGGCCGGGATGATGTCGTCTGCAAATTCGCTCACAGTTTCCCCACAGTTTAGGTGCATTATAAAGATTTTCCTCACAAGAAACTGCTCAATATCAGTCTTTTCATTGTGAGTACGGCCTTGCGATTGCGCCAAGAAAGCGTGGGATTTTGAGCTTGTGGCTTCGGTTTTTGAAGTACGGAGTAATAATAAACGGCGATAAATAATGCCATAATATTCAAAAGGCCGCACATTGTGAAATCAAGCGCCTATCATAGGACCTAGGCCGCCATGAAAGGCACGAAGTGTATGTTCAACCCTGGGAATATGTTCCCGATTATGTTGAGGCTCGGGCCATATTGAAGTAATGCGGCATTGTACACCGTTGTACTGTACAACGGTGTACAATGCCGCATTACTGACAAGTTGTACACCACCAACTTGGCTATTTCCGTCTGACAGCCGATGTGATCAGCAATTCCAACTCGCCTCGCAGCCAGACTAAGTAACCGGTTGGTTCCCGATTTAAATGCCGATGCCCCCTTGACCTACGTAGGAACACTTGGCGAGCGTCCACTCTTGGGATATGTCCAGGCAGGCAGGCAGGGTAGGTAGAATTAAACGGGTCCGAATAATAAACGCCGTTCCCAGGGATTATACCGGTTTACAAAGAAAGAATAAATTACACCATGAATGTGCAGGTCATAGGCGGCGTTCCGATACGTGAACCTGTTCCATTACGATCTGATCGCATCAACCGCGCCATGACTCAGCCAGCGCCTAATGCACTTTACGCGCGACGATTTTCCTCTCTCCACCTTCAGCTGTTCTGTTTTCGAACCTGAGGAAATGCCACACACCCAGCCCACAAAGCCACGAAAGAAACCCCCAGCGTGCGATGCCTGCAAGAAACGACGCGTGCTTTGCCACCCTCAGCCTGCAGGAAGACCCTGTCCACGATGCGAGGACAGAGGCGTCCAGTGAGCATTGAAATCTACTTCTTCGCGCGCATATCAACTAACATCTGGCATTAGATGCACCACGACACCGCTTCCGAGGGGACGTCCGCCCAAACTACCCCTCGATTCGACGGTTTGGGTGATCACCCCAGCGCCGCGATGCACGCCAGAATCTCCGCCCAGCACCGATACGAGCAGTACATTACCACCAGAAGATTTCGAGGACGCGGTCGTCAAATATTCAAGCTGTCCGATCGCCCCGAGCCTTCCCTTCCACTTGGTTCACCATCTATTCGAGTGTGCGTTTTTGCTGCGGTTAATTCAGCTGGATGGATGTCGAGCAATACTTCATTATAGGTTTCGTCATGCTGCCGACAAGGTGTCATGCCCTGCTTGAAGGCACATTCATCCGAGATGCGCTTGTTTCTGTCAACTGGAATCCAGCCCTACTGCGCCCACATTCCAGAGTCTTGGCGTACTGCATCATGGCTCACGCAGCTGTTGTTTCCTCTCACGCAGAAGTAATTGGACCAGGACCACAGCCGTCCTCGTCCACTGACACCACGGTGTTCTTTCCTGGTGCGGATCTACGTTCATATGGACGGCGCCGCGCTCCATTTGTCAAAGCGTTACACGACGCGGCCCTCCGCTTAGCTATGGATGAGGACATCTTGCTCATAGCCACTGAGGAAACTGCTGCATCCTGCTATTATTTGGGCACATTGGATTGCGGTTTGTGGTTGCGCTTTCTATGGTTATCCGAACTTGGTTAATTATTTGGTGAATAATTCACAACACAGATGAGCCCTCAACTTCACGCCCGTGGTCAACCGCATACATATCACATGTACGTTCGATTTCAGCCAGTATTAACTCGCACCGCGAGGTCGCGGTGCGAAGAGCACTTTGGGCCGTACATTTGGTTAGTTATTGTTCCATTCTGAATTTCGTCTGTAACTCCAAATACTTACTCGCACTTTCAGATGGCCGATGGGCTCCATGCAACAGCGGTACGGAAGCCAGTTATTGTGTGCGTCAGGTTCTTTTTTTCGCTCCCATTTCGCCATTCCCAATCACCTACTTGATCTTCCTTGCTCCTTCTTTTGATTCACGCGCCATTTGCGACATGCGCATATCTAGAACGCTCAATGACCAGCTTCTCGTTTGCGGCCCAGCATCAGCGTCTCTCGCGGATCTTATGGAGTCATTCCACGTCGCGCTGGGTGTGGCACGGAACCAAGAGGAGGAGGTTGCTTTCTTAGTTCTGCCTTGTGAGTGACACTCCTCTTACACCGCTAAGTTACCAGCAATAATATATCTTCTTCTGTCCGTCTACCGCGTACTCATTTTTCTTCAACAGACTGTTTTCACGCAACGCGTCTCGCGCGCGAGCTCTGGGAGGAAATAACTGGTGGTTCGTCGCGCAATTGTGTTCCAGTTCCTTTTCTGACTGTCTGATCTGTCACTGTTTTTCATTCACCTTGATCCAACTTTGACCTTCATTAGACTTACCCAGACGGAATCCCCTCTCCGAAATTACGGTTCGGGTCTTCCTCCTCGAACTTGAGCAGCTTCGGCAACTTCTTGTGTTATGGGAGCGTCTTGTCGAGAAGGTCGAGTCTTCGGAGGACCTCAGTCCCACGTCCATTTTCCGCGATATGAGCGCGTGGACGTTCTGCAACATGAAGGTCGAGTGTCCCAAGACGCAAATGGACTACATGGTCAAAGGAAAGTACAGCTCGCCTGTGCGAGCTTGCATGCACGCGATGATGGGGAGCTGGCCGACCCTCGCGCTGGCGCTGCATAGGGAATTTGAGTGGCGCTTTGCGAACGACGCGTCCCTGTATTCTTGCCCTGACACGAACGAGAGCTTTGAAGGTCTCCGGCAGCAGGCGCACAGATTTGCGCTGCTGGCCGTCCAACATGTCGTAGAGGCCGTAGGGGACTTGCCACCTGCCCCGAGCTTTTTGTACCCGCACTTGCGCCTGCTGTGCCAAGTGGCGGATGTCTGTTTGGACGACCCGGTTTTGGAGGGTAATGTGGCATTGGGAGACATTGTAGAACAGCGGGGAGTATCCAAGAGGTGTGTGTTGTTTATTCCTTACCACTGGGATGTTCTTTGTGTTTAATTATTCTCGCAGAATCCTAAACGCGTTGAAATTGAGTGGGTATATGTGTGATTCGCCTCTGTTAGACAGTCGGATCGCCCGGTTGGAGGCTAAGATCGCGGACAAGCATACGGCGGCGGATAAGCGTGCGACGGGGGACTTGGCGTGGGAGGCGTGGCTGGGACTGGGACTGCCAGATGTGAAACTCGATCCTGGTTTAGGGAGGAACATGAATGCCAACGTTGGAACCAACTTTTCCCAGGAAATGTTTGATTGAGGATTGTCCGGAGCGACGTATTGTATCCTTAGTTTAGTGGGAATCTTCATTGGAGCTACTTTATGTGCTGCGGCAGCATTCAGAGATTTAGGGCTTGGTTTAATATTGATGTTTATAAACATGTTTATAAACCGGTGTTTATAAACCCGGTTTTTAGTGGTCGAGTCCAAATGACCTGTTTTTAATTCACCTGCGGGGGGCAGTCTCGGCGACTTGTGAGGCAGAATTAGCTACCGTTGTTCATTGGTTGTTCATCTCACATACCGAAGACACTGATCCTGGGCCCGGTTCACTGCTTGCTGCTATATATTTGCCCGTGCAGTGGGACGGAGGACTGTATTTCCTCCGTGACCTCATATTAGGCGCACATTCATGAGGTTGACACCATCCGGAGCCTTCCAAATTTCATGCAGGGCTTCCACTTTCACGATAAAAGCAACTGGCCTGAACACAAGAAAAATGGGGGGTCAGGCGAGGTGGATTCACCATTTTAGCTCCCAGTAGCCGGCGGTTTATAAACCTGTTTATAAACACCAATGTTTATAAACACAAATTATAAACCGTTTATTATTGCCCTGGGAATATTAAACCAAGCCCTACAGAGATTGGCATCAAGGAAGAGTAGATCGCATAATATTCACTTATGCCACGACAGATGATCGAGCCCGCAACAACCTTCTGCCCAAGATAATTGTAGCTGGATCGAAAAAAAAACAGCAGATGCGAATCCCATGTGACGTCTCACGAAGTCGACATGTATGCTCCCGAAGACCAACAATAGAGCCTCATTATTTCATTATTCCTTCATTACAAGTAACTAGTTACATATACAGTAATGTGGTGTTACATACAGTGCTGTTACAGCGATTTTCAATCTAATAAGTGAACGTGGGTGTAATGCCTGCATGTGCCATGAAAGAGTGTAAGTAAGCAATATAATTATATACAACAATATAAAGCTGGAGCAGATGGATGATGCAAGGGATCGAAACTCAGGGCAGGGATCGCCATGGGTCGATGTGGTGCCGTGGGGGCGTTCGTGAGCCGTGCACTTGGTATCGGCGGCCGTGTTGATCGTACCCGATGTCGGACAGGTCGTCAGCGTCGACGGAGGTGCGCGTCACGGTACGGTGCACGTTGACCTCGATTTGGGAGGGGGTCTGGAAAATCAGGTTCTAAATATATGAAGCGGTTTCTGGGGAAACGGACACGCACCTGACGTAACTTGAATGGCGGGCGATAGGCTGCACTGGGTGTCTGAGGAAAGGACGGTCAATCCAGGCTGGAGGGTATATAGGCAACGGCCTACCGTCATGGTGAGCGACGTGCTGCCGCCGCCGTACGGGTACGTTCGATAAGGGGATGAGAAATCTGCATCAGAGAGCACTGGCACAGTAGGGTCCCACTCGGGCTTGTTCCAGCGCATTTCCCGGAGCGCTTTCCGTGTATTTAGTGATATCAGGAGGGAATTTGCGTACAGCTTCGAAATGACGAAGTGCAAACCCAGAAAAACGAGATTATAGGGCATGGTGAGCCACTGTAGGACCGGCGTCACGATGGGTTGAGGGGCCAAAGAAGTATATAGACGTACACATATGAGGGAGGCAGTGGTGGTGACGCTGATGGTTGAGATTGAGTGGAAGAGGCTTGCGCACCCATGCGGAACGTACCAGGTCAAGAACCCGTTCTCCAGGGTATACAATGTCAAGGTGTCAACGACATGGGCCATCCTGACGGAGACACGTCAGTATCCTCCGTGCGGATGCTCTAAAAAAGCGCGTACTTTGTTGATGCCGTACGACGGCGCATCTTCTGCAGGAAGTAACACAGCCATCCCGTGATGATGATATCCACCGACGCGGAGAGTGAGAGGCCGGTCGTGAATACCCACTGTTTAGGTAGGAGAAAATCAGTGGATCTTCAAGACCAGGCGCGGAGCTTCCTACCCCCGGGTATTTCTCGTTAAACGCGGAGTAGCGGTGCAGCCGAATCCTGTAGACGACATTGTTACGCTGGGCGTTCAGGCCAAACGCCGGGTGCTCACATTTCAACTGTCGAGACTTTGGGAGAAAGGTCAGACCTGTAAAGAGCTGAAACACAGCGACGTACCGGAGGCAGCGACTGGCAAGGCGGTTTCGGTGAGTTGCTAAAGGTGGGGCGTGTTGCAAGATGCTCACATAAACGCAGGAAGGCGAGTAGCACCTTTTGAAACAGGGTCAGGTTAGATATATATGGAAGGGGAAGCAGCAAACACACTATTGGGGCCGTTATCCACCAGTTCTTCCCGCTTGCTGCGATGACGGTCAGGTAAAGTAACCTCGATAACCTGAAGCGTACATTTGAATATCTTGTGGGCAAAGAACCTGAATTGGTGTCAAAGTTGTCTCTTGGCCCAGAGCGAATACTCACCAATGGGCAATCATGGTCTGCAAGGCCTGCACAAACTGTCAATGATACATTCCCAGGGGAAACAAGATAGCTACCGTGACGACGACTGAGAGCTGTCGCCGGGGTGAGATCAACTACGGCTCGAGGTCCGAAGGCGTGGATGCTTACCGCTATTGACCTATGGCGGCGGTGAGGACAAAAAACTGGGGCGGCTCGAGTGAGACGTACCAGGGGATGTGATCGACGCGCGCGCTACACATAAGCGCCGTTGGTGGAAATAGTGAGGCACGAGAAGGAGCACGCACCGCTCTCCGAAAAAATCGATGAAATAGTTGAAGAGGGATGCGATGATGAATGCGGAATGCATCAGGTCGATCGTCCTGGCAAGCCATATCGATTTGAGTATGAGGAGCGCGGGGTGTCGCGGGAAGGATATTTACCACACCGCAAGGACCTGAGGGCGCAGGCTCAGAAAAGAGCATTGCGATCTGGGCTGGACACGCACCATTGCATTCTTTATTCGTATCTCGTTAGGGTACAGCTTGAAGAACACGATACATTGCACAGATATGATTCCACTGAGGCTACGGGACTGTGAGCTCGGGAAAGTGCCCAGACAGACGCGCGGACGCACAAGAGAGCAATAGACCCCCCGACGAGTAGCGGTCCTAGAGTCCAAGTAACGCCTGCGCCCGACATGGGCGGCGCGGGCAGCGTGGGTGGAGGAGACGACCTTCTCACCGTCGATGTCAGTTAAAAGGGCTGCCTAATTGACATGATGCTGAAGATGGAGACTTGTTGCTATCCCTTGGCTTGGGTTTTCGGCGCCTTACACTTTTTTTAGACTGATAGGCACCACAGGGCACCACCCGACAGAAGGCCGGGGCCCGGTTCATCCTTGAACCGCGAATTTGGCCCATAGATGGAGATAGTCGGTGGATATGCATCTCAGTCACCCGAGGAATTCCGCAAGGAGACTGAGAGGTGACACGAAATGAGCGGATTTGGAGGTATGCCGCTGATCCTGTGAAGATTCATATCGATGGCCGACGATGCCGCTGATGCGCTCCGCCAAATGAAATACAAAACCGCATCAAAAGGCATGGTGAGGTGCGGGACTGTCAGTGTCACTATAGTGAGAGCCGCTCGTCCGGTGTTGGGTACAAGTGCCCTAGATTGAACATTTTCCTTCCGGGATTTGTTTGATTAATTTTGAGCATTTAGTCTTTGATGAAAAGTACGAAATATGGCGCGTTGACTTTGTCAAGAAGCAGTTGGCAGTGGCAAATTTGAGGAACGCTTCCGCCATATGCGAAGAGGAAGTTTTGTTTTAGCGGACCGGTGGTTAGATTGGGGAATGACGCGGGCGTCAATACGATTTCAGGAACCCGAGGAGGACGCTACTCGGACAGAGTGGGCAAGCAGGACCTTGACGCAGGGAAGATAGACGGGAGAAGCAGCAGTGGGGGAGATAAATCTGCGTTAAATATCGCACGATACCAGATGGACAGCTTCAGATGAGGGCTGTCCAGGAACGCAGACACAGCTAGAAGTTCTTAGGCACAGATTACTAAGTCAATCAAGTCAATCGTGTAGCGTATAAAAGAGAAAGGTGCCTGTACTGTTGTACAGTCAATCACTTCAATGGCCATCAGCGGCAACAGCGCGACCGAGATTCCCCGTACTGTAGCAAAAATAGAATGGGTTCGTCATACTTCGAATGTGGCCATGAGACCTATCTCTTGGGGATATCGAGGCCTGCAGCGAGGATAATCTGATTCCAAAGTTTTCCATCGCGCAGTTGTTTACTGAAAGATCTGGGTGTAAAAAAATAATTGTAAAAAAAGAATATTTGCTCGGTTTCGTGCTTCATCCGAGGCGAATCATGGAAGAGGAATACAATCGCGTTCACAGTTGGACGACCGGAAGTAACCGGTCTCGCCGTTGGTGAAGAAGTTGACCGAGTCAGAGGGCCCTCGCGGCCAAATGCAGCGCACGTGAGATGAAAGAAGAATATGTGCCATAGAGTGATAGCCAGACAACATCAGGAAGTATTCCAGGAACTTTGGACCAGCATTACAGAAAATAGTTTGCGTCAGCGACAAGCAGCATAACTCGAGGTTTCTACGGTAATAGTCAGCTTGAGTTAGAAATCGTGAGACGAGTTAGCGGGAACGAGAAGCAGCGGTTGCCAGCCGCCGGTTGGACGCCGGAAACAGCGAGAGATGTGATGTAGAGCGGTCACAGTGGCCAGAAGTATTAGATTGCGGTTTCAAGGTCTGGGGTTAGAAAAAAGAGCCATGGTCTACAGGTATCTACTTCAACGCGACGTGTAGTGCTTCGGGTGGTGGAAGCACAGGAAGGATGGACTGTTTGTTCATGTGGACGTGATTATCGCACAGGGGCCGGGGCGATCCATCAACAAAGACCGCTTAAAGCATTTTTTTGGCCGCCTGCGAATCCATCGTGGAAACTCAAAAAGTGAACCTGGTTTGAGATGACGAGGCACTTCGGTATTCGGTCGCTGCCTTGAACAACTGAGGTACAAGTTCAAGTCCGACTAGTCACCAGTTGAATAACTCTTTGATGTCATATTCTAATGTGCCACTGTCGTCTTCAAGAGCTCTTCTATAAAACTCTAGCACTTGCAACATAATGTATGTGCCGAAGTTAGTAACATTCAGGAACGACTCATGTTCTGTCAAATTCTTGACGGCACACCATCGACATGGCATGTTGGTAAGGTGACTTCCATAACCGTTGGAACTTCGAATCGAGTTTCCCTGCAGAAGGCAGCCGCGGAAATTGCCCGGGAAACTATTAATCAATTACCCCAGCCGATCAGTACCAATTCGATTGAGGAAACCTCCATTTTAAGTTAGTTGGACTGACGCCCAACTCAATACACTTAGATACACTTAGTTTTCACTTCCATTCAGGGTTTCCGCCTATGGCTCGCTCGCCACCTTTCCTGCGCTCGTTCTCTTTCTTCCACCCATCGACTTTCTCCCATGTCTTCCATCCAGTGTCTCCCGCCCGAAATTCAGGCACGTCCCAAGAACGGGGTCTAGTCCCACCAGTTCCCGAATCCCAGTCCTGCTCTTTCCCCCACGCCTCGTCCCCCTTCCACTTCCATGCCTCGGTTTGATTCCACCCCATGTCATTTTTCGATTCGTTCCTTTGCCATCGAGCGTCTCCCCAGCCCCCTTCCACCCCGCTGTCGTCCGTCCATCCGCCCCTGTTGTTCCCTCCACCAGGAGGTTGACCATCCGACGCATCCTTCGCCCACACACTTCCGTCCGTCTGCTCATCGTGATTCTTCCATCCCTTCCAGCGTGCGTTCTGGTCCCAAGAATAACCTTCCGTCCAGTTATCAACGACCGTTTCCCTCCTATCTGGGTTCCAAGAACGACGCTGAGGCTTATCGAAAGCCTCATGCTGCCGTCGATTACCCGAGCCACCAGCTCGAGTGCCTCTCTCACGCCGCTCGTCCGCCTCCCGCCCACCACTTTTGCCGTGTCTCTGCACCTCGGTAGCCGATCCCACTACTTTCCAGTTGTTCCACGGCGTGCCGTCGGAGGTCTCTCCTGCGGTCCAAGCAGTCTGCCTGTCTCCGCCGTTTCGCGTCGGGCTCCAACCTCGCTTTCCTCGGTTCGCTCTGCCTCCTCGCCCTCTATTCGATGATGACTGGGGGCCGTTCGTAGGGGGGAGCTTCAATGAATAAATATCAATTCTAAGATCTCACAGGAAACAACGAAACCGAATTGCCTTGACTGAGCCACGAATATCATCCAGTGTGGCTTGCATGTCCCGCGCAAATTTTTTGAACGCGCGATTTTGTTCCTTTAAAGGTCACGATTGTTTAGGCAGGTCAGAGTAACTCAGTTGTAAAGAAATAATACATTGAAAGCTTTCTCCATTTGCAGCATAGTCTCCAGCTTCAGGAAGGGTTAAGGGGTGAGTCAGTGACATTCTTTATAAACCGACAAAAAGAACGTACGTTGAAGCTCTCGATGGCCCATGAAATAACCTGTATCTGCTCCTTGAGCCATCGGGAGTCACAGTCGGAGCCCAGAATTCGCTTGAAGGTGCCGCGTGCCTCGCGTCGTCGTACCTCGTCGGATACAGTGATCATGGTCCTGCAAAACATCACTGCCATCGTTTCTAGCAGAAATATCAGCACCTACTCTGATAATCGATCCACCCGTTGTCTCAGCACATACGACATCCTTTCCGCCCTCTTCGCACTTGAAATAATGCCCGTAACCCGCTCGAGACGCCGTGCCAGGAGCTCGATGTCGCTGGAATTTTGCGCCGTTCTCTGCATAGATTCTGTTTAATCCCCGCAGTATTATGCAGAGAATTTGCCAATACATGCCTGTATGAGGTCCAGAATAAAAATCAGTCCGCCGATTCCGAGTGCAAGGCCAGGGACGCCGATGCTGCCTGCAGCGTCCTTTGCGGTGATGAGAACGGCCTTGCACCCGGCACAGGCGCTGTCCATACGCTCATTACTTTCCTTGGTTGCCGGGGATTCGCCGCCGAGGATCGTTCTTAGCGCCTGCATTTTGTCCGTGGGGTCTGAAGGTTTGACTTTAAGCAAAAAGGAAGCAAAGCAGTAGTGAAGCGCCGGCGGAGATGTGGCGGTGTCCCGCAATGATCGGATTGGAGATTACGTCAATCATTGGCAGTGTTGACCACTGAGAAAATTGCTCCGTACTTACTGGCTACATATGTATGTACATCTCGAGTACAGGTACGGGCATGAGTTTATGCGAAACAAACTGTCGAAGCTCTGAGTAAAAAACACATCTTTTGATGCACTGGTGGATCAAGTACTACACCGAAGAAAAAATGGGCGGGGTATAGAATGAACTTGAATCCGAAGCAAGTGCGGGTGTAGCTAGCTACGTGGCTCCCTTCTTTTTCTGCTATCTATTTAAACGGAGTTAATATGTTTGTGTCCATATGGACTGGCAATCGTCGCCATACCGCACTTTTTCTCCCACGCAAACAGTCTAGAATATTAATGTCTGATTTAAAGTATAAACGGCCTAGAATATTAATGTCTGCTTTAAAATACTTCAAACAACTCTCAATACCCAAATCGCATATATAATTTGTTCGCTGTGCGTAGGCAGGGAAAGGAGGACGCAGTTATTGGCCCATTTTCCGATCCCACCTGGATCTCAACGCGGAGCAGAGAGGTGAGTGCGGGAATCGCTACGACGGCGGCGTCGAATGCGATGCAGTGCTTCCCCGCCTCGCGCGTAGTCCATGGCATGAGCGAGAGCCTGATTGTATGGAGGCAATTTTGTAGGGAGAGATCAGCGAGTCCGGAGACGATTTCACGGAAGGCGCACTCCATGCCCGCGGCGAGATGGGTTTTTAGTGTTCGCAGGGAGGGTAAGAGGGCGATTTTGAGAGCATAGGATCCGTCATCTGCAGATACAGTGTCAGAATAGGGATATAAGGCAGTGAGGAGGGAACTCGTCTAACTCACAAGTGCCGATGTCTAAATTTTGAATACTGCTGAAGGCGGGTGCAAGAATGTGTCGTATCAGAGGCCAGGTGCCATCCCCAATCTTTACATCCGTCAGATCGTCGAATGCGAATGGGCATCCGGGCGTGCGAAGCCAGCCACCGTCCGTCCGGTACATCGTGAGGTGCGAAAGTGGTATTCGTGGCGGAGTCCGAGGATGAATGTCGGATGAGATAGCGTCGACATCTGCGGTCACTTCGGCGAGATGAAGGTACCGGACGGATGGCGAGCAGTTATCAAAATAGCGGCTGATGACGGAAAAGGACTCATAGGGGCCAAGCAATTCGACGAAGCGCATATTCGGCTGCCGCAGGATGTTTTGAACGGGGCCGATCACGCCTGAGGTCTGGCGCAGTTTGTTAGCACCTGTACAGCCGAGGCGGAAGTGCTCCAGATTACTGAACTGAATCTGCGCCAAGGACGAGAGCACTTCGGGCCCAGCGTTGACAGTAAGCCGGCGGGTATATCCGGCGAGATGAGGAGATGTCTCTAAGATCTCCAGGAGACGACGCAATTTAGGTACTGGTCCATCCTCTGTCTCGTTCCATGAAAAATTAAGAGAACTGAAGAGGTGGCTCTGGGCACGCGGTGCCCATGCCTTAGCGACGAGGGCGCAGTGCCTCAGGTCATGTCGTTTAGGAAGGTAGCACGGCGAGGCTTCCGCGACGAAATCTATCGTTAGATCACGCAATTCCGTGATGGAAAAAATGAAGCGACCGATATTTTGAGTGGAGGCTGCACGATACGTATGTTATTGAGGAATCGAATGGGCAGGAAACTAGCTCTTACTGGAAGTTAGGTACGCAGTCATGTGGGGTGCAGTGGTCTAGTTACGGACGAAGAGCGCGACAGCTTTATAGGGTGATGAGCGTAATGAGCGGAATATCGTTAGCGCCAGGGGCTGTGTGATCTTGTGATGCCCGAGTCGCCGATGCTGACCGACTCCGAGGAAGACGCGCCCCGGAGTAAGGTTGTCCCCAATTGAAGGCAAAGCGCATCCAGTGTGGCCATTCTTTGACAATTACCATCCCGGTAACTTACGGCGGTAAGAAATGTAATGTTCGAACGCGTTGAGCATACACCAAATACACACATATTTTCGCGGACGGGTTAGGGTCCCGGATGCCGTGAGACACAATCGGACATTGAACTGACAGAATGCTGTCGGAAAATGATGGCCGGTTTTTCCGCTCATGAGATTCAACAGTTGAGTAAGAGCGGTGCAATGGCAGCTTGGAACCGCTTAGAACCTCCTCTTGGTATTTCTCGGACTCTAAATGAAAATTGAAATGGACACACCTCAATATCAAAAAGAACACATTGCTGTATGCAAGATGCACTCCCACCAACACATACGGCCGACGCCGCGTAGCGCTTACATACCTGTTCTTCATACTCAAAAATTTATGAATATATTTAACAGGCTGCTGCCTGCTATTTCACGTCTTCCATTAAATATTCTCAGCCACTGTTCACCTACACTCTTTTCGCCGTCGGGGAGCGTCGGGGTGAATTGGTAAAGAAGAGCCGGATTGGATCCGGACTGGAAGCGCGGGAAATAAGGCCTTACAGAGTCTAGACCCGGCAACTTCCGCGGAAGGTCGAAAATATTAAGGCTTCCGGCATGACACGGCAGAAAGTAGGCGAGGTTGAGCCTGTTAAGCGCTCGGAGAGCATCGAGCCCGCTGAGATCAATCACTGCGTTCCGAGGCTATGTCGGCAGCATTTGTCCGGCAGCGCTGCCGACATCGCCTCGGAACGCAGTGAATTCTCTAGAGACAAAACCAGAGAGAAAACGGATGCAGTGATGCGCGTAGAATTCTCCAGAGACAAAAAAGATGGAAATGAGGGGCAGCGCCAGAACAAAATTGATGCGGTTGATGAAAGCCACAGAGGTCATGAACCGTCATGTCGTCCTGGAAGTCCCACTCACTCACTTCGGACCCTGCCGTAGGCACGACGAGCAGGCCATACTGCGGCATTGCCGGGGTCATAATTTAATTACTTCTCCTCCTTCCATTCCGAAGAATATATATTTTTCTTTGATGCCGCACATTCATAAGTAAGTAGCACAAAGTACTGATTCCTGTATATACTACGGGCCATGTATTAGACTGTCTAATTTATTTAGACATTTTTTACAAGCACGCAGATGGTCAAATGTAATGTGGGACGAATATCTCATTCCTTAAAGCGTGAGACAAATCTGAGAGCCAGCTCACGCGCAACTTTCATAGAATATTGATGTGGCTCTCTCTGGAGAAAAATTTAATGAGCGGCAACTTCATCAATTCTCTGGTTTTGTCTCTAGAGACTCTCTGCCCCAGCTGACTCGAAGTCCTGCGCGCTCGGGTGCATGATATTGTGCGAGAATGTACGGACCGGCAAGTGCCTGGCCTCGTAGAGTCTCAATACGATCCCGATCATTACCTATAACAAGTTCTGTTCCTGACGTCGTACTAATATATTCAGATGCGTCCCTCGACGCACCTCAGTTGTCCACTGCGACACGCCCAACTGAGGTTCTCTCCTCTGTATTAATTATTCTGTATTTAGCCCTCTTGGATTGTTCCAACTTAAAACCACAGCGCCGAGAGAACTGTCACCACATTGTTACTACAGAAGAAATTTCGTTGGAAGACCACGAGCAATAGGTACACGGGGAAATTAATGGACTTCCACAATAGTCTGTTCATCGAACATGGAACAGACAGTAGAATTCCTCCATAACATTATTGTGTCCTACTCCCAAGTCGCACCAACTAGTAGGCGCAGGTTGGGAACATCAAGACACGGATGGAGGACCGTTGATGAAGCATCGATGAAGGTATATCGCCCGCGGTCTGGCGCAAGCCCTTGTCGATGTCACCACTGTCAGATCGCATTAGAAAGATCCTGCGGCGATGAAGGCTGCCTTCGGTGATCATCATAACATGCAATGTCATGCGCCGACCGCTGTATAATATAGTTCGTGAGCTCGGCATCAGGACTCGGAGGGGGACCGAGAGGTAACATGTACATAACGTGGCCTTCGGTGAAATGAAGAGTCGTCAAGTGGAGTTAGAGACATGCGGTTCCATATGCGGAGCCACATGATGGGACGGATGTCAACGGAGAAGAGCAGCACTCATCAGAAGTCGTGCCTGTAGAGCTGTTAAAGACTGTTGAAGAGCGGAAATGGCACATCTCCTAATATCTAGCGAAATTCAGACTGTGAAGAAGAGCAGATGAAATTACCTTGAGGGAAGGAGGAAGCGAACACATTTCGCAGTTCAAAATTTCGGGTGCCTCGCCGCGAGTGGGAGGATGGTGACACATGCCTGCGAGTCTCTCCTAAACAGACACTTCAACGGATGAAGCTCGTTAGACATGCCTGCCAAATTCAGATCAAACATGAGGTCGGAGAATGCGAAAGCTGTTTTTGAGAATTATCTTGGATCACGCCTGTAATTTTTCCCATTTCTTGTAGATGATAGCATGTGGATAATACAACGAGATCCAAACCCAAGAATACAAAAAAAAAATCCTACATTTCAGGCACCGAAGAAGGGGGTTTAAACAAATAATGCAGGATTATGGCCCACAACCGCCCGCATGAGAAGGAAGAGCTACCTGAACTGCGTGTAACTCCCGGCGCCGTACGGGTGTTCCTAAATAGATAGGGGAAATAATCAGCATCAGCGACTTATCAGCGGAGTACCAGATAATAATGAAAATCGTGAATGAGAAGAAAAATCGGAGGTGGTGATGAGAGGATGGCGGAGAGTTTGACTGGTAGTACACCGGAGAGTTACGCACCTCGAGATCCATAGAAGCAATGGTACTCGAGCCCCACGAACGGACGCCATCGCCCCCCCGTCTAACGGCGAATGGCTGCGCCGCCGCATCCTTACGCAGCGACGGCGGCGGGGGAGACGTCATCTTGTCCATGGAGGAGTGTGGCCGGTGTGCCCGACTGGGCTGATCGGCGTCGAATGCCCCTAGTCGTATGGCGTCCGATGCATAGACGTCGGCATCGACGTCGTTTGTGGGTCCGCTGTAATCTCGGGTCGGCGGTTGAGGAGTGCGGCTCGGAGAGGCGCGGTTGTTGAGAAGGAGGAGGAGGGTGTTGGCATATCTGCCGGGCGAAGAGACACTGTTTAATCGGTTGAAAAATTGGTTCTATGAGGAGACACGAACAGTCCCGGCAGGAGCATAGTTCTGTATAAGGAAGGGGAATCAGTTGATGAGATACAGGGGAAGATAATGTACGTACGGGCAGATGAAGTATGTCATTCCCTTGATATATCGTTGAAAAATGAAAGTTGAACAGTGACAGGGGCAAACGTACGGGGAAACCGGAAAAGGTACCAAGCGCAATCAATGCCATCGACGCTGGATGGATGCCCTGATTTTCAGCATATTGTGAAAATAATATACAGAGACGCACCGGTTAGGGCGTTGGTCTCAATGATAAGACGCACGACGCGGCCGACGATGTGCTGCGTAGATGGTTCGGCGGTCTTGAGCAGCTGTGAAAGGACATGAGTGGGAGGGAAGCGAAGGTGGGAAGAGGAGGGGGACATACAAGGTACGTCATGGAAGTCGCAATAAGGAGATCTGAAACTGAAGACCCAATGAGCCACAACTGCGTGATGGACATGAGTCAGTGAGGTGGCGCTTCAGCGGCTGAGGGACGGACATAAAGTAGCGGCATGCGCACAAAAACCACAAACGTATTTGTTTTTAAACCACCACTCTTCATCTCCGAGATGTATACGCTGAGTCCTGCTGCCATCCCCCCTCCAGCTTGTGCGATAGATAGCTAGAGGGCAGCTCGATCAGACATTTTCATTACGGGCCGCGAAGCGAGACTCACGAGCGCGATAAGTGCAGCGACCCATATTGCGCGACGGAACCTACTGATGCGGTAGGCAAAAAACCCCTGCACAAGGAGTCCTATGAGGGAGCCAATGATGGGGGTGTAGAACGCAGAAAACCGGGCTTCGCCGAAGGTGGTGAGATCGCCGAAGTTGACCGCGTACCAGAAATGTGTGTCAGCCGCGTTAAAGCAAATCGATATCAACATCATTAAAAAGACAGTGTATACTTATGAAAACATCAAGGAGGCAGATATACCAGAACAACTTGATTACGAACCGAGAGCTTTGACTGCGCGGTGGTCCTGTGGGAAGCATATCGCATATAAACCTGCCGAATAGCAATTATTCCTACTCGCCGGCGGACGAGAGGGGAGAAACACGCACAGACTTGGACGATAAGCATACCGAAGAGAAGAAAATTGAGCAGTGCGCCAAAGAGCGCCGAGCTCGTGCTATAGGAAAGGACATCAGCGTATACGTGATGAGCGGGAGGGGTAATCGAACATTTGGCCAGGGTTTGGCGAACCAGGACTAGGCGAGGGCATTGTCACCGACGCTGAGAACAAGGAGCGGCGCCTTCTCTCACCGTGACTCGCGGTCAAATCACCCTCGCGATCCATCATAATCAAGATGGCAACAGACAAGTGCGCAATCATACTTATCCGATGGATAAGACCTCCTGTCCAAAAATGATATCTCCGAGCTCAGAGGAGTCACAGGCAAGTCGAAGGTAAGCGAAGGTACTTATGATCTCGCCTCCGCCCGTTTTTGTTGAATCAGCACGGTATAACAATCGGTGGTGTACTGGCTGGGTGTACCGAAAGGGGACCTAACGAGAAATAAATTATCCTGAGTATGATCCATGTTTGAAGTTGATCCGTGCACTGGTGGGCGAGTTCGTCGATTGCATGGCGATCGACGACGGGAGTTGGAAGTCGGAGCTGGACTGAGGATGTACTAGTGTAGTGACCCAGGAATCCATGGACAGACAGATTTGATAAGAACTATCGAAGACCTGAGCATGACGTAGATAGACACAAGGGAATCTTGGCGTTGAGCGAGAATCGGAACAGTCGGAGCTGCGTCGGAGCAGGTGAACCACTGCAGCCCGATGACGGTACCATCGTCCATCAATCACTGCGTATTCTCTAAAAGATCTCACTGCGAGATACTGACGAGAAAGCTCGAATATCCCATGCTATCACAGGTGGTGATACCCCCGCTAAACACCTAGAGATAGACTAGTTATATTTCAAGAATCCCATCCTATCACTAGCGAGATAGGCCAAGTTTCCCAATATATCTACCGTGCACATACCTTTCCCAATTCACATATCTCACATGTTCAAGCTAAGGTATCCCTCGAAGGATATTTCGAATAGCCAGTTGATAGATAAGATCAAAAGTATTGATCAAGATTGGATCAATCCCAAGATTAGATTAAGGCGCGCGGCCCGAGATAGCCGTCACACCACCCGCCATCTGCGCGCCCTTCCGCCCCCGCCCTGCGCCATCCCGCCCTTCCGTCCCTTTGTCCCGCCCAATCCCTCCCTCCTGGCCGTCCTCCCGTCATTCGTTCTCTCCAGCTCGCACCATTATCGCGCCATATTTCGTTCCATCCAGCTCGCATCATTGTCTTCATCTGAAATGTGCGGACCACATCGGGACCACATGTATTTGTGCTCATCTCTAAGCTGAGCATCAATCAGCAATGTGGCTTACAAGTTTCGAATCATACCTGATGGCAAGAACTTGAATATTTATACAGATGAAGATTCGACGAAGAACCTCTAAAACAAATCAGTTCATTGAACGCAAGGCCAAATGGAACAGAACGACACTTACTTGTCTGGGTTTGACACCTCGGGATACATGCCCGGCCAAATGGTGAGAGGGTTTCTTTCAAAATAAAGCGACACTGACATAATACAGGGCGGCCAGGCATTTCCTGCGAACGACTACAGTCAGCTCAATATCCCTGAGCTCCCCTGCTGAGTTGATACTGTCAAGGAGCCATGTGTCGAGCCGTTCGTGGACCGCGTCGCAAGCGGCGCGCAGCCTCTGTGCATATGTTGAGTTGCTGAGTCTATGAACGAGAGGAAGAGGTGCATGGCTGAAGGCAGTCTGTTTTTGTGCGTAATAAGCAGGCATGATGATGGACTCGGTGATTTTTCAAGTTCAAGACGCGCAAGAGTTCCCAATTTAAGCTTGCTGTAGGTATCACATAGTTGGGATATCCGTGGTATCCAGATTGAGAGATAGGTGGGCTAGGCTCAATATCTGGAGTCCAGGCTTACGACAGAAAGGAAGAGTAGCCGCCGAGATAATGTTTGGGATAGCTTGGCTATCACAATTGGATACTTGTGCAATACCTCACATATCCGTCATTGACTCAAGCTCCAGTATCTCACTTATTCCGAAGACAGATAGTGGGGATAGCCACCAGTATACTCAGGATAGGCGAGCTAAACTGCGCTATCCCACCAGGGGAAATTTTAGAGAAAACGCAGTGAATAGCCGGTTTATTCTACGCGAGAGTCGGAAAACTCCGGCGCTCTGGCTATACCATCAATTCTCTGGACCCCAGCGGATTCGATTTCCTGAGGATTTCGGAACTGTTGAACTCCGTGAGGCTTCTATGCGGCTCGTGGCTTGCGAGAAAGAAATTGATATATATTTACGCTTGTTGCTTTTTGATTTTGCCGATGAATGATCGACCGGTAAATAAATTGTAGACCGTCATCATATAGCATGCTTGGTCCGACTGTGTGAGTTGCTTATCAGACAGGCGCTCTGACAATTATGACAGGTACGAACACGAACGGATTGTACTGACGGTGATCGTCTCAACTCTGTGGGCGGACAGCGATAGTAGTTGAACTAGAATACATATTTATATTACAGCATGTTTATAATGTGTACAGTAAGCGGAAGGGCACTTTCCTTCCCGAGATTCGCGACGAGATTATTCAAGTGCCAGTAGGGCAATGCAAGAGGTGGGCGCAACAAAGAAAACGGCTGTCAGGCTCTTTTCCGTTACTTATTAGCCTTCTGAATAGCTTATATCAAATAATAGAACTTTTTTATAAAGGGTGGTTATTGGGGGGTGGGCATCTCATTTGTTGTTTGGCCTAGATCTCAGCAACGGATGATTCAATAAATACGGAAAAAATGGGTACAGATAGCGAAGACCTATTTATACCCAGGCCGACTCGGATTTTGTGTAAGGCGACTACTTCGTGAGATACTAGGCTCATCTGGCGTCCTAAAAAGGGAAGTCGGCTCAACCAAACTTTTTTATTGAGAAATTTACATAAGCAGGTAAGGTAAGTAGGTAGGTAGAATTACACAGCACGGTCCCGCTTAGGAACGCCGGGAGGGAATATGCGAAAATGGGGTGGTCATCTATAACGATTTTTGCATCTGAGGGTAAATGAGAGAGAAAATGCCAAATTACGGGACATCGGACCGGCTCGGCTAACTGCGATGCCGGAATTTGCCGGTGCCGCCTCTGCGCAACGCGAAAAACAGAGATTTATACACGAGTCCTCGGAAGGAAGAAACCGAAATAGATAGGAACCGGCGGTAATTCCACACCCGGGGAATCAGCCGGCACCAGAGTCAGACTACTTACCCAAATGCATACGGGGACTGCGTTCAGCGACAGCCAAGCAAGACATTAATTATATGACAGCGAATTGTTCGGCGATACTTATGATATGCACAGCAAGCAAAAGCGGTCGTTCCTCTACCCTCGCGGAATTAAGATAATTGAGTCCCCAACAGGCTAACAGGGGAGGCGTTGCGCCTAAATGAAGTGGCGACACCGATCGATCTGCGAGAGAAGAGGGCTAGTGCCATCCGCTCGTCCATGGCTGGTTCTGGGGAAAGAAGTGATGAATAATCAGGACAACGAACGAACGATGGAAAGAATAAAGCCAAATGAGGAGGATGAAGGCTGAAATGCAAAGCACTAGCGAACGTTCGAGACAAGTACGATGATAAACTCCACACAGAATCATTAGCGCCGGGCGTTCGAAGTCAGAACTCCACAAAACCTTGAAACGGAACAACACAGGGAAAGAAATCTACCAAATCAAGACACGCACCACAAAATCCCGACCTAAGTTTACGGTCGGATGGCCACCACTATTATCCTGGAACGTAATGGTCATGTCGGAGCGCCGGGGCGATAAGCTCCGTGTCTTCTCGAATGACGGACGCGACGCGCGGGTCTGGGTTGGTGACATGGTCTTCATCGGCATATCCTGCGCGTCGGGCACGCCGTAGCCGGACCTGCTGCGCGGGACGCCCGGTGTGTGTGTGTGCGGCGTCGGTCCCTCGGATCCGGAACTGATGTTATTCAAACGGGGGGGAACGGCGGGCTGCTGCGGGGCGCTGCGGTTTGGCGACGCGCGGTTGTTGAGTACGAGGATGAGCGTGTTGGCGTATCTGTGGGGCGAGTGAGTATTAATATCAGATGCAGGCAGGGGGCGGACATCTCGGGGAGGACTATCGTTCTGCGGGGGGGAAATGGCTAGGTGAGGTCAGGGACAGGAGGTAGGAAGTGGGGAGACGAACGGGCAGAGCCAGTACGTTGATGTCTGGGGTTGGATTGTTTGTGAGAGTTGGGAGAGATAGGGAAAGAGGGAGACGCACAGAAACGTTCATGAACAAGATGGCGCCCACAATAGCCACCGACGCTAGATAAGGTATTGAGTTCAGTACGACAATATTTAAAAAGACGGAAAAGCGCACCAGTCAGGGTGTTAGTCTCCACTATGAGCCGCACGACGAGTTTGACGACATGGTGCGTGCCCGGTTCCGCGGTGCTCATAAGCTGGATGAACATGGACGAGATTGGCGTAAAACGCGGAGGATAGGAGACGAAGCGCACGAGATATGTCATCGCAGCGGCGATGAACACGTCCGAGACTGCGGAGCCTATCAGCCACATCTGTATCGGTGTAGGCCGGAATCAGCATCAAGCAGGGGAGCGAGCGCAGCCAGGCGGAGAGCGCACATAGATGAAATACCGGTTCCGAACAAGCAGCTCAACCTTTCCACTTTCCGCTAGGTACAGCGTGATGCCCCCGCCGATCCCGCCTACGGCGGCCAAGAGGGAAATCTAGAAGACCAGAGCACGTCTGATACGCAACCGCAAGCGAATGCGAGGAGGGGGCTGGGACGCACTACGACGACGAGGCCACTCAGCCAAACGGCCTGACGGAACATGCTGATGCGATATGCAAAGAAGAGCTGGACGCAGAGCCCGACGAGGGACCCGACGATCGGGCCGCTGACGCCAGAAAAGCGCGCCCGCTGGAACTTGTCGAGGTCGCCGAAGCCAGCGGCGAACCAGAAGTGCAGGTCCGTCGCGTCGAGACAAAGGCATACGAGCATCGTCAAGTAGATCCCGAACACTGCGAGAAATACCAAATAAGATGCGGAGTTGGAGCAAGGAGAATTCATCGACGCACCGAGCGCTTTGACTCCGCGCTTGTCGTGCGGGAAACAAAGGCTATATACATCTATATATTCTTTCAAAATACAGATAGCAAGGGGGGAATGGACGGAATACGCACAGAGTTGGACGGTGAGCGCACCAAACAGGGAAAAAACGATGAGGCCGCCAAAGAGCACCGGGCTCGTGCTGTGCGATACATGATCAGCGTGGATGCGCAGCTTAGAGTGCAGTAGACTACTCGCAGCTGCCCTACATTCACGGGGCCAAAAAGCGGAGGCATCGTCCACGGACGCTAAAAGCAAGGAGCGCGGCCTTGAAATGCCATACTTGGGTCATATGTCTGCTTGTGTATCCATCTCCGAGACGGAGATCTCGAGGTGGATAGATGGTAGTAGTCTCGGCTCCAGTTCGTGATGACATCCCAATTTGGGAACCCTGTCTTTCTTCATCCAACCCTCGGACTCGACTCAATGAAATAAAAAGAAAACTTGAAGCCTACCAACGTCGAGTCCACCGACCCCGACTCGAACGGGGCCTTCCCCGGAATCATGTGGCGGAGCTTAAACCTAACAATCGTGGAAGCCATATCGATGTTTTTCAACTAAGCTCCGGAACGGACTCATTTTTTCCGAGAAGGTGAGCGCATTTCAAGGGACTCCCTTAAATACAACCAGTGCTATTAGTGCGTTCTGGCCCTTAATCCGTACCTGGAGTCATATTGAACCCACCCCAATTTGAACACCCGACAGCGTGACTACGCTCCTCTGCGCAGTGGAAGTCAGCCGGCTATAACCCCAACCCACCAACCTCAGAACTTGAGAAATACCATACCCACCGTTCGCATGCGGCAGCAGCTCAGCTGGCGGAGTACCTTGTAGTCCGATAGTTCACTCTCTTAATTAATGACAAGAAATATCCAGATTGCGATAGTGAAATATAATATGTTGCAGCGACGAATGTTCAGCGACAAGGATACTATATGCACAGGAAGCGGAAGCACGCGTTACCCTCCCGCAATTGTTATTATGGTGGTATACAGAATTCACGGCGGTCGCATCCTGCACTACGCCAGAAAAGGGGCGACAAGTATCGCCAAGATTGCCAAGCAGAAGGTGTTACTCCCAACTGCTCACATATGGTCGGTCCTTGATACAGAAGTGAATGAATAATCAGCACAACGAGCGAGAATAATAATAAAGCCCAGTTAAGTTAAGGCAGATAAAGAAGAACTCCACGAATGGAGAGAACTTCGAAACGAACGAAGCTCGAGAAAAATAGGAGTAAGAGGTTCAGAATACGATAAAAAAAGTTGGAAACCGAGGGCGTCGCGAGGTCATAACAAACAAGCAGGTCAAAACTTTATGAAAGCCCACAGGACGAAACAGAGAATTCCATGAAAGGAAAAAAAAAAAAAAAGAACACGCACCCCAAAATCATGACGGTCGAGATCCACCGTCGGGTGATTATTGGCATTAGTCATCTGGAACGGAAGGGACATTTCGGAGCGCGGTGGCGACAATGACATGCCCCGGGGGATCGGGGTATTATCGAGCGACATGCTTGGTCTCTTCTCGATCGACGTGCGCCGGTTGGACCCGAGCGGGGGCGACATTGTCTTCATGGGCACGTCCTCCGGCGCACCGTAGCCATACAAGCTACGCGGAAGGCCCGCCGTTTGCGTGTGCGCGGTCGTGCCGTCGGAGACGGAGCTGATGTTGTTACTCGAGGGCGGGGCACGCTGTGGCGCGGTGCGGTTTGGCGTGGCGCGATTGTTGAGCACGAGCAGGAGGGTGTTGGCGTATCTGTGGGTGGGCCGGGTGAGTATGTTTTGGGATGCGAGATGGGAGAGGGACGGACATCTCGGGGAGGATGCTGGTTCTGCGGGGTAGAAGATGACTGGTGAGGTGAGGGACAAGTTGGAGGAAAAGGAACGCACGGGCAGAGGAAGTACGTTGATTTCTGGTTTTTTGCGTTAGTTTTGAGAGATGGGTTGGAGGCAGAGGGGGGGGGGAGGAGACGTACCGAGAATGCAAAGAGGAAGGCGCCGACGATCGCTACGGACGCTGGATAAGTTGTTGGTTTCAGTAGGGGACACTACACAGGCATTATAGAAGAAGAATCGCACCGGTCAGAGAGTTGGTCTCGACTATGAGGCGCACGACACGTTTGACGATATGGTGCGTGCCGGGCTCCGCGGTATTCAGAAGCTTGAGGAGGGGAGACATGATCAGTGAAGTGTGCGAAGCGACAAGGGGACGAAGTTTACGAGATAAGTCATGGCACCCGCAATGAGGATGTCTGCGACTGCAGAGCCTACCAGCCACATCTGCATAGGTGTCCGCGGGAATCAGCATCAAGCAAGAGGCGCGCGCAGCTAGGCGGAAACGCACGTGGATGAAAAACACGTTCCTGGCCAGTAGCTCAACCCGTCCGCTGTCCGCCAGGTACAGCGTGGTGCCTGCGCCGATCCCGCCCGCGGCTTGCGTGATGGATATCTTTGTACAGGTAGGGGAACGACCGTTCGATAAGCATCTGCGATATTTAGAGGAGGCAGCTGGACGCACCACGGCCACGACGCCGCTGAACCAGACGGCCTGGCGGAACATGCTTATGCGGTACGCGAAGAAGAGCTGGACGCAGAGCCCGACGAGGGATCCGACGATCGGGCCGTTGACACCGGAAAAACGCGCCCGTTGGAACTTGTCTAGATCGCCGAAGCCGGCGCCAAACCAGAAGTGCATGTCCGCCGTGTCGAGGCAGAGGCAGACGAGCATCGTCAGATAGATTCCGTAAACTGTGAGGTAACCAATTAAGATGCGGGCAAGTACTTGCAAGACGTCCTCAACGTACCGAGGGTCTTGACTCCGCGCCTGTCCTGCGGAAAACAGAGGCTGTAAACATCTAGATATTCTTTCAATATCCAGACGCACGCCCAGAATGAACGGAATACGCACAGAGTTGGACGGACAGCGCGCCAAACAGCATAAAAACGATGAGGCCGCCGAAAAGTATCGGGCTCGTGCTTCGTCAGGTATATAATGAGCATATGGTTGAGGAACGCGAGCAGGCAGCAGCTACTGACGTCTGGCCAATGTTCACCGGGCCAAAAAAAGGAGGCATCGGCCACGGACGCCTACGTATGTAGAGGGAGGAGCAGCAAGGCCACTCGGATCTGAATGCCGTTTATCATTGCATCGGCTAATGATCTCGAGGCGCCTTGGATAGATGATTGGCGAGTCTAAGAAGTTAAGAACCCGATGTATAAAATATGTCCGGAAGACCCACGTGTTGTTGTTCTTCCCCACAGACCCGCTCCTTTGGATGTGAACATTGTAAAGACCCTACAATGATAGGCAATGATGCTAGAATACACAGCTTTCGAAAATTTCTGTAACCCTCTGAGGTCGTGCAGTTATGAGTTTGGGCTACTTATCTCTTGGTGGCGAGAGAAAAAGTTCAATGAAGGTTGCCTAGCCCGTACGTGGATCCCGAAGCCCATGCGGTCATTGAGGATAGCGCCGAGGTATCAAATGTTCGACGACATCTGAGATGATCTGACGAACTAGTTTCCCGGGCTTTGATCCGGCTGTGGTTTCATAAAGTGTTCGGAGGTAATTATTACTTGGAGAGGCTAAATTTTCTCTTATGTAGAGCAGATGAGAGGATACAGGCCCGAAGCCGGCCGCCGAAGGATTTACCGAGATTTGGGACGACTTAGTGAAGAACAGGGAAGAAAAATACTTGAAAAATAGCCTGAAGCAGCGCCTCACGAACAGAGTACAAGCAAGGAAAGCGAGGACTGCGAGGAACTTTGGAGTGGGGGTTGTCACTGGGTTGTCAGTTGATGAGCGTTGTAAAAGGACAAGTAACGTTGTCACAGCAAGTGACTAGACACAAGTGTCAACACAATGTCAATACGCACAAACCTTCTCCTCTGCGCTGCGAGCAACGAAAACTTGGCTTTTGCTGTTGTCAACGGGTTCAAGGTGGAATATCTTCACCCAATTCCGCCGATCTCCCTTTCGGCGGCGTGACAACTCGCCTTTTTTTCGGCGAATCGATTCCTGTGTGCATTCAGATGCAAATCGGTGCCGTTTTGTATCTTGTAACCTAGCGCGTGGTCGCTGTCTGATTCACACCCATATGGCTCATCTTGTCCCACTCGTATTTTCTCGGAGGTCCCTCCAAACCTCGTAACAATCCGTAAGGAATTTCCTGCTTTTTTTTTATGTATCCCAAAATCCGGCGGCGGCGGCCATATGTTCCCTTGCTTGAACAGATTGAGGATTATCCTGCGCATCCCGCCACCTCCGCTCTCTTTTTCTCTGCCGGGCCAATTGTCATCATGACCACTTGGGACCCCCGGTACGTAATTTCCGCCTATCGATCTAGCCAATTCGAATGTGATTTCTTTTCAGGCTTATCTATGCCACTACGCTGAATCGACCGTAACACTTCGGTGTCTACCCCCGTGCGCGAGCAGCCACTCCTCTTGCTCCCCGTCTAGTCCTCCCAGAAGCGCGCCTATCTTGACACGCACCTAGTTGGCCCGTCGCGTCCCGCCTTTCCCAGGGAAGTACAGGGCTTTCTGCGCCATGGGAGCCTCCCGCACGCGCGGCCACCCGCCTGTGTGATCATTGCCCGGCGCGCACCCCAGCTCGTCCCGACTACGGGCCTCCTCCGTGCGCTAATGCTTCCCGCAGCACCAGGGTGGAAAACCCATCGGCGTCACCCTCCGTGTCATACGCCCACTGTCTTCGTCGCCCACGGCGCCCATCTGCAGTGCGCTGTCATGTCCCTTGTGAATACCCCGCGGCTCTCGCCGCTACTGTTCGCGAGACTGGCAGGACAATCGCTGCCATTCCGCGCCATGCCCTCATCATCGCACTGATGTCGCCGCGCCATCGTGGGCCATCGACGCCCACGACACGCTCCTCAAGCACACACTATGATGCCCCGCATGCCTGCGCCGCGGTTCTACTCTGCTGCCGCGCTGCGATACCCCCCTCCTGCACGCCTACCTGCTTATCCAGCAGTTTTGCAAGAAGATCCAGTCGGCCTCCGAGCTATTGCCTCCGTCGTGACTGAGCTACGGGCACTAGCCGCGCGCGCGAGACCCTTCTCCATCGTGCCGCCACGTCACTCGTGCGTGCGTCGCACCTCCTCTCCGCCTTGCGCGCATCGATGGCGGGAAATTCGACCCGCTTCCCCACCCGCGCGCTATCGCAATTTCTCCGCACCCCACCCGCGCGCTATCGCAATTTCTCCGCACCCCACCCACGCCCACGCCACTCTCATCCAGTGCCTTACCTCGCGCGCGCCCCACAGCCGTTCTCGCTCCTGCGCGCGATGCCAGCCAAATCACGCTCCAGCTGCGCGCCTTCGCTTCAGACGCACCCCCGGCTCGCGCCGACGTAGCGCCTCCTCTGCGCGATATCGAGGCCCTACGAAGCCCTCCTCCAGCACCCCATGATACTCGTCCTGCATGCCCCGCTGCTAACTTCTTCCCTGGGCTGCGCCGGCTGCGACCCTTCCTGTCAGACGGCACCCCCCAGTTGGCGCGCTGACGTAGCGTCTCCTCCGCGCGCCATCGAGGCCCACAACGCCTTCCTCCAGCCACTTTATGATATTCGACCTGCATGCCCCTGCCGCTAACTTCTTCGCTGGGCTGCGCCTTCGCGTCAGACGACACCCCCCAGCGCGCGCTGACGTAGCGCCTCCTCCGCGCGCCATCGAGGCCCAGACCGCCCTTCTCTATCACTCTCTAATACTCGTCCTGCATGCCCCGCGCTTCACCTGTTTGCTGGATGCGATCCCGGCAGGACACCCAATGCCGATCCGTATGTGTCGTCTTTCAAGCACACCTCCAGCCTGCACCGATCCAGTGCGTCCTCCGCGCGCTATCGGCGCCCACGAAACCGCCTGCGAGCATGCTGCGATGACTGTCCTGCGTGTCCCGCATCTCTGCTCACTTCTGCGGTCGCACCTGGCGCGAAAATCCGATCCGCCCCGCGTCCTCCCGTCTCGCCCCCTCCCCAACTCGCAGCCTTCCCGCAGGGCCTCCGCGTCCCGTAGACGCTGACGAGGTCAACGACCTCCAGTATGCCCCGCACCTCCTGGTCAATTCGCGCGAAATTGAATCCGCAACGGCCGTCCGGCGAGACTTGGCGCGCTGGAGGGGATAGGGTGATGTGGCAGAGTCTAGATCTGCCACACGAGGGGCATTCCTGTACAATGAAGTGAGTGGACGGAAGATAGCGCGTACTCGTGTTCTTCCCTTCTCTGTACTTATTCTCCTGTGCTTTAATTCTATCAAGCTTATGGTCTCTCGCCTTTGTTTGCCAAAGACATGAGATAACGCAAGATCCGATAAGATAGTAATAATTCTCACGCCTACTTCTTCTGCGAAACAATAACTCGTTGCGGCCGTTGTCTTGTTGTTCTCCTGTTCCATATTGTAAGCCTCTGGAAGACCACGACAGCCACGACAACCGACTCATGTCTTCGCACAAAAGGCCCAACTTCGGGGGTCACAGATCCTGGGAATTGAGGCGCGCAACGACTCCCAGGGAATCGCAATTCTTGCATCTAGCGACAAGTCCCCCCTCCGTATGGGTCTCCTATGTCTGCACATACCGGAGGAAATGCGGCCCGCGGCAATGCACAACTTTGGGACGAGTACACGCTGACCTTTCACGACAACCTGCCGGCCCAGAAATTGAGTCGAATCATGAAACTCGTCACGGAATATATGCTTTCTTGCCTCATCTCGCTCTCAATTACAAGTCGCACGGCCCAACCCGGCACGTTTGATCTTGCATTCGCACTGCTAAACTGGTGTTCGCGTCGACTGCGCACGGTGTCCCTTGATATCTCCGACCACACTGCACGAGCTATTTGCACAGGTCCTGCGACCATCTCCAGGCGATGTCGCTCATCTATCAGCGCGGCACTCCCGAAAACCGCCAATTGATTTGTCCAGATGAATCAGAAATATTCGCGATTACGCCGAACTTGGAGCGGCTTACGGTTGGAGTTCACACATGGGACTCCCTGTTCGGCGACAGCTTTCAGCCGAACACATGGCAACCGCCTTTGGCCCAGCTCACAGAGTTCTGTGCACCGAACATTTTGATATGCCAGTCCGAGTGCCTTGTTATATTCGAACAATGCGTCAATGTGAGTTTTCGCCCAACTCTATTCGTATACTTCAGTGCTTGACGCGTCTCTAGTTGGAAGTCTGCATAATCCACTGCTACGATTCAGAGGGCGGACACAACCTTCTCGAAACTCTCATCACAGTCCCCGAGTTGCGAAAACTCCACATAACATTCTGGGATATGCATTCTGTCTTCTGGGGTTGTCTAAAGCTCTCCAAACTGGTCGATCTGAGCATCACCAGCCTTTTCGAAGAATACAACAACCCAATACACCAGTCGAGACCCTGAACTCTTCACGGATTTCCGCCACAGGTCCGGATTCGAGCTCATCGCGCTTTCCCTGCGCTACGACTTCTCTGTGCAGCTGCAGTTCATCATCGATTTCCTTTCAGAATCGCCGACGGTGGAGGAGCTCACGCTCCGCTTGCACGGGCCCAATATGAGTCCTGCCCTTCCGTATGACCGCCTAGTGCATGAACTCACCTGCAAGACAGTCCTCTCGTGCCGCCCGTGCTTTCTTCGAATCTCCACATAATCCGCATGGGACGCCACCTGGGTCGACGCTCGGCATGATCTCGTCTCGGTGTCCAATTGGCCTCCCCTCAGGGATCTCTCACTCGGCGGGGCACCTTAAAGACGTCACGCTCTACGTCAAAGAGCCGTTCAATGCGCGGACGTCTTCCCGGACGTTATCACGCCAAGCGCACTTTTGGAACGTTGAGGCCATGGACTTTACGGTGCGGCGGAGCTTGACGCATCTGCGGCAGAAGGCGACACAGCGAGCGGGAGAACCCGGATGTGGACGACGGTGATATATCTCCGCGAGGTGGGCTCTGACTTGGGCATGGGTGTGTAGTTGAGGATCGCGACGTCGTTAGCGCTGTGGCAATTCGGGGGATTCGGCGGATTCGGGATTCGGGGCGCACTTGTATCTGAATATGCGGCGGTTGCCGAATTGGAACTTGCTTTAGCTAGGGAAGTAGGCATCTAGTTTGTCATTTTGGAATCAATGTCGCCGATAATTGGTGCTTTTGTTGGAGGTTGTGGTTCATGGTGGTATCCATTGTTGCTCGCTTCAAGACTTTTCTGTTAACAGGAAGGGGTACCAACTAGCCACATCTTTATCTTTTTGCACGAGTTAGGGACCATTCGGTTTCATTCGTGCGCATCTCACAGGCCAAACGGCTGGTAAATATCCACTCCAATTCACTACTGGTAGGCTGTACTTGACCGCGAGTTTCATGATCACAAGCCGATATACGACCCGCAACCGGGAACGCGACCGATTCAAGGAAATGAACGGAAGTGGATGAGTATCCAACAGACGTACGTGCACTGGCACGAGGTGGCGACAGCATTTGAACTGCGATGCGATCCGTTTCTTCATGCTTTTTCAGCCACATCCACGCGACGACGATATAGCTATGTGTCGATCTCGAGAATTGTAGCTTGCGTTCCTGTCAACGTGGAACGGTTCATTTCGAAGTTTTACCCCCGCTTCCAGTAAATCAGCATGTCTCCTCACGCTCAATCCGCTGAAACCCCGTAAATGTGATACTATGCATGGGCAATGTGCACACAGTATATTAATCTGGTAAGTACGTGTCTCGGTCAGTTAATCCCACAACAACGCGGGGTATTTTGGAGGTCCCAAAGTAATAAACAAAGCGTCGATTCCGCGACACGTCGCCTGCAAACCGCGCATGTACCTCGGGTCGAGGCGGCCGTCTGCCTCTGTCAACGGTCGGATCTGGAGTCGGAATGGGGCGCAGTTCGGTGTATGCTCGAGCCGAGACGACACAACTCCAGCAAGAGGTTGTGCGTGAATTGGAGCCTGGATGCGCAACGCAGGACACGTAACCGAGGGACAGGGGTGCGGCGCCGGAGCTGCCTGAGTTCGGGGCCGCACATGTGATGGCGCAGAGCAGGGTGTCCGTCATAAGCACCACATCGGCGCCTTCGTCATCAACAGTGCGCTTGTCGGCGATCTGAAGCTCCTCCAGCGAGGTGAGCACGGCGAGCACCTCGACGAGCTCAGCCTCGGTCACGCGTACATGGGACATTTTTAATATCTTGAGAGTGTGCTGGAATCCTGACCGCGCGCACAACGCGAGGAACTGCCCGCTCGGCCATTCCAGCACTCCTCGCGGATAACAAGCACAACAGAACCTCATCTCCCGCAGCGCAGGCATCGTCAAGCTGGCGAGAATTTGGCCGAGCATTTCGAGCGAGTGTTGGGGATGGACATCTCCAAACACGCAGGCGAACGAGGATATCGTCGAAGTTTGCGGCGCAATATGGAGGTCAACCGGTTCATTCGGGTTAATCAACCATTTGTCGTACGCGAACGCAAGGTGGAAAGCGGTGGGTGTCAAGCGCGACAGAAGGGACATGCATCGGCCGATGTCGGGGGGTTCGAGCGCTTTGCATCCAAACACAATAAGCTCTTGGAGGTTGATCGTAGATATGTTTCCGAGAAGGGGGGAAGAAATAGATAGTACGCGCAAGCCAGGCGTGCCCTTCAAACAAAGGAGGGGGTTCGGAGGCGATGCCCTGGGCACGTCGAGTTGCAGTTTGTGCAGCATCGGAAGTTTTCCCTCCAAGCCCGAGAAGTAAATGCCCTCAATGGCGCAGAAGAGCTGATGCTGACCGACGCCCACCGCCATGACTGGCTAGCGAGCAGATGGAAAATGCGAGGGTGGGGAGGTAGGTTATCGTCGTCTGTGATTTCGAGTATCAGGGGCAAATCACGGCCACGCTTCAGCGCGGAAACTAGCAGTGCTACGGTCGTCTGAAGGTGGGATGGAGTACGCCATAGTACGCCGTTGAGAACAATCTTCGTCCAAAATATTGGAGTGTCAATAGCGATCATATGCCACCGAGAGCAGACTTGGGATAATGTCAATAGAAGAAGGTTTGCAAGGCGTTCTACTTCGGTTCTGAAGACGGCGTGCATCCTGCCGTCAGATTTATACCCCAATGTGTGGGCGTGGAACAGGAAAATATGGACGAGATTTTCGGTAGGGAGGCGCTGGATAGGCGCATTGGTGCTTGGACAAGACTGCATCTGCAGATGAGAGTAAGGGGAGATTTTCCTTGTTCGTCATACTTATAACGGAGAGAAAGGCAGTGCAAACTTGGTGCAAACAACCGGTTTCACAATCGTGACATTGTGTGACCTTTATTTCAAACACGCAAGTTACCGGTTTTTTTGATCCAGTGTCGATATGACTGGTGGGATGGCCGGCAGGCGGCGACGTACAAACCAAAAAAATTAACTGTGTACGGGCAGCGCGCTCGCTGCCATTTTACGCACGGAAAGGATCGACCGGAGGTTGCCGGGAGTACATAACACAACGTCTTTTGGCGACAATCCTGGGCACGGGTTTTGGTTTGTGAAACATACTTACCGTGAATTGTGACTTATAATAATAGTCGGCTCGCGAAGAGGCTTTGAGAGGCAGCTTGGAGGCAGCTATGCGGCGACGACAAGTTACGTTTATTTGTGGATCCAGCTTTGGCTCCATCACAGGTTGTACAACCAGCGCGCCGTGGTGATGTGCCATGGCCGTAGCACCATCTTTACTCAGACTCAGTCGTTCTCCGATGCCGTCACCGCCGCTCACCGCCTTCCTTTCGGCCCGTTGCTAATTTGTAGTGGTCCTTTGTCTCAGACAGTATTTTCTCCTGTTTTCTCCTTTTTTATTTACTATTTATTCTGTCTAGCAATTAATTCAAAACATTTCCCCGCTCTTTCACCTCTTTCTCTCTGCCGTAGATCGGTATACATTTTTTAACGCCAAAACCCACCTTCTATGTCTTCACCAGAACTCGGAATATTTCGAATCAAGAAGTCGCGGGAATCCAGACCCCAGGAATCCTCGTGCGTTTTCCCTGTTTCCCGTTCCTCTGCATAATGACAGGATTCTTTTTTTTTCCTGTTAGATTCGATCGAATGAAGTTTCTATTCTAATCCTGCAAAGCCTGAAGCTGATAGCGATCTCAGACGTGGACGAGAGAAAAACCCGTTGGATAGCGGCGGATAGACTCGTGACCAGTCTGTATACAAAATACCGAAAATATGTGGCAAGCACTTCGGTTGTATACAGACTGGTACATCTCGGAATCTTGCATTGGGCTGACAGCGGAGTTTAAATTTGGTTGAGGCCCGTGTCCTCTTGCACTTTGAAATTTAAGGAAATTCAAATTGTCATGAACTTTTATATGCTAGAATTAAGTACATTTCCCTCTTCAGATTTTTTTTCATTGCGGATGGAAGAGCAGGAAAGGCCATCGAGTTTTGGGGCAGAATTGATTGATTTTGATGGCTCGCTTATCGGCCGATCGCGGCACCTGCTAATTTTTTCAAACTCCGTTGGCAGCTCAATCCCCTTTCCCGAGATGTACCAGTCTGTAAAACACCGAAGCGCTCGCCGCATTTTTTCGGCGTTCGTTTTACAGACTGGTTACAAGTCTAAGCGGCGGAGGGCTGTGTGTATTTGAACGATTGCGGGGAGCTGCGAGGTCGGTTTGCAGACTCTGGTGGACCCTGATCGACACAGCACCTACCATGCGGCAACCTGTGGTTGTCCATAAGAACACCTTCAAAGTTCCTACCGCCCTCCAGTTCTTCATTGACCGAGTCGCATCTGAAGACGCCATCGATCTTTGGAT
>JARJCX010000382.1:0-107719 GCA_029282285.1 Mycena rebaudengoi | reverse complement strand
AACCATGAATTAGATACTACAATACCGAGATATTTATCGCGCGCGCGATAGATATCTATACGACAGTGCTTCTGTACTGGCGTGCAGAATATTTAAGAGATGATAAGATGAGCGCAATTGAAACTCAAGTACGGACCTGGACGTCAATGCCTATCACCTCAGTTGCGGTACGTAGAATCCAGAATACCGCAGCCCGGCACCGCCGCATTAAAAAAGCGCCGCAACTGCGCAGTGTCACATTTGCTACAGCTGCAAACTTTAACGCAGCTGCGTAGTCTGTCGAATTGTTGAACTTGAACCTATTTGATATATCGATATCCCTGAGCTCGGCCCATTGTAGGTCACTTTCCTCTTCATTAGGTTAAGTGCGAACTTGAAGGAATCACCGAAAGCCACCTATGGATATTGTGGCGACGTCTGTTTAAGATTTACTGGTGAGTGCGCTTACCCAGAGTCTACTATCCTAGCACATTTGGTGGTTGAGATGAAACTGCTAGCTTACAGCTAATTGCAGTACCGAAGGCGCGAACAGAAAAATTACCGTTTTGGGCGGATTTCGATCTTCCCGACCGATTTGCCCATAACTCTCTGAGTTTTGCACAGATAGAGCTGAAACCTAGCTAGATAATTCGTACTAATTCATACGCAATTAGTGATAGAGGGAATTTTAAAAAATATCATATTTGTAGCTCCTGGCACTTGAAGACTCATGTCGGCGATCCTCACAACCAATTTGACCATAACTCTCTGAGTTTTGTACGGATCGAGCTGAAACCTAGCTAGATAATTCGTACTAATTCATACGCAATTAGTGATAGAGAGGGAATTCTAAGAATATCATATTTTGTATCTCCTGGCACTTGAGGCTCATGTCGGCGTAAATTCGCGTTAGTTTTTGTTTCAGTTCTTGTCGGAACGAGCTCATTTCTAATATTAGGTACTTCAACATGTAAAATCAATGTGATCGAGTCAAAAGTACCGTTATTTCCCCCCTGCCTTGTCCCTATCCTGTCCGACAGTATTCTGTACTGCCAAGATAGAATTAGGTGTAATTACCTGATTTTTGAAGCAGAGAAAGTGATTCAGAGTGTCGTATGGCACCCTTCAATACTTAGCCCTCATCCAATTCAAAAAAATGCGTGTTATGCGAGGTAATTGGGTCCCGTCGCGTCGAGTGACAAGTCGGGACTGGTGAAATCACGGGAAGTCATGACATGATGGCGACTGTAAATAGATGTGGTGCGAGCCAATTAACTTGTATAACACGCATTTTTTGGGATTGGACGAGGGTTAAGTATTGAAGGGTGCCATACGACACTCTAAATCCCTTTCTTCCACTTCGAAAATCAGGTATTACATCAAATTGTGTCTTGGCAGTACAGAACACTGTCGGACGGGATAGGGAGAAGGCAGGGGGGAAATAACGGTACTTTTGACTCTATCACATTGCTTCTTACATGTCGAAGTATCTAGGATTAAAGAATGAGCTCGTTCCGACAAGAACTGAACCAACTAGCGCGAATTTACGCCAACATGAGCCTCAAGTGCCAGGAGATACAAAATATGATATTTTTAAAATACCCTCTCTATCACTAATTGCATATGAATTAGTATGAGTTATCTAGCTAGGTTTCAGCTCGATCCATGCAAAACGCAGAGAGTTATGGTCAAATCGGTTGTGAGGATCGCCGACATGAATCTCAAGTGCCAGGAGATACAAAATATAATATTTTAAAAAATTCCCTTTCCATCACTAATTGCGTATGAATTAGTACGAATTATCTAGCTATGTTTCAGCTCGATCCGTGCAAAACTCAGAGAGTTATGGGCAAATCGGTCGCAAAGATCGAAATCCGCCCAAAACGGTAATTTTTCTGTTCGCGCCTTCGGTACTGCAATTAGCTGTAAGGGATAAATTATGTAAAATTGTATTCGATCAAGTTGGTATGAATCACTGGCAGAGATCTTATGTAGGCGTTCCTGGTAACACGGGACTGTTTATCATCCGGTAGCGAGGAGCTAAAAAAGCGGCCGTTTCAGGCACCGAGACTTTTTTTAAAATCTAATTTAATTACATTTAACGTGCGCGGGCCCCTTGGAGCCCATGTGGCACGGTTACATAGTGACTATAAATTGACCAGCGGGAACAGGCACCGAGACTACACTGACTTTACCCTACCCACTCTGGTCAAGATGAAGTTCCCTAGCAAGGCAAGTAGCCTCGAATCCTGTGCTGATGTCGCTCCTCATACCTTCCAGCTCGTGGTCATGCTTTTCGTCGCAGTCGCTGCCGCTGTTCCTACAGAGATGTTGAAGCGTGAGGTATAATCCTGCATTTCACAAAGAATTCCAGTGTACTGACACTTTAGCAGTCCGGCAGTTCCCTTGAATCGGAGGCCAGGGGCATTGTTTCATTGCAATGCCCTCTGTGTCCCTGCTGATTGCGCAAGTGCTATCATGCTTTCTACAATGTATTCGGGCTAATCAGGGCCTACTGCAGGGAGACCGTCCCGTCACGGTTCGCGACTGCTTTGGCAACGCTTGTGCTTGTGGGGATTAATTCATTGTCTGCACATTGTGCTGCTCTTTCCTTTGAATATTATTTCAGCCTTCCCTGAAATGTCACATTGCACTAGCAGGCCGTATGGGCAGATTTACTCTAAGGATTTTCGCCTTTGAGGAGCAGATTTACTCTACGTCGGACCGAAGTTTGGGGGAAATTTTTCTTCCTCACCCCATTTTTGGGCTTTAACGCCTACATTTGGCTGCATCCACGTCAACGATGGATTCTCAACGAAATTCTGGCGTACGGAGTACCAATCCACCCAAAAATTCTTCAAGTCCTCGATGATATCTTCAAAAAAGTTCGGGCCTGCGACGCTCTTTTACTCTATAATGGACCGAGGCCATCGCTGGAGAACTACTTTTATTCTACTGTACTATTACGACCAAAGGTTCACGGGGTGTCACCCATCACCTCAATCGTTCACTGAACTCGGTGTTCATCCCTCGGCAATCACGAGAAAATTACTGTATATGGCGGTCCGGCGACTAAGAAAGTTTGGTCGTAATAGGCATCAGCCTTTTCACAAAAAACTTGTGACAGTTTCGGGCTTTTTTGGGCTTGTGAGCTTGTCGACAAGCCGGCAAGCTCTCACTCAAAAAATTCTCTGCCATTATGAAAAAAATAGTCGTCATGAAATGCCAATTGAGCGCCAATGCAATGAAGTTTTTTTTTTTTCCAGAGCTTGTCAAAAATGTCCTTCATGTTGCGGTGTTGTGGACTTTCCAACTTTTCGGCTTTTTTCGGCTTTTCTGGGCTTGTACAAGCCCAAAAAAGCTCCACAAGTTTTTTGTGAAAAGTCTGATGTACTACAGTATGCCGCGGACCGAGAAACACCAATTTTAGGCCCAGATTTACTCTATTCCGGGCGGAGTTATAGGCAGTGACCCGGGGCCTGCGGTAACACTAGTCCATATGCGGCGAAAGTTTAGTAAAAAAATGGACTATAGCTTGGTAGATTGCTGAGATTTCTCCCACTGCGGGCCGATGCCCATCGGATATCATCAGACATCGTCGGAAAACAGTTGATACCTGGAAATAACCCAGCTTTCTGGCTGGTAGAAAATTTGCACGAAACGCAGTGAGTGATTAGCGTTTCAGGGAATGAACATCATTGCGATTATACCACCATGGGGGGGAAGCAAAAAATAATCTCATTATTGTATTTCTCCACGGCTGTGATTATATGTCCCCTTTAGACGCCACTTTCAAGCGAGGCAAGCGGGCCACCAGGATTTCCATTGAGAATACACCTTCAAACATCATCAATCGTTGGAACACGAGGGTACACAGAAGCGACACTCTTACACGCAGCTCGGAGGAGTGGTGTTCAAGTTGCAGGGATGGTATCTGCTGGGGCCTAGAGGAAGGATTGGCGACGTTAGGTAGTCAGAATTAGCTTATGGGAAAAGAGAAGTACACTGGTGAGAAGGGATGTTAGTCCGAGAAAGACGGGATAGGGAAGGACGTACAGTTCCGTCGGCGTAACCTGTGATCACGGAAAAAAGTGCATTCAGTACTTGACAGCAACTAGTGAAAGAGGTGACAGACAAGAAAATCCCTGTTCCTGGCGAGCAGCAACATTAGCAGGGCTAGCATTGACTGCAGCGACGAGGAGGACAGCGAGGGAAGCAATGATCTTGAAGGCGAACATTTCAAAGCTCAGTGACTCAAGAGATGAATCTGGAAAATAGCCAGCATAGGACCCACCTTTTATACCCACCCTTCGCGCTTAATCCTGCCTTCACGTCCGATCTGCCGGAAACCGGTCGTAATCCCGCAGTGTGGGGTAAGTTTTAGTCTGTAGTGTGTAAAGGCCGTGAGGTTTACCAGGACCAATCTACATCAAAGGAGATTCCGCACCGAATTCGGCAAGAGGAAGATTCCCGTTGCCGTGAAATGGAGGTATTCATAAAACAGTTCCTTCAAATATCTTTGATATTACCCGGGGTACAGTTACGGATGAAACGAGTTACAGGACGTTGACATGCTGAATTGCGGTTACTTACAGGTAAAAACTAAGTAATGAATGGGCATGGCACCTCAGGCTTCCGGTCTGTCCACTTCGGCAGGAGAAAACGGTTCTTAAATTAGTGACGCGCTGATCTATATTCTCCAGTTCTTTGCTGGAGGAAGCGGCGAGGAACCTAAAAAATATGTGATCCTTTAACGGAATGTGCGGTAAGAACTCTATTCCGCACTGGGTCGAAATTGCGATAAATGGTTCTACTAAGCTTCTGGGACCAGCGTTCGTTATTCGGCCCGTGCCATGTAGTGATACCTACCTGCCAAAGTAACGTATCCACTTCGCCGCTGTCATTCTGTATCATTGCGACCGAGTGTTCAAGTAACGCGTAATGCCGGCCTCTGAACTGAACACTTCGGATATCCGTAACGGTAACATCGAGATTTGTTTTGGAGCTCAAATAGGCTGGAAAATGACAAATTTTCCATGATTGCCGAGAAATGAACACCGTAGGTAACGCGTAGCATGCCACGAACACTTGGTCGAAATGATACAATATCGATGCTTCACGACTCGAATATTCAGAAACTGGTGAAAGAATCCTGGCAAGCATCTAGAAAATTACATGGCGCCAGCAATAGTCAGGCACAGAACTTGGACCGAGGCGGCAACTCGCAAAATGTTGTCGTTGGAAATATTAATGGAATAAGGACTCCGTCTCGTAATAGGAAGAAAGTCATCATCACAGAAAGCATCTTAAGGAGGCGAGAAAATATCCTTTGAGAATCGGGGCAATGAGACGGGAACGTACTAATTTGTGGGTATCCTCCTGTTGATCCAGTATTGGGGCCGGTCGTCCCTCTACTCTGCAGGGTCAATGATAACTTCTAGAGTGTGGACTTTGAAGAGTGGAAGGGCCAGTCCGCCCAATACGCCACGCGACGGGCTTCTAGGAATATATAAACAGTCCGGTAAGCCGAGCCAATGGCTTGTGGCTGGCTTCCGACGGCTTCGGCTCGGCTCGGCTTCCAGATGCAACCCAGGTCCTTTTTAATTTATACCAGATGGGCAGCAATCCATATCCGTACGGGAGGTCAGAGGAGATATCTAATTCCCAATGAATATATCTGAAACGCACTCGCTGATTTTTGTCGCGGCTCGAGAAATGAAAGCTGGTAGAGATCCTGTAATGACAATACCGATTCATTTGCGCGTAAATGATGCTCCGACTGTCAGGAATGGATCGAATGTGGAATGGGAAAGAGAGAGAAAATCGCGCGCGGGATTCATTGGGGGGGACGTGGATTTTTCAGCGGGTTAAGGTTCAAGCGGCGAGCGGAAAAGTGGAAAAGAAGATGACACTGCCTTGAAATCGCCCATAGAGTATGCTCATGTCGAGACGGTTCGCCAGTGTGTCGACTATGACGGATGGCAAGGGAAGCGACGTCGCGTACATCAACAGGCCTCAACTCTGCCGTCTAGGCAGCCAAAATTAGCCAAGTCTAGCCTATATTAGACAACTCGACGCCCATAACCGTGTATAGCCACAGCCTCAACAGGCCTAGAAATTGGGGCTTTTAGGACTCATTTCACTGTAGTGAATCCCAGCGGTTAGCGAAAAAAATGAGCGATTGCTGCGCAGTCTGGATGCCGACTTTGACGGACTTGGGTCGAGCCCGAGGTATTCTGAGGCTAAAAATTGCGCGAATACGTACCGTATAATGTCGATCAAATCGACACGGGTCCCGACTTTTTGGTGACCAAGGAAATCCGATAAATTGAGAAAAGATTATTGCCGCAATAAAACGGTAACCCGTGACTGTCGAATTGAACGAAATTATACAGTAGGTCTGGCCCAACTTTTGTGTGACAGAGATCCAGCCAGGAACTCGGAATGCCGTTACTCGGAATGCCGTTACTCAATGCGGTCTGCGTGTGGAGCTCGTCACAATATCGGAGACGGGCTCCACCAATTCAAAGGCCCTTGCGGCCTGTTTCATTGCTGGTCTTGCGTGAATGCGCACTCCCCACACGAGGTAGGCCATAACTGTTTGAATTGAACACATGTCTCCGACACACATTGATCCTTTAAGACCGGCAGAAGGCCCCGGACCTGTGCATGAGCGCGCTGCAAAGTGTGAAATAACCACGGCGGTGGAAGGCTGAAAGAAGAGTTCATCGACTCGGGGGCCACAGCCAGTCCTACACATTTGCCGCTCCGTTTACCACCCCCAAACAGACCGCAACGCCGGCCACTCTGAGCCACCGCGTGCCATCGCCTGGTCGATGTCACATGCTCCACCAAAGTAGAGGAAGCACACCCAGGATAGAGTCCTTTTCAAATATACAAAAAGCTTTACTTTTAATTTAAATGGAAAGGTAGAAAAAAATGGCAAACTTTTTGCGATGCTTTCAGCAACTAAGAAAATAGCTACTATTGTTAATGGACAAAAGGCTTGCTGAAAGGACAGGCCTTTCAACAATTTCTTTGTACCTGAAAGTGCCGTGAAAAGAACACCTTTTCATGCTCCTTTCAGGTACAAAGAAAAGAGAACCTTTTCTAATTTTTGGAAAGTCACGCTGAAAGCAAAACTTTCAGCATGACCCCGGGTGCACCCTGAGGTGCACCCTCCGACCTTGGGTACTGAAATCATTTGATTGTTGCACAATCAAAAAAAAAAAAAAACAATGAAATGATTTCAGTACCCAAGGTCAGAGGGTCAACTTTGGGGTGTACCCGCGGTTTAGACAATGCCGCCTAGACGCATCTAACTCCGCCTGTCAATGCCGAGACGGCCAGACACAAACTGGTTTAAGCTCTGGTGTCATATCTTGTCATATGTGGAACCGTTTCAGGCCCGATTAGGTCGGGACAGGCCCCTATTAAAGTTGCCCTTGCCGTTTTGGAGTGGATTTTACGGTTTGTACCTACTTCTAAGCACAGTGAAGGGGTGAGGAAACTGGTCAAGTATATATACTACATCGCAGGCCCGAAAAATTGGCCCAGAACTGTGGGAAACCTGGGGGAAAACTAGTCGTCATGTCCCAAATTTATCATTCCGCTTATAAGAAGCATCTCTTAACCGAGCTTAGCAACGGCTTATAATAGACTGGATATTAATAACTGGTGTTAATGTGAGTGCCCGCATTTTGTTTTACCGTTTGAGAACGGTACAAGCAATATTCCCACAGATTGCTGCATTCAGATTATTTCCGGGCACATAGATTTCACTTCCGGAGGCACCGCATCCCCAAATTCGCTCTCCTTCGCGAAAAAAAGACTTCAAGTTTATCGGGAATCTTTATTTAGTTAAGCTCTGATAAGGGTCAAAGCTCTTACGACATTGGATGACTTTCCATAAGCATAGATAAATGTTTTGGAATATTTCTCCACTTTCCGCCGGGATGCCGAGGCAGCTGTCAGGACCCCATCGGACTTGGATCTGACTTTGATGTGGTCTTGACCCTCCAATAAACTCTAATTTATTTTAATCTGTAGGGGGGGTAGGGACCCCCCCCTACAGATGCAATTGCTCTCGTATAAACGGATTCGTCAAGCATCATCTGGACATTGGGCTGGATTGGGATGCATGTCATCATGTCACTCTTCTTCTCAACAACGACAAACCTCCCGCCCACACCCAAATCCCCTTCATCGTCAGAGGATCACGGCCGGGACCACTGCTTTCCTCCGCTTGTTGCAGCTCAGCCAAACGGCGTGCGCTGTGCCTCGCGCTCGGCACGATGATCAACGACCTCTTCTCACGCCAGGTGCGGACACCTCATCTTTACATGCGGCTCGCGCCATCTCCAGTGTCTACGTGCATGCTATTGTCCCAATCAAGTCCCAATACGACTCGCCTGGTGTCGTCACTGCATGCAGTAGTATGCCGAGCTGAGACGCGTTGACGTGCGTTGCGGGTGTTGTTTGCCGACCGCAACGGCCATATTGAGGGCTTTGTATATTCTGGGAAATATAATCTATTTTGCTGCTTGTGGGAACCCAGAACGACTAGATTTTCGGAATACAATGTCATGCCGACATCACTGGCACCCCTCCGATATTCCTCAAATCTTTTTCTATGCTTATGGAAAGTCATCCATTATAAGACCTTAGCGCCGCTTATGGTGTCAAACTAAAATTTGGGACACAGACAGTGAATTGAGCTTGGGATGACAGATTAAAAATACAACGGTAAAATGTTGTAGTGTGCCCAAGTGCGCTGCAGGCGATAAAAATAGGCCAACATTTGTGAATAGTAGAAATTCATAAGTAAGAAAAGATTTTAAATACCAGACAATTTTTGTATGCTCCACAGGTACCTCTTCCGCCATTTTTCGTAAGAAATACAGGGAGCCAGCTCAGGCATAAGCGCTGCAAGCGGGTTTTATTTTTGACACAGGTGCTGCGGCTATGGTGGTAAAATAAGGCTCTTTACCTCAAGAGAACTTCACTCATTGTCTTCAAATAACACAGTGAAAGAATGACGAAGTCATGAGAAATAAAAATGGCACTGGTTGAACATTTCAAGTTTTTCAATGAAAAAATTGGTGAAAGACTTGAATTTTTTTTCACATATTTTTCCAGTGAAAAAACAGGTGAAAAATGTAAAACATTTTCACATTTTTTTGACTTGAAACAAAAATGAGGTGGAAAATGTAAAAGTACTTTTACATTTTTCACCTGTTTTTTTGCTGAAAAAATAGGTGAAAAAAAATTCAAGTCTTCCACCAATTTTTTTACTGAAAAACTCAAAATGTTCAACTAGTGTGGGAAGAAAAAGGATGTTAACCAGGTTCGAACTTCAGACCTCGAAAATGAAATGTAACCACTGAGAACACTTTTCACTTTCCGCCTTTGATGTGACACCCAATAAAGCAATTTGATGGCAGCAGGAAACGGCACTTCCAAGCTCCACCACTGTCAGCCACAAGCAGCCGTGTTTCTTTCTTCACCACCCCTATGCGTCGACACCAAGGGGCCGTTGGCTTTCGAAATTTGTATATGGGGTTGAAAAGTTTTTTAAGGTCGACTTCTGAGACCCCCCATACCCCTCCAAATGAGGAAGGAGTTTCCCACCCTTTCAACGGCCCACAAATATTTGATGCCATCAATTATGTCAAACAGGACTAACTGAAGGCGCAGTTGGTGCAAAAGCTGGTGTTTGCCTTATGTGGTATAGCTTTTAGAGTGCAGAGGAGTATCCTCAATAGACAGGTTGCGCAACAGCCATTCGAGCCACTAGATGGCTTTTTTTGTGTGCGCAAACTGATGGCCAATGGCTAAAATGGCTTCAGTACCTGGATAGTAAAGTGAGTGGATTGGGTGCTTATGAACATATATACACCCATCCACAGGTTAGAATGTACCACTAGCCCAAAAAGACAGTTTTATATGACAACACTTTGATTCCTGGAGAAAATCACAGGACAAGGATGAGTATAATGTATTTTTGAGCTGCATACCAGCACACACTCTCAACTAGCTTCATTTCAGCAAGGAAGAGTTACTCATTGGTCAGACTTCATCAGCCATTAGCCATCAGTGTGCGCACGCAAAAAAAGCCATCTGATGGCTGCAACGGCTTTTGCGCAACCTGTCTAATGTAGAAATGCCACGTCAGATTTCTTAGCTAGCTATCCCCCCTCCTGAGTGCACTGTTTCAATGTGGGGATTCAATGCAAATTTATAAGAATAAATTGTGAGATAAATTGTGAGAACAATGTCAGATGTAAATAGCCTTTGAATAGAAACACTTACCCGTTGAGTGTCTCTGTAAGATTGGTACCCCCACCATGCCAGTGATGTAACATTTCAGGCATGGCAGGTAGGTTCTCACATGTGTTCGTGATCAATCATTCCAAAAGGTAACTGTCAATTGCTCAACGGATATGTAGACCTTTGGAGCTTTGCCAGTTGGTGGAGGGCTGTGCATTATGGATGTGAGGGATACAAAATAATCAGATAATTTTTTGGAGTTCTGGAAATGTGTTTTTTGAGCATTCCCGCCTCTTTTGACATACACCGAAAAAGTTTTTTTTTCAGCTCGACCTGGGACCTCCCCCCCCCCATATCCAAAATTAGAATTCCGACGGCCCCTTGCTCTTCACGCAAATGAAGAGCGAGGATGTGTTCAGCTCTTCTAGTCTACTTATCTATGTACACCTCTGCTCTGAATCTACACTATTCTGTTTTATTGCCCGTGACAACGGGAACTGGCACAAAAAGTATCAACTTCATTGTTCTTGACTTTGGCTGACAGCCTCTCAATGCCGCACACTGCCGCCATCAAATTTTATTATTATCAAAGGCGGAATTTAAGCAACTCACTGAGAACATGCCCGTAACTGCGCTGCACGCACAAGCTAGTCAGCACCATGAACCTGTCATTTGATAGTTCTTTCAATTTTTAACTGGGCATAATCCTCCTGAATGGATAACCACCACCCGGCCTCACTGTGCACATCGCACCGAATTAACGATCTGGAACAAATATTGGCGCCCAGTTTCTTACTGGCGTGATCCCTTTGAGCCCATTAACTCCTTCCTCTGCCATCTAGGATGGAACCATCACAGCGGACTCTGATTGAAACAGCATATGTGCTCAACGCAACTTTGCTCAGCTATTTATACTCCTTTCTCAGGCCACGAGACTGGTTTTATTGTCAGCAGTGGACCTTCTTCAGAAGTCAAACACATTGATCTGTGGTTATGCATGCACTCTGCAAAGGGATGACATATGACAGCTTGCTGTGTACTGGTGGACACTGGAGATTTTTACCTGGGAGGAGGGAACTCCTCCCGTACACTTGCGCACTTCGCTTGTAGTCAGGTCCCATAGGGTTCTAACCGGAAGTCCAGCCATTTAAGTGGCCGGCCCATCACTGTTAGCCAGTGTCTTGTATTGATCTCCCCCCTGGAATGGTGCTGTGTTTGGTTTGCATCTTGTAGATTATTAGAAAGATAACCACCCCGATAGTTCTACATGTTTGTATTCTGTAAACTCATTGTTCATGTTGTGGACCATGTGAGTATAATAAATCCCCCCTGAGACAGAGCAAGTATTAAAGTCAGGGGGTTCTTAGGGGTCTACAGTGATCAACTGGTCAGTGAAACAGTGAAAATTTTAAAAATGATACCATTGATATTTTGAAGTAGATTTCCATTGCAAAAATTCTGAAGAGGCTAAATGTATTGTATTGGGTCTACTCTGGTGCTCTCAAATTTTCAAGGTATTTGAGTAGGAACTGGGTTCATACCACGTCAAATTGACTGTTTTATTGACCAGTTGATCAAATCCTCTAGTCTCTCCTAGACAGACTACAATAACTTGTATCTTGTTAGTAGTACAAATCCTCTGCCAAATCAAGAATTGATCTCCCTTTATTTTTCCTCTCCGTGACCCAGGTCTTCAGTTATGGAGTTTTTATGTATAGTACTTGAATATGAACTATGTTTGAGCCCAGGATTCACTGTAGGCGGTATTATGCTCGTCTAATGGGCTCAAGTAGATGGGGGGGCAATTATTGATATATTTTAGGACCAAATATATTGTCCTCTTGGTTGCGACTGGCCAAATGTCCTGTCCGCACTCCATGTAGGTCGAAAGATGCTACTTCGTGGGGATTGATGCCATCAATATGCTCTTGGCGTGCGAGTAGAGCGGCCTTTAATGTAGGCAAAATACAGGATCTGTCTGGCATGTCTAATAATTCAATATCACCTGGGAGAGAAACGGGGTAAAAATGACCACGGTTGAACACCAACCAAACTCCCAATTTGATTCACATTACATGCGGCACCTAGGGCAGTAACATCGACACTGCACAACAATACTGTATTTACAGTCCCTATCTAATCTTTTTCCTAACGGACTGCGGGCAGAGGACACTCATTATCACTTAGCCCCAAGATTCAAACTCCGAAAGATTGCCGATGTCAGCTGCCGGTGGCATTTGCCAGTACGGCCAATTCCCGAACTTTGTGGCTTTTTTCATGTTTTCTCCTACCACTATTGACCACTGACCACCTATCCTCTGACACGTCAATGCACTGACGCGGGGTCAGGATCTAAACACACGAAGGCGGACCGAGAATACCTTGACAGCCTGTCAGCTCGTCAGTTGATGAACTTCAAGCCGCGACTACATAAGTGTTTCTGCGGTATGCATCCACGATATCCGATCCTATTTGCATCAAAATCGAAGCGCCACTGCTCTCGGTGGTCGAAGCGGAGCCACAAACGATCAGATCGCCCCAAGCTTCTGCCGATATCAAGATGCGTACCCTGAATGAGGGTGGTCGAGAAGTTTTTGAGCTTCTTTCGGATTCGGAGCCCGATGCAGGCGATCCGGATTCGGACTTGGAGGTGATACGTGCACTCCAGCGTACGTCTCGATCTGTTCTATTTTTTTAGTTGCATACATCGATTTCTAGTGGCTCGAGGTTGAAAGAGCGGTGGATCAGGAACAGGAGAAAATTCTTGATCATTTACTTCCCTCCTTATTAGTTCAAACAATTGTGCACCTCCCATGAATATTCGCCTGTGACCTTGCCTTCGCGTTGCTCGTTTTTACAACGGGGCGGGGATGCCGCCATCAAACCGGGATGGCAAGTCTCGGATACCTCATTTTGGATTGTGCCGGGTTTCCACACAAACCTGGCACATCCTTGGAAAAATGTGCCGCATTTGAAGGAATATGCCTTATTCAACCACGCAGGTATTTGGGCCGATGCAAGAAGACAGTCACTGACTTCAATTGGGGCCAGACTAGCAGCATATAAAACTCAAATGATTCCGGGACTATGAACTGAAGTCGGCGAGAAATTCACTCTGTTACGGCGATACGATTAATACAACAGACTATGTTAAATAAATAGCTCAGGCAAATAGGTCGTCGGCTCAATATAGGTATACGGCCGCTGTGTGTGAACTCAAGTAAGTATAAAAAATGTTGAAACAGTGGTTTGCATTGGCCCAGGAGATACATTATACCAGACTGAATGTCTCTTCAAAAATAATTAGCAAATGCCAGTCTTTGGTTGACGGGTCAGCCTCTGTGTATGAGCCATTTTGGGAGAAATGGACGAAATAAGTCTATTAATTTTTTGAGAATTATATATGAACATATGTTTCTCAGCTTGCTGAACCAACTCCCACTTGCACCCAACTGATTTCCCATTACCCCCATTTTCTCTGGCTGTATTCCAGCATCTCGGGTGGGTAACTCAGTAAGATTATCAGTAGAAGTTCTCCGGGACTAAATGTATAGTTGCATCCGTTGGCATAAAATTGAACCAATGTGCGAGTGAGGTTGGGACAAAATCCGCGGCGGTACAAAGCCAGAGTAGAAAAATCATCAAGACTTAGAACCACCAAAGTTGGCTTAAATCAGTTGTTGAACACGCGCTTTCAACTCTTCTGTGACTGATACAAACCTATTTTGGCTGTACTTCACATAATTTTTGGTTGAACACAATGGCATGCGTGTCAACAGAAATACCAAAGCAGGAAATCCCACAATTAGGATAAGATCTGTCAGTCAACTATTGAAGTTCAGGTGAGATATAAGCATTCGTTTTAGTGCCCTAGACAAACAGCACAGAACCGCCACCATTCCGAAAGGAGACTAACAGATTCAGAGCTGGGCAAACATGATTCCTCACCCTGAAAAGACTGAAGTAAGAGTGCTAGCAATTTTGAAAGACTTTGTGACTGAATCTCTGAAATAGGAAAATGAGGTTGAATCAGTCAGGACCCACTGTGCCAAAAATTTGGGTCGACAAACAGACTCGAGTGTGAAAACTTAAAAGGCTAAAGTATTAGTTAAAGAATTAGGTTCGGTCAGCCTCGATTCGAGGCCCTCTAATCAAGCAAGTACAGTTGGATCAGCGGCCTGCTGAGATGAAATCAACAGCGAATAAGTGAACGATATGAGATCGGTCCAAAAATATTTTGTGGACTGAATGAGCAAAACCAATCAAATGTCTGGTTGAATCAATGTACTAGCTCTGTAAAAATTACTACACTCGCCAAGTTGAACCAATAAAATGTGTCTGGTAAAAACTGGTTTTGTGTTTTGCACTTATACTTACTCAAATCCAAGTAGCGAGCTGTGCCGCTTGTCGGCCTTACCGGCCTTATATCTATATAATAAACCACAACGGTTTGTCTCACCAAAACAACTTCGTGTCTGGTATAACCGTATTGGCCACCAGATAGCTGCATGATGGCATTTTATCAGCGAATCCACCTCACCGGCAGACCATTTGCTCCACCAGGTTGACTTTCTATTTTAGCTCTCCAAACGATAAGTCGAAAATTTGAGCGTCTCGGGCAAATATTGAAATATGTTGGCAATCCCCCCAACTGCATACTTGGGAAGGAGACATGAATATTTGAATATCTGCCAGGACAAAAACGCCAAGAAACGGGTTTGGAGCTCGGGTGGAGCATCGCAACACGGATATTTATTGCGAGGAGCCTGATATGCTAAAGAAAACCAAGCCAATTAGAGCTGTTTAGCAAAGGTCTTCTCATTGGCTGAAAGCTGTGGAGCAGCCAATCATCTGTCTCTAAATTTCTCAGCTAAAATCTGCTACACAGCTCCATTGACCAGTCCACGAGGCCGCGAGGAGGCAACCGAAGGCTGACGACGAGCGGTGTCTTCAACAATAATATCTCTTTACTTCAAGATGTACAAGCTGACTCAATTACCCTTACCTCCGTGGCGTAGCACGGGTGACTGCTAGTAATGAGAAAATGGCAACGCTTGTCCGACACATAACCAAATCTACAAGACAGTCAGTGTCATCCTCCAAGAATTTATCAATTCTAGCGCACCATATATAATCTGAGAGATACCTTGTCTTCCTCCTCTTTGCGCTTGTACATCACCCTCAGGCCGATAATTGATCCAAATATGACAAACACGCATGTCGTGGTGTCGTCGAGATTCCAGAACCTAGACAGTCCCAACGACCAACCGATAAGGAGGAGGAAAGAAGCTCTCCGGCTGAACTCCGGCATGAGCACCGGAAAGGTTTCTCGGCCTCTGAGCTCATCACCAACGACGTCTCTAAAGTCTTGGATGTGAATGGTGGAGGCAATCAGAGCGATACTTATGAAAGGTGCTATCCATGCGTCTTCATTCTGTGGCGCAGCACCTGAAAAATCGGCGTAAGCTGGAGTCTGGATTGGTAAAGATATATCAAGTACCCGCACAAGCAATACTTGCGGCCCCGACGTTCCACGAGACCAAGCCAATTGCATTGAGGACATTTTTCGAGTACCAGTAATCGCCCAAACCGAACTCATTGTAGGCGATGAAGGCTGCCGCCAGTGAGACCCCCGGATAAAGGACATCGCAAGACCATGACAAGAGTAAGCAAGCAGGAAGCAATATCCAACGAAGCAGTCTTGTGGTAGTCGTGGTAATGAGGCCCGCGGGTATGGGTCTGTATGGTTTATTGTGCGAGTCCTCCTCGCAGCTGAACATCTGGTTTGCTGCGGTGAATTGCAGCAAATGAGTCCAGATCTAGGAGGATTCTTTCAGATGGTGTTCGATACTTCCCCCGGTTCGTTTTCCTTACCCATAGAATAAGGCTAGGAATTTTGTAATACCGAATTTCGGGAGTTGCCATCAACGCATAGTACAACTGTCAAATTGACCATGGAAGTCAGAGCGACGATATCTATTTTGAAAGTATACGTACCACAGGAAACACTACGGTTTTGTAATCGGACTTCGTGAATGCGTATAAAATACGCACCCAGCGAAGTGCAAGCTCTAGCCAAGAGACGGGGTGCAACTTCGCGAATGCGGCCTTCTGCGCAAGGGGATCCATGAGAAGAAATAAAGGGTGGGATAGGCAAGCGGATCCTAAGCACCGTCCGCCGTAGGTGTTAGCCGCACAGTGAAGGGGAGGATATAGCCAACTCGGTACAACGAGATTTATCCGGTTGGAAAAGACATGACGCGGTGGTTCTTACAAGACAGCCAGCTACAGATCTGAAGCGGGAGAGGTCGATATACAGAATTCTTGCCTTGAACGGTCCTGGACCCCATTGGTGGAATATTGGTCCATAAGATACAGATCAGGTTCTTCGGCTGCAGTTGTCGATGTTCTCCGCTATTCGCGTTGAAGACCATTAGTCCTACTGCCCTATCGTTCACATGAAGAAAGTGCGTGTGAGTCTGATGCCGAGTCATGACAGCAGATCGCAATAAAAGAAAGACACGGTTCCGGTTCCGGAAATTGGCCACACGGCATGACTGATCCGGTGCTGAAATCAGTTCTTTTTGGATTCTTGAGATTCTTCGGAAGGCTTCCTGGAAACACAAATGGAAATTGTACTGCGATCAGGTAGGTAGGTAGGTAGGTAGGTAGGTAGGTAGGCCTGTAGGTAGATAGTCCTGCGCAGCTTCCCCTTCCTTAAATCGCCCATCCTCTATACGTTTATTCGTCTCCCAACGAGGGAGCAGTACGAACTATATTTGTCCGGCCGCCCTGTGAATGCCCAAGGTCCTGTGGACACCGAAAGAGCTGTAGTCTTCGCTCACCTGCACCGCGTTACGTGCAAGCTGTCTCCCGACCTGCGACGGGGACCTTATTGATCGAGAAATCCCGTTCAGCCATCGAGGACTGGATGTACCATCGGGTCTTGGTCTTGGAATCTCTGGATGCACTCGTGAGACTCGGATGGGACCATGAATGTCTAAAATTCTAGATAAAAGGCTTTATAGCCGGTTTGCACAAAGCCTTGACGCGATGGTCGTCTGGCAGGCTATAGCGTAACACTCTCGGTTAGCCGCGTTTCGACGTGGGCAGAGGCCCTGAATCAAGCTTTCAAGGAGGCTTCGGACCGTTTCGGCTTGCGGGGTTTACCGTCAGACATGTGATGTCCGACTTCGGCCGACTCCACCCCGATCACAAGAAACAGCCTCTGTCTTCAATGAAGCGCCACTTATACTGAGCGCACCATGCGCCGGAGGGTCTTAATTCCCACCACTTGAGCTCGAATAGGCATGGCTTGAATTTTTGGGTCACCAATGGGGGAGAAAAAAAAACTCTACCAGAATGCTAGCTTTTATTTTTTGTCCAGTGCTGGAGTGCACCATGCGCCGTCGGGTTGCTATTCTGTCTACATGAACTGAGTCGCCAGGGGATAAAAAACTTCCCGGACTGCATCATGGCCTGACCCCGATTTGAACGGGCATCTCGGAGTACGCTAACATGATGCACCGCCGGGTTGTTATTGCTCCAAAATTAAACCAATGTGAAGTGTGGGTGACTTCCCATAGCCATAGATTATTTTGCCAGATTATCCGAGCTTTGTTGAAGGTGCCAGTGATGAGATCAATTAGCATGGGCCAAATTTTCTTATGAAATCTAATCTGAAGATTAACATATAAATCGCACTTCGGGCCCCCCGTATTTAGAAGAACAGGAAGCTCACATAGGATTGAAAAATTCCCTTGGACTGACCTCGACCATTGGAAGTGATTTTGGCCCAAGTCATACTCTGTAAAGCAAGGCATTGGCCCAAACCAGCCCAGCAAACTTTATTCATTGAGTATTAAATCTGTTCAGGGGGTAGCTACCCCCTGTACAGATTCTGGGAGTTTTGAATAAAGTACTTGGTTTGTAGGTCACTGTTTCGCATGGCAGTACGAGTCCATAGTCCTAACCCTCTGAGTCCTCACCCAATCACATCATACCCCCCAAGAGTGTAACCCCCCATAAAATAGGGGAATCACGAGCGGAGCTACATAATTACTGTCAAGGGACCTTCCGGCCCTGAATTTGCAAGACAATGAGGGCAAGATGTATTCAGAAACCTCTGCAACTCTTCTTCTACGCCTTAGAGTTTCATTCTGGCGAGGTCAGAATTCAAGCAGCAAAGTCTTTCTTAGTGCTATGGTACATCACATTGTGAATATATTCAACCAATAGAGATGTGATATGGGCTCGAAACCGTCCTCCCACTTTCATTGTCACAAAGAAATTTCAACATTTATTGACCTGTGTTTGGCGTGACGGTTTAGATTCCACAGGTACCCACGTGACGGGTGACTGTCGATTTGATTGTAATAGTACAATAAACGGAGTCTTTCGGGCGGCAGCGCAGCCCAGTGTTGAAAGGGAAACGCAGCATCGAGCGGATCTGAGGGTAGAGTGCCAGGAGCTCGAAAGTGGCAGGAGGCGCTGGGATTTGAGCCGGATCAATTCGGATTGGGGAGATCACTTTTGATCCGCAATCCCCGTCTCTTTTCTCGCACCTCAATTTCTTCGGTATTCTGCCACTCCCTCTTTTCCACGCTCCCACTGCCCGCGCTCCAGTAGAAAGCCAAAGTCACGCCGCTCCCGCCGATACTGTAGCTCTTCACAGTTTCAAAACTATTCATAAGTCGCACTGCACACTGGCAACCGTTGTAAGGCGCTCAACATCTCTCCTTCTTAGCTCCACTATCCATGGACGACGAAGCCCACTCCGAGTTCGAGCTACATGATGGATCAGCAGACGAGAGCGAACCTAGAGAGACTGAGTATGTGCCGCATTGTCACCTTCTCGTTGGAGAGACCGAATGCCTTCTAGGTCTCCGGGCGCTTTCTTCCCCAACGCACAGCGTTTTGTGGTGACGGGCGGAAAATTCAACTCTATCACGAATATAAATTGTCCTGCGCCGGGGGTTCCTTCCGGTGAATACCGTGATTTAAACTGCAGAAGAGCTACTGATAATTCAACAGATTTTCGCCGACTCCCGATGGGGGACCTAGATCTTCGTGCTGAAATATTCCTGGACGACCGCAACTCGGTTGTATACCGCAGAGGAACACAATCTTCGGCGAGACGGATGTATTCCGCCCGGGTTCGTGGTATCAATTCAAATATGACGGTGGCCCTGTATCAGGGAAATAATGCTGAGGAGGTGAGTTGTAGCTGCGACCCTACCGAATACGAGTTAATTGTATTTGAAAGGAATGGCGGAAGGATGTTCAACGGCAATCTTGGCTTCGGTGGGTTAACACATCCTGGCGAAAGGCATCATCTTGAATTTCAGATGCAGCCATCCGAATTTTGTACAGATATATGGCACGGCCAGCTCATCTGGTATACATGCTGTTGTGTTTCATGATGGTTCGTGTGGTGTCTTGCACAATGTGCGATCTTGCTATCCTAAGCACAACATTTAGACTTGATTCCTGCGAAAAAAATATTCGAGAAGCAACGCGCGTCCCATTTAGCGACTGTATATCTCTGGCATCAGCTAGTAAAGGCGCCTACTGAGTTTTGTTCACCGTCTTGACCCATATTCTCATAGGAAACAGAGTTCAGCGTGCGAGGATTGCTTGCTGCCCGTTTCCTTTTTTTAATTGGTCTCTCCGGATAGGATGCCCGCCACTATTATATGACATCGTCTGTAGAGCCATTTCTGGTAAGCAGTTCGCTGAAGCGCTACTTCTGCATTTTCATTCCTAGTATTACCGCAGCGATCTCGGGAGCCATTTCGGAACTGTACGATGTGGATACGATGCTCCACAGGCCACCTCTGCATTGAACTCACACCATATGATATTCCGATCATATATAGATGCAATACCGTGCCACTGTCGCTCTCCACAGCCCGCCCATCATCTCTTTTTGAACCACCAGATGACTTGCAAATCATAGAGGCCATCCCGATGTACCAGTATCATGCTGTCTGTAGTTTGTACCTGGGGTGTGTTGACATTCGCGAGGTTTCCTCGAACACATCGGTTCGCCTGGGGAGCGTCGTGTATATGCGGGATGGCTGTGAGCTTGCGGAGGATGTCTTAGGCCTTACAGATCCCCGCGTGTCGGATTTCGGCTGGTTGCCTTGCGACAAGCCATGCCAGGTTTTGAAAAGCGGTTGGAGTCGGTTGGTTGCCTCTCTTTATGTCCGTTGCAACATTGACCTTTCAAAGGGTCATTCCCAGCGACAGTCCGCATAAAGCTCTTCAAGTTATTACACGTGATATTGTTGGAATTTACGACAACGCCTGGCTTGCTCAGGCAAATCACATCTTTGATTGTGCCAAGATCTCATCGAAGTACAGCGACTATGGTAGGTGTACAGGATGTATTCAATCTCACACTTCATGCACTTACCAGGATTGATAAACCGGGTCAACTATTGGCTGTTGCCGTCCGATGAGAAGGACATCATCCCCCACGGATACCTCTTCCTGTGTCCTTTGCAGGATCTACAAGGCGATTCTCCCTTAGAGTTCATATATCCAGCGTGCCCAGCATACTGGTCTCTCGATCCGTCTGGTACTCAACGTCTTGACTCAGAGGAAGCCAAAAGACTTGGCTTTCCTTCACTTACAGTGCGCATGTCCGTCTGGACAACTTCATGGGATGATCTTGTCTACGCCGGTATTCGCAAATTTCACCAGGCCAAAGGTTTCGATCCGTACAGCCAAGATGTCGCCCGTGAGCTTGGGCATCCGCTTTTCGAAGTCCGTGGTAAGACTTGTGTCCTATACTGTATTTCAACTCTGATTTCCACCACTGTTGTAGTTTCTGAGACTGAGGTTTCGGGCGAAGCGCAGAATTGTGGTAACGAAATGCCGAGCGGCGCATTTTGCGAAGAAGTAACGTCTCACGAGCCAACTGGTGTGTCATTCTTTTTTTTGCATCCTTATCCATCATTCACCCGGTATCAGAGCTGAGCCAAAGCTCCTGCAAAATTGAGGATGCAGATGTCCTTGAACCAACGCTCAACTGGAAAGTTTTCATGGGTGCCCAATTGGCAGGCATTATTATTTCGACTCTGTCTTCTCTCTGTGACCACTACCCCTTATAAAGTATGCACCAATGGGCAATGTAGAATATTGAGTCAGCTGCCCTTTTTCAAATGGCCGTTGATGCTCAGACGTAAGAAGAATACCCCTCGTGAATGAAACGCTATGGTGGATGTTGGAGCACGTGTAGTGAGAATACGAAATTCCTGGCGCAATATCGGTGGTTTACTGGATTGCCCCAAGTAGGCGCTTTTTCTCGAGATATTCTTTCTTTATCTTGACACTTCGCTGCCATATAGACATCAACTCAACATCAACTACATTATTTTTGTGCGCCGTGGACCGCTCGCTGTAACGGCCGACCCAATAATGTACGTTGCTATTCTGAAGATCCCGCGCTGTTGATTGGCCTCTAACGATTCCACAGCCCACCACGCGAGTTTCTGCCGCCTTGTCGTCAAACTCGCGTCACGTGTCCACGGCCTGGTTTCTCCGAGTCCACCACGCACACCAAGCTCCCGGGGTAACTACCGCAGATAGCCGTCCGGACACTCTCTGAAGTTGCCCAATGCGCCTCGCAGCGAAAACTCTCCACAACCTCCAGCGCGCGCCCTCCCCGCGTCCACTCTATCGTGCGAACGCGTATATCCATCTCATGCCGAGCCAGCTGCTCCGAGCAGTGTTGTCTGAGGCCAGGCCGAGAGTCAAAAAGGTCTGACCCATTTGACCCTTTGACTGGGGTCTGACCGGGTCTGACCCTCGGCCTGACCCTTTCCAAATTTGGAAAAGTCCTTCGTTACAGCTGTTAAGGGTCGTGTGCAATGCTAGCAAGCCTTACCCGACCGTAATCCGATGTTCTGAGTAGTCAGGACGAATATCTCCTGCCTACAGTATCAATTTTGAAAGGTAGTCAGATTTACCGGTATGGAAAACTGCTATGTGAACAACAGGGCAACCCCATATCCAAATGCACCCCGAACGGCCTGTGAAAAGATTCATAGTGATACCGATGTCAGATCATGAATTAATATAACATGTGTATGGCTCAAAGCTGCGGCGGGACGGTCAGATCAAAATCGGTCAAAAGAATCAATGTTGTCTTTGCAATGTGAAATGTGGTATAATCTGGCAATGCATGGCAAAGACCATCTGTTCAATTGTACTCACACTACACACCTGAAGGTGACTTTGAACATCCAAAGAATGACACGGACAGCTTCAAAATAAGTTCAAACACGGTCATGGCCAGGGTGGGATAGATAAATTTCCGAATGGGTTCGCATTATAGGACCGCTTGGTACAATATTGACTGGTATATCCATTCTCTCAATTATCCGATTTTTCCCTGATTTTTCCGGTGGTTCTACGAGTTTAAAACGGGTATTCCAAAAAAGGAAATCCGGCCTTGACGAAACGGTCAAAGGCCGGTCAAAGGGTCTTGACGCCCGGTCAGACCCCGTCAGACCCCGTCAAAGACAACACTGGCTCCGAGTCGTCCGATGCAGTCACACCGCCACCTCATCCACAGGCCATTGTGACTAGAACGTGCGCTAGCGCGAGTCATCTCACCGCCTCCAGCACCGGCCTCACCCGATAAAACACCGCAATGGCCCTCTCCCTTCAGCTCCACCACCTCGGCGTACAGCGCCCGCCGCTCCTCCGGGCGTAAGGAGCGCGGTGTGGCGTGCGCCGGCGTTTTCGTCTCCTCTTCAAATCCTTTTTCGCCCATCTCGTCCTTTTCTGCGCAGGGGACGCCGCAAAGGAATGGTGTTGTAGCAGCAGCAGGGACGCCGCAGCGTCCGCCAAGACCGTTATCGTGCTGCGCCGACCTCGGGGACTCCGCTTCTACGTAACCAATGACGACCGCGAGTTACGCGACGCAGCAGCTGACGGCGACGTCCGTCCTTGCGCAGGCGTATAATAACCCCTCGACCTCGACCTCGCCCGCACACCACCCATCTTCTACTTATCCGACGTCTACGTATCCAGCGACGACGTCCACGTATCCGGCGACGACGGCGGCGCAGCACAACGCGCAACAGCGCCCCACGCTCGTCATCCCGTCCTCCACTAGCTCTACTGCCAATGCCACTAATTCCAGATACAATGCCGATGTCAATGGGAGCAGTGCACCGGCGTACCGCGCGGCGTCGTACACGAGCCTCGGGAGCGCGGTCACGCCCTCGTACTCTGTTACGCCGTATTCTGGTGGGAGTGCTGCGCAGTATTCGTCGGGCGCTTCCTCGGGTGGTACGCCGTATTCACCGTTGGCGCGATGTCGTTGGGTGGGGAGCGGGCGCCGGCGCAGCGGGAGCAGGAGAGGGAGCGAGGTAGGGCTGGGTACAATGCGTATTCTTCGACTGCGACGGGCTACGAGCAGGAACGGGATCGGGTGTACGGTGGGGGGCGGGGAGCGGGGCGGGGTCGCCGTATGTGACGCCGACACCGGCGGTGCCTGTGAACGTCTCGACGGCGCAGTACGCCCCGGGCGCCTCCTCGCCGACGCCAGCACAATACGCGACACCGCAATACACGACGCTGGGCGCGACGTCGCGCACGCTGACGGCGAGGTATGGGTACCAGGGCGGGCAGGTGCAGGTGCGGGGCATGGGGTGGTGGGGCAGCAGGTGGGTTTTTCTTGTGCCACTTTTTTTTTTTCACGAATACTAATTATAATATTGTGTTGCAGGACCTCTACTTCTACACCCTCGCGTCGTCGCCTGCATCCACATCCTCGAGCTCCGCCACGTCCGAGTCGTGCTCCGCCTCGGAGGAGTCGACTTCGGAGGAGGAGGAGGAGGAGGAGGGGCAGGAGGAGGGATACGACGCCCCCGTGGCCTACATGGAGCGCGCCGCCGAGTTCGCGTCGCGACACGCCGCCGAGTTTACGACGCAACACCCCCCGCCACTGCCGACTTGCGCAGCCCCGCGCGCACCGACTCATAGCGTACCTCTCCTCACCCGCGTCGGCCGCGTCGGACGACGGGCGCGAGTCGGGCGAGGGGGACGCGGAGATGGTGTATGTAGCTGGATCCTCCAAGGCCCGCGACCATCGCGCAGCGCCGCAGCACGTCGACCATCATGCCCAGCACGACCCCAGCAGTAGCGACACGCACGCCTGGGCCGCGGAGCAGGCGCGAAGGATGCGCAGGCTGCGCGTCGTCCCTGCCGACCCATCCGCGCACGCGTACCGGCCACAGCAGCAGGCGCAGCACCCGCAACCTCAGTACGGATGTGTAGGAGGAGGGGGGTACGCTGGGCGGTGGGGTGTGTAGAGCGCGCGAACGTCGCCTGTGCGGGTGGGAGGGTGGTCGCCGCCGAGGGTATATCAGGGTGAGGGGGGGCAGCAGTGGACGCGCCCGATGCAGCGCGCGACGCACCCTGCACAGCAACACTCGCATGCCCCTGCGCACCACCAGCAGCACACACAGCATACGCCGCAACACACGCCACACCAGCACCAGCGGCACGCCGCCCCGCTGCACGCGCGAACAACGACGCAGTGGACGCCCGCATGCGAGGGGACCTGCGGGGCGTGCGACGGAACCACCTCCCCCACCCCCGGACTCCACCGGAGTCCACCGCTCCAAGTCCGCAAAGCGCGGCAGCCTCGGCGGCGTCCACTGTCCGTGCCCGGCCGCCGCGTACGCGGGGCGCGGGCCGCAAGGCCTCGCGCCGCCCATCCCCTCGCACACGCTCCCTCAGTTTACCCCTCGCGCAGGCGCCGATGCCGCGCCGCGCCGTGTTTGCGAACGCGGGCCCGCCGGGGGTGAGCGGGTATGCGTATGCGTATTGAGCGTGCGAGACCACCGCTACTCCGCCGTTTTACGTTCCACTAGCGGGTTACCCCGTCGTTCCACCGTTCCACTGTCCTCCCGTTCCACCGACAGCGACATGCATTGTTTGACCTTTACGACCGCGCCGTTCGTATATCATAATCCATTCGTTCTACTACATACTCACGTATTTCATTCATATATCTCTTTCTTTCCTTCTCCGTCGCATACATTCCTTCTTTTTTTCGCAGCACATTAGCAAACACATTCATCCATCCATCATTCTCTCAGCTCGCTACTGCATCCTCTCGTCCCAACTACCTGCATTGGCATCCATCACTACGCATCAGATCCATTCCTCACATCATTGGCATCTTTTTTTTTTCTCTTTCCATCCAATCCATTGTACGGTTGTTTCGTAGCTATATATAAATAATCCACCCTACATCCCATACCTTACAATATTGGTACGTTCTATCGTCTATGTACTAGCCTACAAACTATTCGGGGAGGGAGAAGTCAGCAGAAGACATGAAATAAATTTGTATTTTTGGCACAGATTTCCCCCGCCCGAGGCCGGTCACTCGGCGAAAGGGTTAGTTGATTTTCCTCCCTTTCTTTGGATTTCGCTCCCTCGTTTTTGAAATGCAATCTTTGACGGTGTCTTCATCTTCAGGTTGATTTTTTTTCCTGCTTGGTTGGCTGGCTGACCGTGTTTATGGAATTCTAGCGGGGCACGTCTCTGCTTTACCGCCTGAGCTCGTTTGTCGTTTTCTTAGGCTCTCGTTGGATCATTTTCCGTGGATCTCGAGATTGGATAGCCCAGCGTCGTCCTCTTGTAGTCTGCTAGATTGTGCTGTACTTGGTCGGATCTCTCGTTTGTGCGATTGATTTCCACTTAGAACTTTTGTAGACAGCATGTCATGGCTGACCGACGCCGCTTCTTCGGACTGCGTACGGTCGGCTTCTCTTATCACTTCTCTGTATCCATGAAGCTAACTAATTTCCAGATTTTGAAGTCACCGATTTTATCCTTGCCCGTGAGGGCGCCGCTGCAGCAAACGAGGAATCTGACAGACCCAGCTTTTTTCCGTCCCCGGCAGCTTATGCAGCACTCTCAGAGGAAGAGAAGAACGAAATGCTGATCCTTAATAGTGTTATTTCATCAATTACCTGGCTCTTGGAGCCGGAACGTGGAAACATCCAATATAGAAAGTATTCGGACACCCTAGAGCATCCACGTTACACCGATGAGCAGAGATCGACAATCAATGCCTTCCAGCACTTTGCCTACCTAAACTCCAACAAGAGCCTTGTTTTGGCCGATGTTCAAGGTAAGTCTGTCCATTATCCTCGCTTGTAAATGTATTCAGATCACTTTATAGCATCTGAGAGTCACAATCCAGCTAGCAAGGCATCTGTCCTGTTTGATTTGATGTTGCATACAACTACGGGGTGTGTAATTGTCATGGTTTTTTTTTTTCCTTTAGCAACTGCTTCTATCTAGCAATAGCGGTGCTGGAGATCATGGAAAAGACGGCATCAAGACTTTCGTTGAACAATACAGGTGTGGCCAGAGATGTGTTCAGCTAGGATTCGAGCCATTCAACAAGGATAATGACGAGGAATGAGCAGGAAATTAATTCCTTATCTGAACTATTGTCAGTAGTAGACAGCCGACTTTCAAAATGCTGTGAGGAGTTCTTAAATTACCTTGATTAAGATTTATAGAGTCAAAGTCTTCTATCTAAGTCTCTTTGGTCTATAACACACCTCACACATTGAAACGGCCCCCAAACGCGCATGCGACACGCTCCAAGCGGCTGTGTTTCTCAGTCACGTGGTCGTGACGACCTTCACCTTGTTGCGCCAATCCTGCACATGGGGGTCTCAGCAAAAATTCTGGAAATATTTGAGTAGAATGAACACATATCTATCTGCTCGTGGCACCATTCTAAGTATGTGGGAATCTATAGTTATTTTTCAATACGTAGTTTTGCTTCGTTTGCTGCTTAAATGGCAGATTTTCGTATCAAACTCATTACAACGCTCCTAAGAGTCTCTCCGCCCCCTCGCTAATGCATTGCGGCCCAAAATGACACGGGAAATTGGATGTACGCGCTGCAGTGCGTTAGACCGCGCTCGCTCTGATCACATGTTCGCGTTGCCACAGCCTTGGCAGTTGGACCGAAGTCCGAAATCAAAAATCAAAATCAACCGCGACCATACCGCCGACCGTAGGGATCAAATGTCAAAAATCCAACCGCGACCTTCCCGCCGACCGTAGATGGGGCAGGAAGGGTGAGAAGCGGCGGCGATGATCAGTTATATTGCCCCGCCACTGATTTCATTTCCGCCACTTACGTGTTTACTGAAATCGGTCGCATATGTAAGAGAAGGAGGGTTTTGCCTCGGAATGAAAGCACGCGCAAAAGGATATAACTACATTTCACGGGTGGAGAATACTCATCTCTATCTCTGGTTCCTCTTGGATATTGGTATTAACATTGCAAGTCTTGCATCAACTCTTCACTCATAGTCATTTAGTTGAACCCTCGATGGACTCAAAAATTTGCCCGTGGGATGTGGCCATCGCGAGGAATATGTGCAATTGTGTCACCGTGTGTGGGAGAGGTAGAGCATTCATCTCCACCTCACCGGCATCCCGAGTGCATGTATGTGCATCGATGACAGACATGAAACCGCGGCAGTTCTGATTCTGATATTTGCTATGGCGAAGATCTTGCGTATGTGCTCATCTCTCAGATATTTAATCTATTAAGCTTTGAAGCTGGTGCCCTCGTCATTGGATCGTTGTATGCTGTTTGTTATCCGGGCTGCACGTTGAACCGAGTGGAGGCGACGGAATGGCAGAATGCACCTGCATAAGAAACGAACAAAAACACAATGATGGCTTGGTGCTACCACATAACCACCGCGGTTTTTTCCTACGGTCGGCTTCTTACTAGAGACATGTGATGAATGAACTCTTTGAACCAGTTGAGGAGCCAGCTGCCCGCTTGGTTGTGCTGTAAATCAAACGAGGTCTTCAAATGAGTTTTGTACCGTGCGTGACTCTACGGAAAGTTTCTTGAGCGTGAGATTATGTAATTCAATCCCACTTGGATGTAACAGGTATTACTCATCTAGATGATCCAATGGTTTCGGAGGGCGGGCACGGACTTGGAAAACGCGGTACGGGACATCGGGAAACTGACACTGCCCAAGTCACAAAAATCGGCACATCTCTTCGAGGTTTCAGCAAATTTCAATCCGAGAGCTCCTCGAAAAGAATGAGATTCAGAACGATATCTGGCCACTCAACTGCACTGAGGGAAGCAGTAGAACAAATCCTCCTGGCAAAGTTGCTTTGCTCTACGCCTCTGTGGCCGAGAAGGATCAGGAAGTGATGGATCATATTTGCCATTGACTTGCGCTGCCTTGCCGTGTTGTCTGACCACGTGGCCGTTCCTCATCTTGACCGTCATCCGAACGAGAAATAAAACCGGAATTCTACTTGGGACGGCCTGAGCCTATAGTACTAGTGAACTACGGATGGCCCCCCGCGTGTAGCCTGCCGCCGGTGTCCTGGACTCCCCAGCGCTCAGACCACTCCCAGTCCTCGCATTATGCTGTGTTCAGACTCGGAGGAGCGTCATTCCTACGTCAGTGGCAGTGCTACGTGAAGAAATCCAAGAGGCTCCACTTTCTTCACCTCAGAGCCGACTCGGAAATTCTATGGGCTTTCAAAACAACAAAGCCCATTTCAACTGACTTTCGGTGCGTAGGCTGGACACGTAGAACTACTGCTTGGCTTATTTACCAATTGTCTGTAGCGTCTCGCCCCAATGCCCGAACGAACCTAATTGAGTTGGGATATCGCAGGAGCTCGAGTTCATGAGCCGAGAGCTCTTGGGGCGCCACCGCTGGTTAAACGCTACAACCTTTCGCTTTTGCTTGCCGCGCTCAATTAATGAATCTTTTGTATAGTGTGGCACCGAATCGAGACGAATTTGCATTGTCTCATGGACGACTTGCACAGTGAACCACAGAAGATACTGACAGAGAAGGCGGTTATGGGCCTAATTGACCTGGAGGCCACAATGACAACAGGCGTCAATGCACAGGCTAGTTTTTTCTACCCATCTGGCACGCCCGTGATCCCGCCTCCAGTCGAGTACCTCAGCGGAATTTGACGCTCCTTCCGCACCCGGATATATGTGATAAGTCCAATCCCGTGCACGATGCCCACAATGGTGCATCCCACCTCTTCGCGCCTAGTGTAGGATTCACCTGGTGCGCGGGGTCGTGGGTACATCTCCACACCCTTACCCATTTTCTGTCCGATGCGCCAGGTCTGCTCCCTGCCGTCTATCGTCAACACCACCCGGTGTCCTTGACGCTTCAGTGCTATCCTAGCTGCTCGCTAACAAGGAGGCGAAATGACGAAGGTGTGAGTTTTCGTTACAGATTCATCGCCATGCGCTTATCCGTCTTGCGGGCAGGACGGTCGGGACGGAGGAAATTGCTCTTAGATGGAGGGATCAGTCTTAGCGGAGGGGACGTCTCCGCCGTCACCCTTCAAAGACCAGCGTGCGCTCTTTTCGACCACTCTGGAGCACTGGGACGACAGCAACATCGATACTGAGCCGGTTCAGGATTGGACCGACGGTCGCTCCGAACCTTCCTCAAGTTTGGAATGTCCCTCAAAGTACGAGCTTGACCACGGCTGCGCGTTCGGTTGGTTGTACACCTGGCGCTCTTTTTGTGCGATTTCACCTTTTTGTTGCGCTACTCCCATTTCTTCGAACGTGGGTCTGAGGGGAATGTTCGTAAAGATATGCTCATGGCTTTTGCAGGCGGGCTGTTATCGCGAATGAGCGAGAGAAGCCGCTCCTTGTACGCAGACGGGACTCGTAGGTAGCGTTGGTTCTTGTTTCAGGTCTGGAGGATATCGGGTCCGGGTTCACCGGGCTGAAAACTGAGTATCACTGCAACGATAGGGTTGAGCCAGAAGATCTCGCTGGTTGCTCGCCATAGACTTGAGAACCGAGGTATGACGCGTCCTAGCCGCCCTCTTGCGCAATATAGATACATCTGGATCCACGCACTTGTCCGCGTTGTTGCCTGAACTCTCAAAGGGCAAACGGTGGTCCTTGCGGCAGCTTCGGACGCGACTTCCGTCTTCGATCCTGCAGAGCGACGGGGCGTAATTGCAAGGTATGCATGATCTTGTTACTCTCGTGCTGGCTTCTCATTCGTTGCAGGGAGAACGCTTTCTGAATCTCGATGCAGCCGTCCGATCTTAGGGCCGCTGTGCTGGCATTTCTGATTCGGTGCAGTGGAGGTGTTATCGTTTTGCGGAGCATGGCGGGACTGCACGTAGTTGTGCGTTGCGTCATCGAGTCTGCCAAGGTCCAGGTTAGAGGAGCGACGTGTGGAGAGGCTGTGCGGATCTTCGTCGGAGGCTCGAACCAGAACACGGTGGCGAGCAAGTTAGAACCACGGAGATAGGAAATGTGACGCACCACCGATGCTTTGGGGTTGATTGAACATTATCAGATCCCGCCGACACCAGACATCCAGCCGCACCCCACCTGACGTCGCCTGCGGCTCGATCCTGGCGTTGCCCTCGAGGGCGGGGGGGGGATCTGATACTTCGAGAATATAGAATGTGGACGAAGGGCAAGTCGGCTCCCCCTTCCTTCGATGTCTTCTCTCACCTCCTTTTCAGCGTATCTCTGAGCGCTGCGGGCGTGTTACAGCGCAGTGTAGTGGCGTTTCCTCTTTGGCGGCAAACCGCCCGCGACCGCGCCTGTTCAAAGAGTCCAAGCCCAGTGGCCCTCCCTTGATTCGGTATTGAGCCCGACCCGAGTATCTGTGGAGGTCGTTTCTATACCCCGAGCACGCCGTCTTGGGTGGATGCAGCAACCCGCGTCTGCCCGGCTGTGAGGGTAGAAGAACTAGAGACAGCATCGTCTGGCTCTCGCATTCCTGAATCTACCGCCGCTGCGCAGAGCGATGTCAGCAACCTGAGGAGTCATTATTTTTTATTATAAATCTTATTTTATCTGTGCGATCATCGGCACCGCTGATCTCATCTTGCTCTCTGCGCTCTGCGAGGACATGAAGACTTTCAGAATCGTCTACTCTATTCTATCAGTACTGCACTACCCCATTCATGATGCGTTTACTTCTCCTTGGATTGTCATAATTCACCGGGCGCCCACATAGTTTTCTATTCACTTGTTAGTGCAAGTGTTAGTATCTACATTTTTCTACTACGTGCGTGCAAGTGATGTTAGATCACGACTAGTCTTCGAAGTGAAAAATAAAGCAGGACCAGTGTTTGATACTGAAGTGCAACAAATGGGCGGAATGTAAGCGATCTAACTTTGTGAAGCACGGTCGATGAGATGCATCATAAAACAGAAAAGTATCTGCATCCAGGCCAGTAGCTTCGTCGGGGATAAACACGACGATATTCTCGCTTTGAATATGGCACACAGAATGGATATTGGAACTATGCTCCCTGGTGACATGTATGAAGTCTGTCGCGTTAACGTTTATTCATCGAAAGACATAGTTTCAGGCGTTGTCAAAGGGGCGGCCCAGGATCCACTTGGAAACCGACTGTATGTGCTTTCGCCGCGGCCGAATGAGCGAAGAATCATGATGGTAAGAACACGATGTGGCAGTTTGACGGATATGACACACATCATATGATGCGCTTGGACCGATTTAAATAATTCACTTTCTGGAATTAGTATATATATATGTCAGAGGTCCGATATTTAAGCGATATGGAAGCAATGAATGAAAAGAGGGCGGCTGAAAAAATCGGGAATGTTGGGACCAGTAGATATGCAATATTGAAAGTGGAGGTGAGATATGATACATGGTAGGTGAGGATTGCGAGACATGCGATACAGCGAACTATGAGCGAATTAATAATACAGAAAGCAGTTTGAAGGTAGATGCGAAATCGAGAACATAGCGAAATGAGGGGCATACATAGCGAAGGAGGCAATAGTTCGAAAGGGGTGGATGGGCAAGAGTTCGGATGTACGTATCGAAAGCAAATAGATGAACGAATAAAGGCATGATAAAAAACACGAGTACATAACGAAGGAGAGGAGAATAAAAAGTGGATTGGAATTGGTTTGTAACGTGTGGATGGACAAGAGTTCGGAACAGTACGTGACGAAAGCGAATAGATGAAGGAATCAAGACATGAAACGTGGCAGGAAAGGGGACTCTCGCATGCGGCGGAATTCGCCGCTTAATGGTCTGGGTGGCAGGTTGGCAACAAAATCCCCAAAGAAGGAACGAAGAGAACTCACAAGACATCCAGCGTCGCTCCATGTTCAGCGGCTGCGGACTCGCGAGTTGTGGGGTCTGGACGTCGTCCATGTTGCCTCCTTTGGCCTTCCGGGCGTCATTCCACGATTGCCAAGTGGCGTGGAAAGCACTGCGGCCGACGACGGAGAGAAGGGAGGCTTTCTTGCTGAGATGAGGGAAGGTGGCGTGCCTGACGGCGACTGATGGAGCCCAAATAGTAGATGATGCCCCAGATTCCGAGAGTGACACGGTGGACCCTGCCTTCTTGAGTCTCGTCATTTTCTCCTTCAGGTCATCCTCGTATCTTTTGCGCTTCGTCTTGTTCTCCTTGGCTCTATAATGGCGGGCGGCGGTAAAGTCATATACTGCGTAGCTGCATCATAGGACGACGTCAAAATGGGCACAGATACACGCCGCTGCACACGTACCTGATCCTCGTGAGTAGATCCTTGAACGAGGGGTGGGGATCGGCCTTGAGAATCTCTATCAGTGCCTGTAGCCAAGTATAAGTTTGGTCCACGAGGTGCAGAGGAAAAACGCACAGTAGTCATGCTTATACCCTTCTCGTCCTCCCACGAGAACTGAGAATCCTTCGACGCCGCCAGGGAAACAACATCCGCCTTCACGTCATCATCGGCATGAACATGCCCAGGTTCCCGACACCAACCATCGCATGGGAAGTCGGAAACCGGGCTTTCACAGCGCGTGGCCTCGGCGAAGAGCCATGGCTTGTTCCGATTCGATGATGCAATATCAGCGTCAGCTTCGAGGTCCTCTTGAATCTCCGTGTCCGACAGCGACCGTATTCCACAGCGAAGGGAGGTCGCACGGAGGCGAGAGACAGTGGTGCGCAGAACTGCAGGGGTTAGGCCCGCACTTCCGCCGCTGATGCGAGTGGGCAAAGTTTTCCGTGTGGCCCAGGGAGATTGGGATGGCGCTAATTCGCAGACAACGTTGATCAGAGAGCTCTGGCTGCGGACATGGGTAGCCGAGGTTCGCGAGGTCTGGACAACCTTTCGGGTGGTAGACCTAACACCGTAGTCAGGGAGGGCTCCTTGGCGGACTATAATTTGGGGTCAGATGGGACTGTATGCCCTCGAGGAAGTAAATACCCACCCATCACGTTCCGTACGGCCTCGCTGCACCGTCTTCCTCTGTACTTCCAAGGGATAAACACGCGATTGCATTTGGAGTGCTTCAGATCTACACGACGGGCCATGAGCATCAGGCTGCATGCGGGGAGCGAGGCAGAGACAGGCGCACCGAGCAAGGATCCCGAATGGCAAGTGTCCAGAACAGTAATGAGACGGGAGTCGACAGGCAGAGGCGCGACAAGAGTCGCCTTCAGCTCCTGTACTACGGTTAGCACTCAATCCAGATGGACGACAAGGTAAGCCTACGTCGTCCACGATCATTTCACCATCTAGAAGGAGAAGACCTGGCCAGAGGTCAGGACAGGGATTGTGACCAGGAGAAAGCATTAAATACATTCGTCCATACCATCCTCTTCGCTGCCGTCCAGGTTCGGGATTTGGGTGGAATGACCGGAATCTGGGATACGTCCAACGGCATCCCATTCAGGAACATGGACACGCACAGTGGAAGAAGATTTCATCTTTGGGCTTCGTGTCCTTGACGAGCGCAGTTATCGCTGCCAGCTGTCAACACCTCAGTATCCGCATCGACATTGGCAAGCGGATACGCACAATATTAAGGCATGTTGGCTGCCGGTGGTCAGCGATGCCGTCGTCCATGAGCACATCGATATTGTCAGGGTGGTACTCATAGCTACGGTCTGGTGAGCCAAACGGGCGGCCGACGAGGTAGGCAATACACGCACTATTCGATCAAGAGGTCCTTCATGGCCAGCACGTCTTTATGGGCACCCCGCAGAGCGGGGTAGTCTTCAGAAAGCTCGGAGCCGACGCCAATGAGTAGCGCCTTCTTCGTGTTTGGAGCGCATGACGTTGAGTCCGCAGGCGTTTCGGATTCCTCGGCGATCGTGGCCACGCGAGTAGACCGACGGCTCTCGTCCATTGGGGGGAATGTTATGACTTGGAAGAGTCATAGCGCGACTCATAGGTACTTTATAGGCTTCATCGGCTGTGTATATGACTCTTCAAGTTTCCATATCATTTCAATTAGTGTCAGACCATGAAGGCATCCTTACCTGGACAGAGTTAACAGCACAAGCCCCGAAACAGTTTGCTGTAGAGTAGCGCCTGATTGTTTCCTGAGAGCGGGATGGAGTCTAAAAGAGAGGCAGTCATGACGACGACGGAGCCGTCACGCTCGGCTAGGGCTCCGGGCCGCTACCACCGCTAGCCAAATATTCACCGTTAAATATCTCCCGTCAGTAACCCGCCAACTGCAAGCCCGCCCTGTCGTAACACCAAGGGGAATGTGATTTTAGATTATCAGTCCTCTAACGCAATCAACTGAAATATTGTGGCAAGTGAGTCACGACTCCAACAATCTTGATTCTGTTAAAATATCGTTGACATCAGAATCAATGAGATTTACCTCAATAGCCAGCAGTTGCAAGCGTTTACGGCTATGTTACGATGCAGCCTTGATGAAGCCCTACCAACAATCTGCGCAGTATATGATTAGATGATGAGATGATGAGAAAGTTGAAAATAACCGGATCCTCTCGTTGAAACCAAGAAGTAAACCAGTAAAGGACGTCAGCGGTCTGGCGGGACTGAATAGGAGAGCCGAAATCATCGAATCGTTGAAGGGAGACAGTACAGTTTGAAACCAGCTGACGATTTATCCAAGGCGTAGGAAATGAATCTCAGGAAGTGAGCCATTGCGGGGACTTGGAAAGCGTAATCTGTTTCAGTGATGATTATCTGAGTTCGTTGGTAGACCTGGTATCCATTTGTGGGTGCCAGGGTACGCAGGCGGGAGAACCTGATGCCATCGGTGCGCTAGAATTAATAGAGCAGCGGTCAATTCACGTCGATCATTATAAGGAAGACAAACAGACGCCCAGTTACCTCCAGTTATCAGTAGCGGTGTAAATCAAAGCAGGGTTACTGAAGCAGATCCTCGGTTCTCGTGTGTGTGTGGCAACAGAAGGGGCTTACGGTTTCCTTCAGTATTGGCCGCGCCAGAATTTTCCGGGAGGCTGAGATTTGTGTCTTCGTCCGCAGATCGAGAGTCTATGAGTTCGAAAATGCCTGTTCCCAAGTAGCCCTAGCTACGCCTGACCCATGAGGTAATGCAAAATCGCGAAAACCAAAGCATATGTACCCCGGAAATTGGTGTGGCTCGATGCTCGCCGTCATGAGCACCTACATCCACAACTTCTTATAGGAATTTGGATGTAGAACAACGAAAGAGGGAGAGGATGCCTGAAAGCTCGCCCTTGGTCCACTCGGTCTTCAGCGGAAGTGCGCTCGCCGGGTCTGTCTTGATACTATGTAAAACAGGGAAAGGGAACAAAAAAAGGTGCGCGCGTACCGCTCGCGGCCAACTTTCAAACGACGAGTCGCATCCTCCAACCAGAAGCTAAGGCTATGGACAGTCCCCGATGCAGTGTCCTCGGATGATTTGAGAGATCCAGCGATTTGTGGCAAAAACAAACAAACGTGATGTTGATGTTTGTCCTTCTTGTACCCAATCTACTCCGCTTGGTCAATATTCTTCCCGCCTGCTCTGGAGTCTGTAGTACTCGGACTCGGAGTACAATTGCAGCGACTCGGATTTCTGTGGTTTCTACTCCCTGTATTTGACTGTCATCCGGCAGAGGCACGCAATTGGTTCGGCACAGGAAGAGGAGTGAGGCTTGGAGCTTAGGGAAGTAGAACAAAAAAAAGGTATGCGTGTACACCCAGAGAGCGAGGCAAAACTACACCGCGAACAAAAGGCTAATGGATATGCATGCTTCACGATCACGTCCCAATAATTATCTATTTGGGAGGCTCGGACACAAGATCACTACTGTGTAGCTGACGTCTCGTATGCGTCTACGCAGGACCATGCGTGTGTTTCCATCTGAGCCAGGATGGGACTGAATTTAAGTCAGTGAGTTCGGTCATATCCTTGCAGTATATTTGCAATATTTACTTTCAGTGCGAAGGCCATAAAACATGGATGCAGGTCTCATAATGATTTACTGACGATACCGCCGGCCGAATGAGCGAAGAATCAAGGGGAAGGTTACTAGACTGCCAATCGGAGGAGGTCTTTGCTTATCCATTGTTCCCAGACTTCAGTCAAGTGGAGGAGCAGCTACAGGCAGTCAGGCAGTCCGGGCATCCCAGGAGCTCGTAGGCGACAATCCGTGGACGTCAAGCAAGGCACAGCATAAATTCCGAGTAGCGGTTCAAGCTTGAAGTCTTCCGATACAAATAATCGCGGTTAACGCGCCTCTGCCCTTCCTCCACACGGGCAGTATACTTGCCTAGAGATAAAAGCTGTTCTACTTCTTGCAAATTTGCGTAGCGCCGAACGCATTTCTGGCAGGGCGAATATCAAGCTGTCTTCTGTCAGGAGCGCGAAACAGACATGGACCATTTAGGAGAATAATCATGCGCGACTGTCCCTGAATAGGAAGCACAAGCGATATTGACGAAGACGGTGCCTCTGCAAGAAAATCTCACTCAAGTGGAGATAATGAGCGCTGGACGGTCGCTCCGTCCAAGTCTTCCTATGGCAGTATTCCAATCGGCCCCGTCGCCGGACCGGGAGTACTGCTGGGGAAGAGTCGACGTCTCGGCACGGATTCGTTTTCGCATGCCTGAAGATTAGGTATTTCCAGAATCCAGCAGTGGGCCCCTAGGTTCGATACTGTCCAGTAGGAGGAGGAAGTGGTGGGCAGAAGAGAATCAGCCTCGGACGTGCACGCGGCGGCTATGGGGGGCCGCCGACACTGCCCCTTTCGGTTTGTCTTGGCACCGCTTGTCTGCATCGTCCTGGGTGTCTTCTCCAAGTCTTCTCATGTATATCTCACTGGTGCTGCCTCCAACCGGCCGTATGCCTGCCGTGGAGAGTGAGGCCATCATCAAGCTCATTGGTCATATGGCGGGTCTGCCCCGGTCTTATCCCAATGCCACTGACGCTGTGCGGTACCTTTCGGCAAGGTAAGACAGAGAGAAGGATGCCATTTCTCTTTCATACTTGTGCGTTTCGTCTCTGGCTTTCTTCGGGCCCTTACCTCGCTACCAGGATCTAGGCCTATTTTCTTTCCGAATGTATTTTTTCCGCCGCGCTACCAGGCATGTCGGCTGAATGTCAGCATTGACGTGACGGTTGCGTCTGTGCAGTCTGTCGTTCGCAGCCGCTCCTCGATTTTGCGCACTTTTCCTTTAGGCCATCCAGATCGCCTCGCCTCCCTCTCTACGCATCCCGCGGCGCATGCAAGCCTCCTCGCCTTCCGTCCTTCATCCTCTCAAGAATCCCCGGCACACTCCCTGCCATACGTCCATCTTTGAAAGTTTTCGCGAGTTCGAGAACTCCACGTATGCGGATACGGATTATTTTTATAGCAGTCATTCTCCGGCAACTCTCTCTAGTTCGTGTTCCTCCTCTTCTTTCCACGCCGACGCCAACCATCATTATTCACCAGGTCCACTTCAATTTCCCTGGCCTCAGATCTAAATATCTAAAGTTCAAGCTCCATCACGCGTACACGTAGTAGAGACCAGGCTCTTCGCATCCTCATCCAACACCCTATTCAGTTATGACGACTGTTTTCCTATCTCTGCTCCCGTCGTACTGGTTAGTTCCGCGCGATCATATTTTTCAATGGTGCGCGAGATTGATATCTCTTTGACTGGGTGCTCATGGGCGTGCAGAGCTTTTGCGGCTGCTCACGAACAGCCCCTTCGACCTAACAGCAATAAGGTCTTATCAGAATTAATTCGTCTATGTAAGATGAATGTCCATGACAATGTAGTGTCTAACGCTGCCCTTTAGTACGCCGCCGTGCTCTTGACTCCATCCAAATACGCCAACCACGAGGGACGAGCGACCAGTTCCTTGTACCACCTACAGCGCCCAGCCTTATGTCAGCCCAACACTTAAACAAATGATATGCCGCACCTGGCAACATTTGGTTTGCTGGTCATGATGTCTGATCCTCCAGTTGCGAGGAGCGGTGCGTAGGGGAGGTGAAACAGATCCGCAAGGGTAAGTGCCTGTCGCAGTTCTCAGTTCGCGGTTGACAAGAAAGCATCAAGTAGCACGTACATCTCCCGCAAGATAGCGCTGCTTGCCCAGGATTGCGTTGTACGCGTCGAGCTTCTTGTCTAAGATGGCCGTCTGCTCGTCGATGATGGCCTGATCGCCCTTGGTCCCCCGCATTATCCTTGAATCAGAATAATTGACATACGGAATACATGCGCAATAGGCGGCGGACTTACGGTTTGAGGACGGTCTCCATCCCGATTGCACTTGCGCTGGGGTCGAAGTTGGAGACTTCCGCGGCCGCCGCCTGCTCGTAGATGGCGTTCGCCTTGGGGTCCGTCGGAATTAGGCCGGACTTGGGGTGCTTCGCGGCGATGTAGCGGCAAATGGCACGCGTCTCGTACAGGATGAATCCGTTGTCGTCCTGAAAATGCGAGTGAGCTCATTTAGAGACGCTGCAGGGAGGGGTACGAACGATATAGGGGATCTGGCCGAACGGCTGCTTTTCGAGGTACGCAGGGGTCTTGTGCTCGCCCTCCATCAACTTGACCTCGATCAGCTCGAAGGGAACTTTCAGCTCATGCAGCACGGTGGCAACGCGCCGGGTGCACGTCGCTTGGGATGCTCCGTGAAGTTTGAGTATGGCCATTTCTGAAGGTGGTTTCTGAGGCGAGTGCTCGTTGAGATGGGTGTGGTAGAGCAGCCATCGTTGACGAAGCTTTTAAAGGATGACCGTTTGTGGGAGACCGTGAAATCAAAGAGCGGCCTCCCGAAACAAAAAACAGCTTTGTAAGATTATCACGCGAAATTCATGACGTGAATATATGCCTCCTCCAGTTGCATTGAATGCTGCTGATCTCGGGGTCAGAAGATGACAAGCTCCTTTTCTGCTACGCCTGGCTGACAATTCCACTCGCTGCTTACGTCGAGGTCATCAGCCGATTAAATTTCTAAGCTTGAGTCCATCTCATTGTCACCATCGCATATTGAACCATGTACTCCTTTCGAGTAAATAAAGCGAGGCATCTTCATATTACCGTCTCTCGTTACGTCCGTCGAGGTCATGTAACTGCCGAAGCATTTTGTATGCTTAAAGGCACATGGCAATATTGTTAAATTGTCAAATTCGGGTCAGAATCGAGTTGGATGCCCTAAAGATATTATTAGCCTGAACGCCTGATGCTGTGGTTAGAGCGTGGAGGGGATGTGATTTAATCAAAGGTGCAGTGGCGTTGCAAAGCCCAACCAATGTACGTCAATTTTGAGAAAGGAGCATGGATGTAATGTAGCAGACAGCGTTCTCAAGCGGCCTGCCGTGAGCCCGGGCCCGTGAATTATCAGATGGGGATTTAAACGGGATATTTTTCCCGATTCGGCGTAAATTCAACGAGGGGTGACGTTGGTGGAGGGCGATTATCAACAACTGTACAAAGCTTCGTCAGCTCTGGCTGACTACTTGCTGTTCAATTACCTCCTACTCACCATGGGGAACTACTTCAAGCTCATAATCAATTTCAAGTCGCGACGCCAAGGCCATTCAAATTTTATTGCAGTGGAAGTACGAATTATTGTCACTGTAGTCTGTTTGGCTTGCTGTTTGTATATGAAAGAGCAATTATTTACCCTCAAATACTACAAGTAAATATCAAAGTTATGAAATAATTCGGGATGAAACAAGTATCGCGCTTTTAGTTGGTTCGCGGAATAGCGCCAGGCGGCACAGTGGAGCAAAAAAGACCCTGGGATTTTTTCTACCACAGAGACCTGTAGGCACAAAGGCTCCTCGGCACCGCGAATAATTTCCCCAGCCATCTGAAATTGTATAAAATCGAATCGAGAGGATTTGGCGGAAACGGACACAATACAACCCTTTAGCGAAGAACCCGCTGGAACATTCTCTTGACAAGCGTTCAGCCAGGGAGGAAACTACAGTGTCCGACACAGCGAAATGCCGTCGTCGAGGGAGGGACTTAGAAATGAGCGTCGAAAGCGGAGACTTGTTGTCATGGCAAGGGGACCTTGGAGGTCGTCACGTGTAGGCGACGTCACGCATTGGTGAAGTTGTCGATACTTGATGCGTCTCTTGCGGTCGTTAATGAGCGAGTCTCCCTCCTTCAAAAGTGCGAAATAATGCAATTCAACTGTTTTTTTTTTCAGACATAAAATGTTCTCCACTTATCTTATTAAGTAGGAGAAAAGGGATCAGTACGGTATATTAACTATTGAAAAGAAGAAATTCACCAAATATATCACTGCCCAGTCAGAGCACCGACGCTTTCCCAGAATCTGAGGAAGCCTGGGTTATCCAGTGCACCACGACAAATACGATCCGCTCACCGGCACCGCTGCAGAAGATCACTAGACGTTGTAATAGGCTGCACGATGGGCTCCCCCGCCTCAGTTTTATTGAACAGCATCTCAGTATTGCCAATAATAAAGGGGCTCCACCGCGGCGTGATCGTGGTGGGGTCGACCTTGATATTGGGATCGAGGTTGATAATGAACGACGTGAACGATTGGGCGAAGGCGTTGACAAAGGTGGGATTGTTAAACGGTGGGGTAGTGGTGCTCGGGAAATAGTACGCGATGTCGTTCCCATGGCGCCCTGGCGGTATAGCGAACCCCCCTTGCAGACGTAATCAGTAAGTCAGAGGGTGCGGCGACTTTAGATACAAACTTTGAACGACCGCCCCGAGAAGGTGCGGAGGATATAATACGACGCGCAGATGAAGATTGCTGAGGGAAGACAAGCTCAAATAGGTAGAAGCAAGAATGGGACGTACATTCCCCTTGAACCGCATTGACTTGGAACAACTGGTCACCGAGACTACGGTATAACGCGCCCACTGTATTAGCCTAAGGCCTACCGAATCCAGGAAATAGATTGAATGCATAATCAGCCGCAGTCTGGTTCGCGGTCTGGTTGACAAAGCTGGTTCCTTCGAATGTGTTCGTCACAGCAAGGAGTGCTCTCTACGGTCGAGTAAAATCATCAGTACTGAGATAAACTGAAATTAATCGACATACCCCATTAACTTTGCGTTGCGCCAGGGCCTCGGTAGCTCGCTGCCTGATAAATATGCCGTCTACGACTGGAACGAAAAGGAAGGTCCGGAAGAAGCCGCCGGCATTGATGTCGGTATTCGCGGTTTCCAGAATATTCGCGTCAACAGCTCGAAGGCATGCCATCGAGTCTGCAGCGGCAGCGCAGCTACAGAGATCGCAGTGTTGTACCGAATAGCACTTTAGGTTGAGGACTTGCTTGGACTGAGCTACGACCTCGCTGAATAATACTGTACTATTTCAACCGAGTGTTCAGTCACAGGTCACAGCCTGACCTGAACTGAACACTTCGTAAATATGTCACAGGTCACCAGGTCCAATGAACACTTGCTAATTTCAGTCTAAAAAGGCTTAGAAATCGATTTTTCGCCCTGAAACTCGTTCCTTGCGGCTGCACACATGTTCTAGAGCTCGCCACCATGCCAAAACACGTCGAAAACACCCCTAAAAGATTTTACTCCGCCATAACGAATTAGTGGGCCTCCCACATGTCATCGCCCCCCGGCAGCTTCGGTTTCTTCTTCTGCCTCTGCCCACGACCAAGCGGCGACAACGATATTCGGCTCGGCATTCTCTGCAACTTCATTCCGCGCGAGATCTCCATCCTCCATCACAACAAACCCGTTCAGCGCCGCAGTGCCCCTTGAGGTAACATGCTTGACGAGAACCTTTACTGGTACATCGCTTTGGTCATCGTACGCGAGCAGCTCTTCGTCCTCCACGAATAAATCCTCAGTTTCATCTTCTGGAGGAGCGGCGGTGATTTCCCGTAAGTTCCATGTACAACGTGGGATTTGTTTGGGGCAATTCACGGAGGGCCGCAAGAGCCGCTGGCGACGTTAAGCTGGCGTGCGAACAGTTGAAAGGGCGGCAATTTTTGGGGAATGAACACTTGAAAATTCGGTCACAAGTCCCAACAAATTCTGAACACTTGGGCAAATGAACACTTGGGGTTTGACCCCATCCGGGCTGGAAAGCGGTGAAATTCGGCCTGTCGTCGCCACCGTTGACGGCCAGAGGTGAAAACGCAGCTTGATCTCCTTTGAAGACTCCGTCCTGCCAGACCAGGCAGTTCGTGTCGTATGGAGTCATCGCGACCTGCCCCGGTGTCATACCACCGTCGGCCTGTGCAGTCAGCATCGACTGTACCGGTAATCGGTGGTCCACGACTCGACCTCGCCAAAGTACCCAGTCAAACGCCTCGCGATTCAAGTGCGCGCATATGGAGGCCTGGAGATGGTCGATGGAGAGGAATTTGGGAGGACGTTGGATGCAAGAGATGTCAATAATCACGATGCAGAAATGTAGCCAACAAATCTAGTGAATTTGGTGCGTGGAAGAAATAAAATAGATGATGTTACAGGCAATACAAATGGATGTAGGGAACACATGGTAAGAAAAGGCGAAAGGGAAATCACAGCTCCTGGGAGGCGTCTTGCCCTTTTCTGTACGCACAGTCAGTAAAACAAATTGGCGAGAGGTAGTAAACGCGAGCACGTACTGGTTTCTGTGGGCAGCTGCGAGGGGTCGATGTGTGGCACGACACCGCCCTGGGAGATGACGACGGAGCCAAGCAGCTGGGGTGGCTTGTGAGCGGGAGTGAGTAGAGACAGACTAGTAAACGCACTTTGCCGAGCTCCTCGTCGTTCCGGATGGCGAGTTGCAGGTGGTGAGGCATGATACGGTGCTTCTTGTTATCGCAGGCTGCGTTGCCGGCGAGTTCTAGGATCTCTGCGGCGAGGTATTCTAGCACGGCGGCGAGGTAGACTGGTTGGGTGGTGTGTTAGAGAAAGCAAGTGAGTGAACGAAAACAACCTACCAGGTGCGCCGGCACCGACACGCCGGGCGTAGTTTCCCTTCTTGAGCAGACGGTGAATACGACTGATGGGAAGAAGAACTCCTGTGGCGTTAATCCACGCAGGTAGGAGTTTTCGACGAAACCGCGTGCCTCCGGGCTGAAGTCGTCCTTCGTGAAATGCGGTAGCATCCGATGACGGAAGCCGAACGGCATATGAGTCCCGGCCATACTGGCGGTATCGAGAAGAGTCGCAGGGAATAATCCGAAGAGGAGGACTTGCGAGTTGGCAAGATCGGCTAGTCGGCTAATTAGCGGTAATTGTGACTGTTTGGTCGCGGTTAGTCATCATTTCTTCCTTTTCTTGTCATCCACGTCGCACGACCTCCACAGCCCGCCACTCAGAGTTGCTGGGCTCTTGTCTCTTCTCGTACAGTCCTCACCTGCCCCGCCCCGAGAGCGAATCCGCCGTATCTCACTCGACCAGTGTTGTCTGAGGCCAGGCTGAGAGTCAAAAAGGTCTGACCCATTTGATCCTTTGACCAGGGTCTGACCGGGTCTGACCCTCGGCCTGACCCTTTCCAAATTTGGAAAAGTCCTTCGTTACAGCTGTTAAGGGTCGTGTGCAATGCTAGCAAGCCTTACCCGACCATAATCCGATGTTCTGAGTGGTCAGGACAAATATCTCCTGCTTACAGTATCAATTTTGAAAGGTAGTCAGATTTACCGGTATAGAAAACTGCTATGTGAACAACAGGACAACCCCATATCCAAATGCACCCCGAATGGCCTGTGAAAAGATTCATAGTGATACTGATGTCAGATCATGAATTAATATAACATGTGTATGGCTCAAAACTTCGGCGGGACGGTCAGATCAAAATTGGTCAAAGGAATCAATGTTGTCTTTGCAATGAGAAATGTGGTATAATCTGGCAATGCACAGCAAAAACATCTGTTCAATTTTACTCACACTACACGCCCGAAGGTGACTTTGAACATCCAAAGAATAATGCCGAGAACTTCAAAGTAAGTTCAAACACGGTCATGGCCAGGGTGGGATAAATATTTTTCCGAATGGGTTCGCATTATAGGACCGCTTGGTACAATATCAACTGGTATATCCATTCTCTCAATGATCCGATTTTCCCCTGATTTTTCCGGTGGTTCTACGAGTTTAAAATGGGTATTCCAAAAAAGGAAATCCGGCCTTGACGAAACGGTCAAAGGCCGGTCAAAGGGTCTTGACGCCCGGTCAGACCCTGTCAGACCCCGTCACAGACAACACTGCACTCGACCCCTACTGCGAGGCTTTGGCACTGGGCTTGAGCCTTGACATCTACCTGGTATCGCTCATGACGAGTCGCACCGCATACTCAGCAGTGTAGACACGTCTATCTGCACGCGACTTTCTCAGTTTGGCCACCACTACCCAACTCAACGGAGGCGACACTACTACCCATCCAAGCCGACGAACGAACACGGGACTTGTCTTGATGGGGGCCGTCTTAGTGTTGGATGGCAGCCAGGATGAATTGGTGGTGGATAATGCACGTACGGGTACTTCAGTAGCTGTATTTAGGTCACTTGTAATATTTGATGTTCGCGCGCGCGCGCAAATTTTGATTCGTGCGGGCGCTAGTCCTCGTGCGTGCGGAAAATAATTTTTGTACAAAGGAACCGTCATAGGATGTTGCTGATCTCGGCGTCAGAAGATGACAAGCTCCTTTTCTGCTCCGCCTGGCTGGCAATTCCACTCGCTGCTTACGTCGAGGTCATCAGCCGATTAAGTGTCTAAGCTTGAGTCCATCTCATTGTCACCATCGCATGTTGAACCATGTACTCCGTTCGAGTAAATAAAGCGAGGCATCTTCATATTACCGTCTCTCATTACGTCCGTCGAGGTCATGTAACTGCCGAAGTATTTTGTATGCTTGAAGGCACATGGCAATATTGCTAAATTGTCAAATTCGGGTCAGAATCGAGTGGGATGCCTTAAAGATATTATTAGCTTGAACGCCTGATGCTGTGGTTAGAGTGTGGGGGGGATGTGATTTAATCAAAGGTGCAGTGGCGTTGCAAAGCGCAACCAATGTACGTCAATTTTGAGAAAGGAGCAGTGCAGCTTATTCCTTCTGTCCAACCCCCATCAGCTCTCGGAAAGACCCACCTGCGGCTGGGACGACTGTACTCCCCATTGACCCAGTATCTGATCCACCCTCGTGCCTCACGATGCTCAGAGCCCGGCTGTTGAAATAAAGGTAGCCGCAGCCTTTACTCGGGATGTAGCAGAAGACCCTCGCAAACGTGCAGGGGATTCATTGAACAACTACGGCTTAAATACAAAAAAGGCAAGAACTAATTAGTACGAATAAGGCGTGATTAGAGCTATAAACGGCGTAGAAAAAACGGAATGAAAGTGGCGACGGCATTCTGTGAAACATGAAGTCGAACGCCGTCAATGACAGCGAGCGGGCGGCCTCGAAATTCCAACACACCCCCGCGAGGTCAGCACGCGAGCGCGCACCCCCGCAAACTCTGCAATCAGAACGCGTCGTTCTCGGAGTCGGAGTCCAAGCCGATGGCCAACGCGGTGGTCCCGATCTTCTTGTTTCGTTTGGCAGACTGCCACGCCAACCTCTCGGGGCATTCGGATTTGAAGTGACCCTTCTTGTCGCAAAAGAAGCAAGTCGTGTCGGCGACGTCGCGTCGTGCGATAACGGCCATCGCCTCATCAATGTCGGCAGCAGTGGGGGAGGTAGAGTCGGATTCCTGACGAGTTTCCTCGTTAAGCAAGCGAGTGATAACATGCTCAACAGTGAGCAAATTCGGCGGCGTAGCGTCAAAGTTGATAATGACAGCACCGTAGGAAGGAGGAAGGCCCATCGTGTATGCCAGTATCTTGTCCTGATCCGACACTTCAACATCCGCATGCTCCATACGCAAAATCAGTGTCTGAATGCGACCGATCCAAGCCTCCATCGTCTCGTTGTCGTCCTTCTTTGCCGTCAAGAACCTCCGGCGCAAAGCCAGACTCGTCGCAAAACCAGCAGCCTGGTGAATCCTGCGCAAGTCCTCCCAAATAACCATCGGGTCTCGCGCAGACATGTGAGACAGCTGCCCGTCTTCAACACGCAAAATCATCTCCGCCCGTGCCTCAGCCATCTTTGCAGGGTCCTGCGCCGCAATCAGCCGGTCTCGTTCAGTTTTTATCTCCGCTGCGGTCTTCTCCGAACCATCTGCTTTCTCTTTGCGCACCAAAATCTCGATCAATGGCCACAGACCTTTCTTTACCAATATGGCCTCCATGCGCATGATCCATTCGGGATAGTTGGTGTTCCCGAGGCGACTGAAGCGAATGATCTCGTCGGACATCGTGTAAAAGAAGAAGAAAATAAAGCAAGAGTTGCCTCGTCGTCGTGAGGGCTTTCGAGTGCCTCGTCTCGTGAGGGCTTTCAGCGAATCTGCCTCGTCTCGTGAGGGCTTGGGGAATCTGCCTCGTCTCATGAGGCGTGGGTGGCGACTCGTCTCGTGAGTGCCGGGGGTAGCAACTCGTCTCGTGAGTGCTGGGGGGGGAAGCGCCTCCGCTCAAGAGGACACCAGAAGGGGGAATCGGAGTAAGACCAGAGACCAACGATCGTCGACGAAGATCCAAGGAATGGCAGCGATCGAGCAGAACGAAGCTAGTAGGGTATGCCGCGCGTTTGTGTTGAAATAAAGGTAGCCGCAGCCTTTACTCGGGATGTAGCAGAAGACCCTCGCAAACGCGCAGGGGATTCATTGAACAACTACGGCTTAAATACAAAAAAGGCAAGAACTAATTAGTACGAATAAGGCGTGATTAGAGCTATAAACGGCGTAGAAAAAACGGAATGAAAGTGGCAACGGCATTCTGTGAAACATGAAGTCGAACGCCGTCAATGACAGCGAGCGGGCGGCCTCGAAATTCCAACACCGGCTGAGTTTTGCATCCATGGCTGAGATTCTCGTTGAATGTCCTGAACTTTACGGCGCAGCGACTCGACTTTTGCGTTGCTGTCTGTGGTGGACGTGGAAAGGGTGCTTCGGGCTTTTCTTCGGTAGCGCACTGTAGCTGGGCTTCCCCCTCAACTCCCTTAGTCAATACCTAGCCAATGGCGAATTGAACGGCGGAACTGATGGCATCAATATCCGGAAGGTACTTTAACTTAACTGGGGATCCAGGGTTCCTTTCTGGCAGCATCGACAGCACGTTTTCGGTATTTCTGATGACGATTTTGGCAAATCCCAAAAACAAACTCTTAGATTGAATTTAACCAGACTGTGGCACCACAAGCGCATCCGCGCGGCATTCCCCCTCACTTGCGGGGCATCTGTCGCCGGCTTCAGGCCTGACAACAGGAAGAGAGCCATGAATTCCGGCAAGCTTTGATTGTATTCTCGCAGAAATAAAGTGTAAAGTAAGCATTTTTTTCCGTCAAGAACTTGTTGGAATATTCCGCGCTGGACCGGAATGGGTTGCGAGCAGCAAAGAGCTCGCGGTCGTCGTCGGAAAGCACGGACCGTCTCACATAAGCTTCCCATGATATTCCATCGCTTCACCTTTGTGTACGCCATCCGTTTGTCACCTCCGTACCACCATGTATCTATGAGGACGAACGATCTTTTGTTGCTGGTTTATCTCACCTGTGCTCGCCAATCTTAGCCTCGCTGGGACGAATTCTAACAGAACTAATGACCCCAAAAATGTATCTTCTTTTTCGGGACAAATTCTTGTCCTCGAGAGTAGTTTTGTTACCACCTTGGCTCAAGTGGAAAAAGAGGTCCAATTCCTCGGTGCCTACAGGGCGCCAGTCCGTTTTGGGCCGCACTTGCATTGCGTATTTTTCGGTAAATCTTTATCATTCAAGATATTTGGTGGTGCGAAATCCGTAATATTTAATCGGAACTCAATCGTCTGCCAAGAGAATAAAAACCCTTGAAGCCCCGAAAAGCCCTTCTGCCAATCTGCATAAATGTGTTGGGTCAAAATTAAATCTACTGAAATTTATGATCGTCTATGGACTCCCTCGGAGACCTCCGAAAAGCGGCGAGCGAGCTTCCCAAAATTGAAGTTTTACCCATTAACGAGACGAACCATCTTATCAACAACGTATGCATTGGTACACAAAATACAACCTCGAATTAGATTATTCTCATATATCGTACGAGGCCTTGATAAGATCTGCAGCTCGTTCGGCTACAATGTAAACAGGCACCTGCGTGTGTGCAGAGGGAACGATGGGCTGCTCAAATTTCAGTAAACGCAAAATCCGTCCACAGAAAGAAAATCACCAAGATTGAGGCGTCGACGATACGTAAACCTGCAATTCCTTTAACAACCAAATCAGGATCAACCACTCCGAATTTAGCGCCTTTCGGCGACATGCTGGCGGTCCCCACTGGATGGAAAATCGTCCCCGAGTTGTTTTTGATGTACTGGGTTAGTTTGGTGTCATCTGTGGTCGCCGCGAGATCCTCGAACTCTCGGATAACAAACCCATCCCAGGCCTTTGATTTCACGAAATTCTGGGCGGCGCGGACCGCTGTTTTCATGGCAAATAGATCGAAATCAGAACCCAACAGGTTGGGATCAATATTGGGTTGGTCAAATGGATTTGCGGATTTGAGCGTGAGTGCCCCGACTAATTGTTCATTAGTTAACTTATAGGTAATTTATTCAACCAACGCACCGGAGGAAGGAGCGGTCACCGCAGTCACCACTGTTAGGAAATTTCCAGTCGCAGGGATAGGCGGGTCAGGGCGGGTCCATCCGTTCTGAGACCATGCATTAATTGACTGGGGGAAGTTTAAGAATATGACAACGAACCGCGAAGATGAGCTCGTAATGGGCTGTATTCGGACCAGCGGCCGGATCTTTAATTGAGAAAGAGCCCTGAGGAACTCGCGACCATACCAGATGCGCAATGGGAGAGTCGACGAGGAGCCCTGTCTGAGTAGCTTGCCAATTCGCGAGTTCTTGTCCAGCCACCGTTGCGTTGCGGGAGAGCTCGTCGAAGGTTGTTGTCGAGTTCACATACCACAGGTTTGTTAACAGCGGATGATCGGTGAGGTTACGGCCAACGGACGGATTGTTGACGATGGTCTTGATTCCGAGAGCGGACAAGTCCTTCGCATCACCTATCCCCGACAGCAGGAGGATCTGGGGTGTACCGATAGATCCCGCAGACAGAATAACTTCCTTCGAAGCCGAGACTGTCGTTCGCGGCCCTGTAAGGATATTAAATCTGGGCTGAATATCTGACGAAGATAAACTTGCATACCGCTTTCCGTCTGGGCAAATTCAACACCACGGAAAGCTGGCTTTCCATGATCCACTCCCGTATTGATCAGCCGAGTGACATGCGAGTTAATAAGCACATGAAGATTGGGTCTGGACATGAAGCTTGGACCAAGATATGAAGTCGCGGCGCTGCTTCGTTGACCTCCATTTATTGTTGACTGTAGCCAGCCTTCGATGGCAAGTTAGAGCGCGGCAAACGATCACTTTTGAGTATTTTACCGAGACCAAGGTGCCGCCCAGAGTTCATATCGAGGTTGAAGGGGAACTGAGAGGGCTTCTCCATTGTGGTTTGGATGATCCGCGTATCGAAAGCGTGGCGGAATCCCGGCAAACTGACTGAATTGATACCTTCCGAGGTACGAGTTAGAAATGTTGAATCATCTAGCAAGGAGAGACTATTGATACCTGTAGTGCTGTGGACTGCGGGGTTGAATTGACCGGTAGTGTTGTGATGGTCAGCCGGTGGAGTCAACCGCTCGTTCTATGGAGGACAACAAATAAGTATACGATGAGCAAGGAAACAGAACACCAGCCTTGCGTATATAGTTTTGAATACCAGCCCACGACCAACCGGGATCACCACTGAGCTTCGCGTACCTGTCCCACTCTTCGGAGCTACCTCTCGTATACGCCATATAGTCTACCAGAAGTATTCAATTAGTCTCCTTGGACAGAAGAGAACATCACTCACTGACGGAGGTTGAACCTCCGAGCATATGTCCCCGTGCTGTTCAGGCGGTCGGTGGTGCGGTATGAAAAAAATGCAATGCAACTTACGATAGCCGATGCTCCTGCCGTTGAGTCCAGGCTGAGCCGCCGTGGTAAAATTCCAATCGTAAGGCGTGTTTGGTGAGAGACGTGCGCACAACATCGGGACGATACTCTCGATGACGCCGATGTTACTGAACACAATTCACTAAGTGACTTGGTCTCGTTTGAAATTACTTACGACGGCCCAGCTTCAATCAGCAAAACTGAGATGCTGGGGTTCTCGGTAAGGCGATTGGCAATAACACTACCGGCGGCACCAGCTGTAAGATATGTGATTTTTTATAATGTGGACGTCAGCGAGGAGCTTACCACCAACGACTACGAAATCGAAGGTGTTGGAAGGTAGCGTGGCTGGCGATTCATGAATTGCTGCAGCATAAATTGTAGAGGAGATTAGAAGTAAGACGGCGAAGAAGGACAACATCGCGGAGGTGAGCAAGGAGATGCCGGCGTGCGGATAATTATTAAATCAAACTCCTCTTGAGTAACACGAGAACCGTTTGTGGAAGTGAACGGAAGCTTAAAGAACTCGGAACATCATCCGAATTGCTCCCAGTTTGCTCGCGGTCAGGGACAGCGCGGCGATTTGTATCAACATACTATAAGTACTTGTATATAGGCAACCGTCACGGTCACGATAGGGTCAGTTGCGTTGCCCAAATCGCGCCCCGTCACGGTAACGATAGGTCCAGTTGGCTTGAAAAAATCGTGACATTTGAAAAAATATTATTTCCTGGCCGCAAAACCCTTCAAAAAAGGTCCAAAAAAATCTGGAGCACCGTTCTGTAGGCCCAGTGCAAGATCGAAGGCTTCGAACTACTCTTCTGGTCAGAATCACACCAAACTCATTGTGTTTTGGCTGTGGTTGGCTGCCAAAAACTCAATCCTCACGGTCGATTTTGGGCTGGTTGCGTTGCCCAAACCTGCCGGGCATGTTATGGTCCCCCGACCGGTTGCCTCCATACAAGTATTTACAGTATTCGAGATTATTCTATTTCTTGACCAGAAAAATGTGTCGATACCTCACGCTCAAACGAGATGTATAAAAGAAGTCTTAGGATTGGCGCACCGGTGATCAACGCCGATATAGGAAGCAATGTGAGCGGCTTGGGTTCAGTCCGAACAACCATGGATTGCTTGCCGTACTGCATTAGGACGGCAAGAGAAGTGCCGGCGGGCACCCCAACAAAAAGCCACGTCCAAAGAACACATGGCATCCGGATTCAGGCCTTCAGGCCCCAGGACCCCCTGGCAAAATCTTGGACCGGAAATTAACTTTATTGAAGTTATCAGCGAGCTGTTGAATAAAACATTGTCCCGGTCGCCGACCGTGGACCGCGTGAATCTCGGTTAGATATTCCACAGAGTGAAACAGCCGCCTCCGCAGTTTAGATGGGGCTTACAAAATAAATCAGAGGGACCAGTACTTTGCCTGCAGCGTTATACGCGGGGATCAGTATATATCACAAAGGTAGCAGAAGCCTGGGCGGCATGCAGTCAACAGCGTACACCGCCAAAGTGCCAGCACGTTGCCGCTGCCTGAGATATTCAGGTAGAGACCACATGTTTGGTGTCCTGCCCACAGGTGGCAACCAGGTAGCTGCCACCTAATTTTGTCAGCCCGCATTTCAGCTTTCTGACAGCTGGCCACCCACCTGGATCCAACATACCACCGCCAGCCTTTGTCTACGTATCCCAGAAAAAGTTGGAATTGAAATAATATATCTTTCAGTCCGGATTTTATACTGCTGGATTTGCACCTTAAATTACCGATGGCCATTCAGCCTGGAACTGAGGAGAACTGAGGGTCAGTTTGGGTCAGTTCCTTAAGCTCGCTTCATTAAATTATTACAGGCGGCAACTTCACCGCATCTGGTGCAAAAAGAGTTGGGTGGCTAGGTGCAGATTGAACAATATTGTGACAAAGACTGAACTGAAGCCACGTTACAAGTGCCGAGTAAGTACTACATTGCTGGCAATCCTCCTCCTCCTACGGCTGTCGTTTTGCGTTTGCGATCAAACTCCGCCATCAACACCACGTGATGTTACGAGTCCTAATATCCTTTAGGACTAGAGTTACCCGCGAATAAATTCGCGGGGAAACAGCTAACTTTATCGGCTAGTTTAACTGTGATTTTGTACCCTCCCCAATCATCCCAGATGTGAACTCCTCAGTGTGAATTTTTGTTTGTGCAACTGCTTGTTCCAATAAATTGTGCAACAGTCTCGACCCCGGGCTGTTTTGATTGAGCTATGTCTCGCTCCAACTGTTAGCTACTCAACCTGGCTTTTTGGAGACAGAGTACCTGCCCCGCTCCTCCGTCGTTTATAACATGGTTCTGTAACGGCTCATGCTGCCATCCGTGAAATTTCCCCTTGAGCCATTACTCATTCATTCAGCTGTTGTGTTGTGTAACAGCTTGTCGTCCCCTTGGCGAACTGCTCGGTTGACTCTGTACTTGGGCAACGGCGTGTTCCAGCTACTGACTGGGACAGTGAGACTTTCCACTCAAACAATTTCTCATCCCTAGTTGCACAACTCACCATCTTTCCGGTCTCGCAGCGGGTTGTCCCACTGAACTGCCGGATCTTTCTGCTCGTCCCAGTTGAGCAACGGTCTGAGGCTGGTTTTGAGTTGCATAACAGCTTGTTCTGGCTGCTAACTGCCATGCCTGAAGTTCTTCTTGAGTTACTGCTTATTTATATCTGAGCCCACCTGTCTCAGTGGGAATTTCGCATCCAGCAGCTGCTCATCCGACTTTGCACAACTTCCTGTCTTTCCTTTCTTGCAACACTTTGTCCATGGCCAGTTCCTGACTGTGTCCACCCTAATTATCTGTTGAATTAGATCATTTTTTCGAACAAAAATGCTGCACAGGGTTCAAGCTACTGATTTCTTCAAGTCCGAGTTTTTTTTTTGTGATTCACCTTGACTGTGCATGTCCAGTATCACCAGTGCCATTTCCCCTGCATGACTATTTGTTCTTTTACTGCACAATCAACACAATTAAATTCAGTAACAGAATAAACCCTGGCCTGCTCTGTATTTTCTGAGCCTTTCTCCTTGTTTGTTATTTTGGTTATTTTGCAGAACTGAAAGGTTTTGCTGCATTTGCACTCACACCTATGGCAGAAATTTAGAGAAATTCTGGCCGATCCACCTTCTAATCCTTCGTGTTTCCTGAACCTCTCCCAGCAGCCCCTTCAACCAATTTGGCTGTAGATTTGTGACAGTATCTCTGAATAAGCTCCAGCTCAGACTCTCCCATCCCATGATCATCCCCCAACTCCCCATTTTTTATGAGCCTAAAATTCCTACCGCAGAAAGAAAATTCATAATTGACGTTCAATGTTCAACGATAACCATAGTGGATCGGCAGCAGAATCAACGTGGATATCCATCCTGTCTTGCTTGGGTCTCACAGCTGATGCCCACCCGTTGATCTGCATCTCGATCAGGCTCGCAGATAGCAGCTGGTGGCTCCGCGCTTAAAGAGCACCGCAGCATTCCGTATCCAGTCCACCGAGTTAGGGGCTCATCCGGTGACGTCAGAAGCCCGCCATCCGTGATGGGATCGTGCGAAAATGATTGACGTTTGTCTGGCACCCTGATATTATATAGTAGATTCGTTCTTGTCAGCTCTCCACCCGCCAAAATTTCATCAAATTCAGTGCTCATTTTGATTGAGGTTAGAACTCCGATAGGCCTCGTGTGCCTCTTTTCTAAAGCAGGAACAGAAATCCCACGCCATGTCCGAGAATTATGCGTTGCCGGATTGTCGCCGGACCGAGACACGGAAAATGCCGTAGGCGCTGCATTCAGCAAAGTTGACCTTATGACGACCCCAGAAAAGTATAATTTTACTTATTAAACCCAAGTGTGCGGTCTCCAAGACCTCCCAGTAGCCTAATTTTTGGGTTCGTGGGAACATTATCTGGTGGCTCTTTTAGCCATCTTTAGTTGTTTTTTGGATTCGTTCTATCGCTGTTTGTCGAAGAGCATTAGTTTCTTCATAGTTTTGCCAGACACGGAGCAGGTGGCTTTTTCATATCCGATTGAAAATTGCAGCTAGCTCCGGTCTGCCATACTGTTCTTTTCGACAGAACCCCGCTCCATCCTGATGAATAAACTCTCTTTTAGCTTCAATTTTGTCCTTGGGCTTTGGTCTAAAAATGACCTGAAGTGCTCAGCAGTTGTTAGTATTTGAGGATTTGATTTCCGCTACTCATTATACATGTTCCAACTATTCATATTTGTTGCAGTAATCCGGAAAGAACTGGAACTATGTGAAAGGTGTCACTTTAACAAAAACAAAAACAAAAAGAATTTGCCGGACTCATATTGCCATGCGAAGCATTGGCCACAAGCCAAGTTGATCTCGCCCATTCAGCGTCTTTCTCTTTCCTTCACCGATCATCGTCCTTGACCTCCCTCAACATGCATCGTCTCCCACCCTACCACACACACCCTTCGTCGCTTATACCAGCTCTACTTCAAGGCCCAGTGACCCGGCACCGGTCCAACCCAGACTTAAGTCTTTTTCAAGAATCAAGCCCACTACTCAAGAGTCGAAAGAAACAATCCCTCAAGACTGAGGAGGCTTGTAACCCTCAAAGCTCCCAAGGCAACTATCCTTTCAAGAGGCTTCTGCCAATGCATTTTGTCAAAACTCAAGAGTCCTCAAACTCCTGTTTCTGCTTCGTATCGCGCTCCCGATCTACTGTGAAGAAGTCCTGCAAGTCCTGCAAGAACTATCTTCTCTTGCGCAAGACATAAATATCGTCAATCAGTTCCTTCACGCTGCGGTCGTTCCCAGCACTTTCTAGTTCACTCGACATCGGAGACCTTCGGCGTCTCTCTGGCTTTTGCAGTGGACATTCTCGAGAAATCGATACTGCGACTCAATGGTAGCCCTTTTTAATCGCTCTCGTCTTTCACTGACTATTCGTTTGCAGGCAACTAACTACCTTTGCAAGCACTACTTGTGAACTTGAAAGGCTGTCGGTGTGTCGTTGCGTACTCCGTATGCATTGATGATTGTACTCAATCATATGTTTATTGAAGTGTTTTCTCTTTCGGTACTGGCCGTGCTGGCGTATGCGCCCAGTATCAACTCTCGCTTGTTATCTTCCTTCTGTGGCCATATTGAATACACAATTGATCCATTCTTTGTGGGCGATCCGAAACAAACCTAAAAACAAAATTGATTCAATTTATAGTCGCAGGTGCTCGCCAGATCGGGATTCCAGCTGGCGGCCAGGTCGACCTGGCCACAGTCTGTGGCCATAGGCGACCGAACCTGGCATCAACCTGCCCAGCACCTGCTGGCCATTCTTCAACGACATGCAACACACACCTCGCGCACAGGTGGTGGGAACGTGTCTGACAAATGGCGGTGTATTATTGAGCCTGGAGAGGAAGTACGCCAGTTAGCACTTTGTATACGGGCTACAAGCAGGTTTCATATGCATACCTTGGAGAGCAGGTGCAGATGTGCCCCATGCGCCGCCGGGTCCTGATACCGATAAATTCAACCAGAATAATTAATATGTGCACGGATTTTAGTGTTCGCTCAAGGCAAAAAAATACAATCACATCGGGGAAGGACCCAAGAACGGGTGTCCTGCATGAATTTATCCAGTAATTCTTTTACAAATTGCAGGGGCCCCCATGCACCGTCAGATCTTGATTCCTATAAATTGAGCCAGAATATATATGTCCAGGAATTTTGGTGTTCACTCCACAATGTGCTGCATCCAGATTATCTCTAGGCACATAGACTTCACTTCCAGAGGGATCACAGCCCCAATCTCGCTCTCCTTCGCGAAAAAAACACTTCGACTTATCGGTGATCTTTATTTAGATAAACTCTAATAAGGGTCATAGCTCTTACGACACTATAAGGCCTTAGCGCCACTTACGGTGCCAAACTAAAGTTTAGGACACAGTATGCTTGCTCACCACTGGTCAGCGTTCAACACCGCTCAACTTAGCGCTCTTCCGAAGCAGCATGAAATCGGTACGAGACTCATTTTGCTTCTCGAACCGCTGCTCAATTTGGACCGTATTGGATCAATTTATGACACAAATTATAACGAATGAAGCGACCCAGCGGCTACAGCGTTTATCTTATGTCAATGGTTCAATTTTCAAATGGATTCAGTAATTTTCAGAAACATCGATTCTTTACTAGGCTCCAAGCCCCTAATCGAACGGGTATCTGGCCAAGGTCTACCCAGCGCGGCGGCACACCATGCGCCGCTGTGGGGCGTCCTTCCTACAAATTCAAGCATCGTAGTGGTCAAATAAGTAGTGGTAGCTGGATTTATTCAACATTTACAGTAAGGTCACGAACAGATCCGTGAGATAAGTCATGTACGAAGGTCCTACGCTGTTGACTGCATGCCGCCCTTCTGCTACCTTTGTGATATATACTGATCCCCGCGTACAACGTTGCAGGCAAAGTACTGTTCCCTCTGATTTATCTTGTAAGCCCCATCTAAGCTGCGGAGGCGTCTGTTTCACTCTGTGGAATATCTAACCGAGATTCACGCGGTCCACGGTCGGCGACCGGGACAATGTTTTATTCAACAGCTCGCTGATAACTTCAATAAAGTTAATTTCCGATCCAAGATTTTACCAGGCGGGTCCTGAGGCCTGAAGGCCTGAATCCGGATGCCATGTGTTCTTTGGACGTGGCTTTTTGTTGGGGCGCCCGCCAGCACTTCTCTTGTCGTCCTAATGCAGTACGGCAAGCAATCCATGGCTGTTCGGACTGAACCCAAGCCGTTCACATTGCTTCCTATATCGGCGTTGATCACCGGTGCGCCAAATCCTAAGACTTCTTTTATACATCTCGTTTGAGCGTGAGGTATCGACACATTTTTCTGGTGAAGAAATAGAATAATCTCGAATATATTGATACAAATCGCCGCACTGTCCCTGACCGGGAGCAAACCGGGAGCAATTCGGATGATGCGAATACCCCTCATTTTCACAAATAGCAGGTCCAGGCACCGTTAGGTGATACTTCTAAATTAATCCAGGTATGTGAGCATTTGTTTTACAAAAAGAAACCCAAAGTTATCCCATCACCCAACCCCGATTCGAACGGGTGACCTGCATAACCTCGAGTTCTTTACGATACACAGCAGCAGGTGCGCCCCATGCGCTGTCAGGTCTTGAAACACATAAATTGGCCCAAAATATATGCGGGGATTTTAGCATTTCATGTACTCGAGCAAAAGAAAAAGAAAAGAGGACGACGATAAAGCAATGACCCAACCCCGAATCGAACGGATGACTTGCATGAGCTCATTGGTTTGTGGCTATAACAGCAGCGCACCATGCGCCGGTAGGTCTTTATACACTTAAATTCAAGCAGAATACATGCTGGGTTTTAGCACTCATTTATTTGCCCTTTGAAAAATGAAATGACCCAACCCCGAGTCGAATGAGTGCCCTGCAGAATTATTATATCCATGACTCGTTGTGAGGTGCGCACCATGGTCTTTCTTTGAATAATATTAACGCACTGTCCCTGACCGGGAGCAAACCGGGAGCAATTCGGATGCTGTGAATACCCTTCATTTTCGCAAACAGCAGGTCCATGCACCGTTAAGTCTTGATACTTCAAAATTAACCCAGGTATGTGAACATTTGTTTTACAAAAAGAAACCCAAAGTTATCCCATCACCCAACACCGAATCGAACGAGTGACCCGCATAACCTCGAGTTCATTACGATACACAGCAGCAGGTGCTCCCCATGCTCTGTCATGTCTTTATACACTTCAGTTGACTGTGAATATATGCGGGTATTTTGTAAAAGAAAAAAAAGGGAAAATGGAGAAGTAGACAAACGGCCCATGACCCAACCCCAAATCGAACGGGTGATCTGCATGAGCTCATTGGTTTGGTGGTTATAAACAGCAGGTGCGCACCATGCACCGTCAGGTCTTTATACACTTCAGTTGACCCTGAATATATGCAGGGATTTTAGCATTTTATGTACTCGAGCAAAAAAAGGGACAGGGCAAAATATCCAATGACCCGCCCCCGGACCGAACGGGTGTCCTGCATGAGCTCGTGTGTCCTGGCCCTATAAATTGCAGGTGCGCACCATGCGCTGTCAGGTCTCTATACACTTAAATTCAAGCAAAATGCATGCAGGGATTTTGGCACTTATGTATCGAGCAAAAAAGAAGCGACTATATGTGTGAATGACCTGACCCCCCCGAATCGAACGGGTGTGCTGCATAAGGCAACCAATTTTCAGCACACAAATAGCAGGCGTGCACCATGCGCCGTCAGGTCTTCAAACACTTAAATTGACCCGGAGGACATGTAGGGTACTGAAGCAAAAAAAAAAAAAAAGAACTGCACACCGAATGGTTATGATCCAACCCCGAATCGAACGGGTGACCTGCATGACTAGAGCCACTTTTTCTATGAACAGCAGGTGCGCCCCATGCGCTGTCAGGTCTTTATACAATCAAATTGAAGCAGAATACATGTAGGGATTTTAGCTTTGCTCAAGCAAAAAAAAAGAAATGGGAAAATGTGAGTCGCCCATGACCCGACCCCGAATCGAACGGGTGTCCTGCACGACCGGTGGCTGCATTATTTTATGAACAGCAGATGCGCACCATGCGCCGTCGGGTCTTGATGCAATTAAACTGAAGCAGAATACGTGCAAGGATTTGCCCACTTGCTCAAGTCAAAAAGCTTTCAATATACGCCGCATGACCCAACCCCGAGTCGAACGGGTGCCCTGCATAAATGGACGACTATTTGTGCAAACAACAGGTGCGCACCATGCACCGTCAGGTCTTTACACGCTCAAATTGAAGCCGAATCATATGTGCAAGGATTTTAGCATTTGCTCAGGCAAAAAGTGAGCATGCGAAATCCCAATGACCCAATCCCGAATCGAACGGGTGTCCTGCATAACCTCGAGCTCATTCAGCACACAGCAGCGGGTGCGCCGCATGCGCTGTCAGGCCTTTGTACACTTCAGTTGACCGTGAATATATGCAGGTATTTTGTAAACTTGTCAAAGCCACAGAAAAAAAAAGGGGGGAAATGACTTGTCGAAAAGCGGCATGATCATTGAACGGGTGACCTGCATGAACTCGTTGGCTTTTGGCAATAAACAGCAGGTGCGCACCATGCGCCGTCAGGGCTTGATACAGCTCAATTGAAGCCCAATATATGCTGGGATTTTTAGCACCTCAAGTAAAAAAGTCTTCTATAGTGCGAATGACCCCCTCGAATCAAACGGGTGACCTGCATAAGCACTCAATTATTCAACCATACAAGTAGCAGGTGCGCACCATGCGCCGTCAGGTGTCCATATACCTCAATTGGCCCAGAATATAGGCTGGGATTGTTAGCACCTCCAGTAAAAAAGGCTTTTGCTGTGGACTGTGCAAATGACCCAACCCCGAATCGAGCATAACCTCAAGTTCTTTACAAACACAGCAGCAGGTGCGCCCCATGCGCCGTCAGGTCCTTATGCACCTCAATTAGCCCAGAATTTATGAGGTATTTTGTAAGCTTGCCAAGGCCACAGAAAAAAAAAGGGAAAATAGACGAAGGGAAAAGCCGCTCATGACCCAACCCCGAATCGAACGGGTGACCTGCATGAGCTTGTTGAGCTTCTGGTTATAAACAGCAGGTGCGCACCATGCGCCATCAGGTCGTTATACACTTCAGTTGACCGTGAATATATGCAAGTATTTTGTAAGCTTGCCAAGGTTACAGAAAAAAAAGGGAAAAAGGACTTGTCGAAAAGCGGCATGACCCAACCCCGAATCGAACGGGTGACCTGCATGAACTCGTTGTTATTTTGGACATAAACAGCAGGTGCGCACCATGCGCCATCAGGTCGTTATACACTTCAGTTGACCGTGAATATATGCAAGTATTTTGTAAGCTTGCCAGGGCCAAAGAAAAAAAAAGGGAAAAAGGACTTGTGGAAAAGCGGCATGACCCAACCCCGAATCGAACGGGTGACCTGCATGAGCTCGTTGGCTTTTGGCAATAAACAGCAGGTGCGCACCATGCGCGGTCAGGTCTCTATATACTTCAATTGGCCCAGAATATAGGCAGGTATTTTGCAAGCTTGCCGAAGCCCCCCCCCAAAAGAAAATCTTATAAACGATTCATGCATGACCCAACCCCGAATCGAACGGGTATCCTGCATGAAGTGGCCTACTCTTCACTTCCCACAAACAGCAGGTGCGCCCCATGCGCCGTCAGGTCGTTATACACTTAAATTCAAACAAAACAAACACATGCTGCTGTTTTAGCACATTGAAAAACGAAATGACCCAGCCCCGAATCTAAGGGGTGCCCTATAGAATTATTATATCCATGACTCGCTGTGAGGTGCGCACCATGGTCTTTGAATAAAAATAACTCGTTTCAGAGCCCCATTGCATGAACCGACCCCGACTCGAACGGGTGGCCTGAATTGGGTATAACTTGTGCAGATGTGCCCCCTCCGCCGTCGGATCTGGATAGCTATAAATTGATCTGCAATAGGTTTTAGTGGCCCCACGCTGCTGAACATATTTAACGCTACAAAATAGCATATTTATTTCTTTAGCCCCTGGTGACCGTTACCGGCCAGGGCCGTATCGTGACACTGTGACTTTGAGCCACCATCTATCTCATTTTTTTTTCTCGCCAGGCTCGGGAAGCTCTCCCTGTGCTCCAGATGGCACCAGGCTCTCTACTTGGAGCACAACGTCGATTTCTTTCTTGCTGTCCATCCCATTTGAAGCCTGGTAGTACTCTGAGGCGAATCCCTGTGCGCCTGCGTCCCAAATCACCTTGTGGACGACTGATACGCAGACGACGGCTTACCCTGCGTATTAGCCCCCACTTTAGCTTCAGGTCCCATCGACGCGCACCTACCGATCCCGCTCGCCCAATGCGCGGCAGCGACACTCCACAGCTCGCACGACCGATGTTCGCCGCATGCTGTCCGCTCCGTGAATGTCCGTCCGCAGGCCAGCCTGCTTCTTAGCCTCACCTCTTCGCCTCTGGTCGTCATACGCATCCCCGCGTCGGGGACCTGCACGTTCCTACACATACCTCTGGGGCGCGAATTGAAAATGCCTCGCTGGACGACCGGTACGCAGATGACGGCTTACGCTGCGTCTTCGCTACGACGCCACGCCGAGCCCCATCGCATGTGTCATATCAATAGAAGTACCCATCGCCCCTGAATGCAAGCAGGACTTCACCACCCTCTTCGCCTCCGCATCCATATCTCGACCCGTACGCAGACGACTTACCCTGCGCCCCCTCTTACCCTCCCCGTCTAAGCTCCTGCTGCGCGTCGGAGTCGGCAAGCAGCCCCTAGAGACTGCGCTCGCTTCTGGCAAGTCAATAGCAGTACCCGTCGCGCCTGACTGCGAGCAGGGAAATGACGCCGCGCGGATGTCTCCTTGCTGCTACACGCCTTCGACCTTGGGAGTGTGATGTTACCAGCTGTGTACCTCGCTTAAGCCTGGTGTGGGCGTCCGCACCGCGAGCTTGCGACTTGAGTCCATGGCGGGATTCTGCCTCGCGATCCGTGTCGTGCCTCTTACTGGCGCATCATGACGGCGATGGTGATGGTGGAGGGAAGGAAGAACGACTCGGAAGTACGGTAAGACACTCCTTTGTCTTGCACTGTCCCCCCTGTCTCACTTTGGTGTCGTAGCCACCTCATGGGTCATGCGGAGCCCGCCTCTTAGCCCCCTACCTTCGCCTTCGGGTGTCGCCATCCGAGCCTACCGTTCCCGCTTGCCCAATGCGCCATCCGTACCTGCGCGTTCCTCAGGCTCATACCTTCACGGCGCGGCCTTGCTGGATGACCCGTGCGCAAATGGCGGCTTACCCTACGCCTGCGCCTCGTCTAAGCCCTTACCGCGCCGTCGGAGTCGGCAAGCAGCCCATAGGACCGCGACTTACTCCCTCACTTCACTGTCAGGAATCCGCCGCCCCTGACTACGACCCTCAGGGCACGGACCAAACATGGACGCCTCGCGGGAGCTCCCCCGATGTCTCCTTGCTACCTCCACGCCTCGACCTCTGGAATCGGTCTTCGACCTTCGGAATCGGGTGTGTCGCGCCTAAGCCTGGTGTGCACGTCCCCAACGGGAGCTTGCGGCTGGACAGCTTGTGCCTCGCGATCCGCTAAAATCGTGCCAAGCTCTTCCTACCTGGCGCCTCGGACGACGGCGACGGTCCTTCGTGGTGGTGGAGGGAAGGAAGAACAGGAAGGAGAGGTCAGACACCCCTTTTTCTTCTAATGTCCCCCCTGTCTCACTTTTGTTTCATAGCAACCTCATCCGGGTAACCGCGGTGCTGGCGACTACTCTAGGTAAAGCTATCCCATACCATCTATTATTATGTGCTCAAGCGTATTGTGTATCTGCAGATTCGACGACGAAACCTCCCGAGTGACTGAGCTACTACTGCGGACGTCGCAAGCCCGAGTCTCGTGTGCTTGTATAGGGAGATCCCTTCACCAACGCCCGAAGCCTTGAAGCTAAATCTCGTCCGTCTCACCACCGTCAAGCACTGCTAGTATCCCGCCAGCACGTCTCCCCGCTGCGCGCCTCACCGCGACGCAGTGTCCAGCACATCGGCGTGCTAATAACCCCCCTCCACCGCGCGCGCAGGGCAGGGTCAGGGTTTGTCGATGAGGAGGGAGTGAGGATGAGGTCTGTCTTTCGTTCTCCAGTGTTCTCCCCCTACCCTCCTGACGCCTTATGTCTCAGAGATCCGCCTGTCCCCAGCCCCGCCGCGGACGTAGCTTCAGCCGTCAAGACGCGTTATATTGGAGACTGTCCTCAATGCCCCTCATCAACCGTTCGTGGAAGGCTTAGATGTAATTACGTCTGCTCGGGCGGCGCCACCGCCAGCGTCGCTTTCCGGGCGCAGCGGTACATGAAGACGCCACTCCGGTGCTTGTTTGGTCCCGATGGCTTTACCTTCTCGAACAAACTTGTGACGCAGACCGCGTCTGCAGACGTGGATAATGAAGAAAAAGCTGGCATGACCGTTTCTTTCGAACAGTCGTTCCGATCGGACGAGCTCTCGGCGCCAGAACGTCAAGACGCAGACCCCTTTGGGCACGCGCGCCAGATCGGCTAGCACTTGGCTCGGAGAACCGTACCGTGGCACATTTCAAGACCGCGTTAGGCGCCTTCAAGTTTGACTTTTAGCGCCCACATCCTCTCGTAGGGGCCTTTGCCCCGAGTTTTTGACGGGGATGCATGGGGTTGTGTTGCATCATTTCTACTGGAACAATTTCTGCACGGAGATGTCGCAGTGCTGCGATCACGAGTGCCATGAATTCAACACCGTGGTCACTGATGTATTTCCGATTTCGGCCCTTCTCAGGCTCGTCGATGTTGTACTCGGCCTCCAGCGGCGACCGCGCTCCCGCCAAGAAAGCCCAGGAAAAAAAAATGCGACGCCCTTAGACTTGATAGCGCAGTTTTCGCTCTTCCGCGCCGCTCTTCTGGGTTTACCTTTCGACGCTGGTCAAAAAAGCTGTAGTGAAGTACGTCAAATCTACCAGAGGACGTATGGAGGTCGGGAAATCGTAACATTGCAAGTTCATAAGTATTGCTAAACAGGCTGCATAAGAGCCGAGTCACATATGGGGCGATGGATATTCCAACGATGTCGCTCAATTGTAGTCCGGGTTTCGAATCATGTTGCCGATCCCGCCACGGCCGAAAGACCGCTATTGCAAGATCAGTATAATTTTCCAGCCGAATTTAGAAGCATTTGCAAGACTGACGATTGCATTCACATTATTTGATTGCCCGCGGGCCCATGCCAATTCCCTGTCATAATCCACCGTATACCACGCGTCCCTGGGATGGGGCGGGCTCTGAGTGAAATTTCCGTATCCACCTCTGCCGGTTGAACGAGTGGGCTACTATGAGTGATCAACGTCTAGTAGTTGGCGGAACATCGACGGACTCACGCGCGGACCGCGGGTTGCACGAGCGTGCCCATGTTCTCCGGTACGGGCCCACGCGCATTCTTCTTCAGCGGAGGGAGCGAAATAGTTGCCAATGTCGCCTTCGTGAGAAGAATGCTAGAGGCAGGGGTCGATTTAGGAAGCCGGATCAGTTTCAGCAACGTACAAAGACGCCCCTGCGGTGGACTAGAGAAATTCAAGGAGAGCGTCAGCGAACATTGCTTAAAAGCTGGAAGAGATATGCAGGGAGACCTTCCGTCCAACCCCCATCAGCTCTCAGAAAGACCCACCTGCGGCTGGGACGACTGTACTCCCCATCGACTCAGTATCTGATCCACCCTCGTGCCCCACGATGCTTAGAGCCCGGCTAAGTTTTGCACCCATGGCTGAGATTCACGTTGAATATCCTGAACTTTGGGGCGTATCGACTCGATTTTTGCACGGCTGCTGTCTGCGGTGGACGTGGAAAGGGTGCTTCGGGCTTTTCTTCGGTAGCGCAAGGTTATAGCTGAGCTTCCCCCTCAACTCCCTTAGTCAATAACTAGCCAATGGCAGATTGAACGGTGGAACTGATGGCATCAATATCCTTTCTTGCGGTTCGGGAAGTAACTTGACTGGGGATCCAGGGTTCCTTTCTGGCAGCATCGATAGCACGTTTTCGGCATTTTTAATGACGATTCTGGCAAATCCCAAAACAGACTCTTAGGTTGAATTCAACTAGATTGTGGCACCACAAGCGCATCCGCGCGGCATTCCCCCTCACTTGTGGGGCATCCGTTGCCGACTTCACGCCTGACAACAGGAAGAGAGCCATGAATTCCGGCAAGCTTTGATTGTATTCTCGCAGAAATAAAGTGTAAAGTAAGCAATGTTTTCCCTCAAGAACTAATGACCCCAAAAATGTATCTTATTTTTCGGGACAAAATTCTTGTCCTCGAGAGTAGTTTTGTTACCACCTTGACTCAAGTGGAAAGGAGGTCCAATTTCTCGGTACCTACAAGTCGCCAGTCCGTTTTCGGGCCGCACTTGCATTGGGTATTTTTTGGTAAATTTTTATCATTCAAGATATTTGGTGGTGCGAAATCCGCAACATTTAATCGGAACTCAATCGTCTGCCGAGAGAACGAAAAGCCTTGAAGCCCCGAAAAGCCCTTCTGTCAATCTGCATAAATCTGTTGGGTCAAAATTAAATCTACTGAAATCTAGGATCGTCTATGGACTCCCTCGGAGATCTCCGAAAAGCGGCGAGCGGGCTTCTCAAAATTGACGTATCACCCATTAACGAGACAAACCATCTTATTAACCACGTGTGCATTGGTACCCCAAAATACAGCCTCGAATTAAGTTGATTTCATATATGGTACGCGGCCTTGATGAGATCTGCAGCTCGTTCGGCTACAATATAAACAGGGACCTGCGTGTGTGCAGAGGGAACGATGGGCTGCTCAAATTTCAGTAAACGCAAAATCCGTCCACAGAAAGGAAGTCACCAAGATTGAGGCGTCGACGATACGTAAACCTGCAATTCCTTTAGCAACCAAATCAGGATCAACCACTCCGAATTTGGCGCCTTTCGGCGACATGCTGGCGGTCCCCACTGGATGGAAAATCGTCCCCGACTTGTTTTTGATGTACTGGGTTAGTTTGGTGTCATCTGTGGCCGCCGCGAGATCCTCGAACTCCCGGATAACAAACCCATCCCAGGCTTTTGCTTTCACGAAATTCTGGGCGGCGTGGACCGCCGTTTTCATGGCAAATAGATCGAAATCAGAACCCAACAGGTTGGGATCAATGTTGGGTTGGTCGAATGGATTTGCGGATTTGAGCGTGAGTGCCCCGACTAACTGTTCGTTAGGCTAACTATAGGTGATTTATTCAACCAACGCACCGGAGGATGGAGCGGTCACTGCAGTCACCACTGTTATGAAATTTCCGGTCGCAGGGATAGGTTCAAGTCGGACCCATCCGTTCTGAGACCATGCATTAATTGACTGGGGGAAGTTTAAGAATATGACAACGAACCGCGAAGATGAGCTCGTAATGGGCTGTATTCGGACCAGCGGCCGGATCTTTAATTGAGAAGGAGCCTTGAGGAACTCGCGACCATACCAGATGCGCAATGGGAGAGTCGACGAGGAGCCCTGTCTGAGTAGCTTGCCAATTCGCGAGTTCTTGTCCAGCCACCGTTGCGTTGCGACTGAGTTCGTCGAAGGTTGTTGTCGAGTTCACATACCACAGGTTTGTTAATAGCGGATGATCGGTCAGGTTACGGCCAACGGACGGATTGTTGACGATGGTCTTGATTCCGAGAGCGGACAAGTCCTTTACACCACCTATCCCCGACAGCAGGAGGATCTGGGGTGTACCGATCGCTCCTGCAGACAGAATGACTTCCTTCGAAGCCGAGACTGTCGTTCGCGGCCCTGCGAGGATATTAAATTTGGGCTGAATATCTGAGGAAGATAAGCTTGCGTACCGTTTTCCGTCTGGGCAAATTCAACACCACGGAAAGCTGGCTTTCCATGATCCACTCCCGTCTTGATCAGGCGAGTGACATGCGAGTTAATGAGCACATGGAGATTGGGTCTGGACATGAAGCTGGGACCAAGATATGAAGTCGCGGCGCTGCTTCGTTGACCTCCATTAATCGTTGACTGTATCCAGCCTTCGATGGAAGTTAGAGCGCGGCAAACGATGAGTCTTAATTGCTTTACCGAGACCAAGGTGCCGCCCAGAGTTCATATCGAGGTTGAAGGGGAACTGAGAGGGCTTCTCCGTCGTGGTTTGGATGATTCGCGTATCAAAAGCGTGGCGGAAGCCTGGCAAGCTGACCGAATTGATACCTCACGAGTTACGAGTTAGAAATGTTGAATCATCTGGCTACATAGGAGAGACCAGTGATACCTGAAGTACTGTGGACTGCGGGGTTGAATTGTCCAGCAGTGTTGTGGTGGTCAGCCGGTGGAGTCAACCGCTCGTTCTATGGAGGGCATTAAATAAATATGTGATGGGCAAAGAAACAGAGTACTAACCTTGCGGATATATTTCTGAATACCAGCCCACGACCAACCGGGATCACCACTGAGCTTCGCATACCTGTCCCACTCTTCGGAGCTACCTCTCGTATACGCCATATAGTCTACGAGGAATATTAAATCTCCTTGAACAGAGGAGAATATCATGATCACTTACTGACGGAGGTTGAACCTCCGAGCATATGTCCCCGTGCTGTTCAGACGGTCGGGGGTGCGGTATCAAAAAAATGCAATACAACTTACGATAGTCAATACTTCTGCCGTTGAGTCCGGGCTGCGGCGCCGTGGTGAAATTCCAATCGTAAGGCGTGTTTGGTGAGAGACGTGGGCACAACATCGGGATGATACTTTCGATAACGCCGATGTTACTGAGAACAATTTCACTAAGCGACTCGGTCTCGTTTGAAATTACTTACGACGGCCCAGCTTCAATCAGCAGAACTGAGATGTTCGGGTCCTCGGTAAGGCGATTGGCAATGACACTACCGGCGGCACCAGCTGTAAAAGGTGTGATTCTTTAGAATGTTGTCGTCAGCAGGAAGCTTACCACCGACGACCACGAAGTCGAAGATGTTAGAAGGTAGCGTGGCTGGCGATTCATGAACTGCTGCAGCATAAATTGTAGGGGAGATTAGAAGTAAGACGGCGGAGAGGGACAACATCGCGGAGAGAATCTCTGCTGAGGTCCCCTCCAGAACTGCTCAGCTTTTAAAGAGGACAGGTCCGGATCACGAGCTCCAGGAATGTTCAAAAAACTCGAAAAGAACACTCTCTGAAAGAAGCTGACCAAGGCTCAGTACATTCAGAACGTCCGGTAGTGCCCGGTAGCGCCAGGTAAAGCTGTATCTTCCTTTAGCGTAAGACAGGATAAATGCCCAGGTTGAGTACCTTATTGACTAAGATTAAGCGCCATTCATCCGCAAAATTTACGCGGTGTGCACTAACTGCATTCCCTCCCAACTTCTGCGTGCCTCGGTGAAGAAGACTGGCGAGGTATCAGCAACTCGAAAAACGGCCGCTGACGGCGAACGAGGGAACCCTTGGGTCCATGCCTAAGACCCACACCATCCGTGTATATCGGGAAACCGGAAATAGGCTATAGCGCTGGATGTCGCTGACAGAGGCGATGGTCACATACTCAGCCGGCGTCAAATCACCGAAGCCGGAGGATAGGGAAAGGTGATAGATTGAAGGATGTCTGGAGTTCGAGCGTTAACTGGATAGAGGAACCATTCAAGTTGTCTTGCTTAGCCGCCAATTGAATAGTCCAAATAGACGCTAGAGTTCATGACAAGTTTTCGACAGCCACGGGCAAGCACAATATATATTACTATCACTGAATAAGGCACATCAACAGATAAATCACGACACGGATGGATTCTGCGAAACACCTTGACATGCTTGACAGCCGCTACCTATTTACACGCCCATCTAAGTACTGGACTTTCGAGACGCAGGAACGAGCGTCCCTCTACTTCGTCTTCTTGGGTGGGACATACGCCTTCGCCTTTTCAAGGACAGGAATAGGCGGAAAGATGCCCTCGAAAACCGGCTGATTGACTACAGTCTCCAGGTGGCGTACGAGGTTCGGTAGCCTGGCACGCTCTGAGGTGTCGATATTAATTCCGCACGCGCGCAGGAACAAACTCGCTACGTATATGTCGGCCAGAGTGATGCGTTCGGTGACAAGATATGTCCTGGTAGAGAGGTGATTGTTTATGGTATTAAAGCAGCGGAGTTGCTGCTCCACGAAGGTGGAGTGCATCTGCGAGAAGGTTGGTTCTTTGTGAACCGATGTAGAAAGATGGACAGACAGCTTTAGTATAAGGCACGAGGTCTCCGTCGACGATACTCTCGATGTTCTCGGTTTTATCGTTGGCTTCCTCGATCAAGTGCACCCATTGGTCGATGAGAGCAGCTTCCTGGGTATTTTTACCGAGGAGGCCCGACTCTGGCGCGAGTCCAGCGACTGATTGATGCGAGATAAACATTGGGATAGAACAAAAGACAAGCGACTGCACTGTAGCGAGCGATCGGAGCCGACTCGAAGAGCGTGAAGCCGTCCGTACCCTCCCAAACCGGGATCTTGGAATGCGGAAATTTGGCAACAAAGTCTTCCTTATAGTTGTCCTCGTAATGCACGTAGGACGAAGGGGTCCCGTACTTGACGCCACCAAAAGCTGCAGTGGCTCGAATCTGGCTCAGAGGGTAGCTGCAACACAAGAGAGCGAAGAGATTCAAAGGCCTACAGCTCTACCAACAAACTGGTAGGGAGTAATCCACAACGTTCCAGATATCGCAGAGTCGGACATGGCGAGAAGGTAAAAGAATCGTTATCCGATGAAAAGTGACAGTGTTTGGCCTTGTCTCTTCGGAGGGACTTCACTAGCCGGACAATCCAGCACTGCCACATATTTCAACCGTGCTTTCATTTAATGACTACTTACTATCGAATTTATATATTGAGCTAAGTAATACGTGAGGTATGTATTCCGATTCCTCTTCGCTAATTAAGCTGAACAGATACACAATCCAGCGCTTGACGAAAGTCTGCGATGATATCCGCAATATTTTCAATGCCGACTGAGACCTGGAACAATGTGAGACTCGTTTACAATTCAGCTAATGCAAATGGTACCTACTCTGATCAGGTCGCGAGCGACACCAGAGGCATCTACTTCAGCGTCTGTCATAGATTGATTGGTCGTCGACCCGGGATGAATTACCAGTGTCTTTGCATCGCCTGAGTATCGTTAGTAGCTGAAGAAACATTCAAGACGAGCTGAACGTACCCATGTGGGACAGATTGCTAGCCAGCTTCAAGTTATCAACCAAGTCCCCAGGAGTTCCCTTGATACCAAAGGACACGATCCCCCCGAATGCTCCATCTCGAAATATACTTACCGCTCGTGCGTGATCTGGATGGTATTTTAAGCCTGGGTATACCACCCATGCGACTTTTGGGTGTGCATTGAGCCATCTGTGAGGAATTTGTGTGAGTCGTTTTGCAATGTACACCAGGCAAAAACAAACCTCGCCAGTGCAAGGGAGTTGTCACAATGTTTCTCCGCTCTCAAACTGAGGGTCTCTAAACCTTGTAGAGTCAAGAAGGCACCAAACGCATTCTGGCAAGCTCCCATATCCCGCAGCATTTCCCACCGCATCTTCAGTGCGAAGCACATGCGTGGATCATAAAGATCGCTGAAGACGCCAGTGAATTTGGGTGACTTCCTCCAATCAAATTTTCCTGCAGAAAATATTAGTACATTGGAGGGTCTTGAAGAGTCCCCAATACCTGAGTCAATAATCATCCCACCAAGCACAGTGCCGTGGCCACCGATCCACTTTGTCGTGCTGTGCACTTATGGAATATGGATAAGACTGGAGCTGCCGACTCGCTTCAATGAATCTAATCCACGTACCAACTAAATCTGCACCATGATCTATGGGACGAATGATGTAGCCTTTTCTTTGCTTAATATCATCTCAGACTGCTAGGAACTAACACTTACCTCCCATTCCACAAGTGTTGTCGACAACCAGCGGAATATCATGCGCATGCGCCACCTACAGCATTTAGAACTAGAAAATATATATCAAGAAGATGGGCTCGTACTTCAGCGAGCTCGGCTATTGGTGCAACTATGATGTTGGGGTTACTGATGCTCTCGACAAAAATTCCCCTGGTATTCGAATCTATGGCTTCCTCGAAGAGCTCAGGCTTGACATCAGCGACGAATTTGATGGTGATGTCGAATTTCTTGAACAGGTCTACAACACGAAGATTGGTTTCGGAGTTGACCAAAGTAAGGCAGGAAACCTACTCTTGAACTGGCTGTACGTCTGTTGAACAGATTAAACATGCAACTGAAAAATAATAACGGAGGAGAATCTTACCCCGCCGAAGAGTCCATTTTGACTGGCGATGACGTTCTGCCCGGCATTGCAGAGTCCCAGTAGAGTCATCAACTGGGCTGCTTGTCCGCTAGCAGTCGCAACACCAGACACTCCGCCTTCTAATGCGGCCATCCGCTCTTCAAGCACCGCCTGAAGACCTACATTCAACATATAAAACGTGCAGCGTTGAAATCCTACGTACAACAGTCGGATTACTCAGTCGCGAGTACACGTCTCCATCTGCTCTGTGGAATAATAAGAATCGAAATAATAATTTGGATGGAGTATGATTCACCGTAGTCCAAACAGATCTGAACCATTCTAAAGTCAAATGTAAGCCACCTTTCGTCTCTTAGCTTATGTCCGTTACTGACGTCGGAATTTTTGAACATAAAAGCCACACTCGCACAGATCGGAACTGCTCGAGGGCCGTTGTGTTCTTTGTCGACCACATGGCCTGCATGAATCTGCAGAGTGTCGAATGCAAGGGTTTTGGCGGAACCGTTCATAAGGTGCTTGGATAATAGGAGGGGGGATGTGGTACACATATTATTTGAAGACCTTCATTATATGTGCCCGGTGAGCCGCGTTTTGGCGGAGTGCGGTGCCCGATACCCTACCATTACAATCATTCGCTTAGCTAGCGCTGTAGTGCAGTGTGTGCGGTATAGCGGAGAATGGCGTGAAATCGAATTACGCACAGCTCAAAGGGTTCCACAACTTTTACCTCCGTGCAGAGTAAAATGCTGCAGGGAGTAAGGTGTGCGTTTCTCCTTTAGGATTTTAAGGTTGGTGGAATGAATATGACCGTGGAGGTCCTCGACCCGCGCTCCATTCGTTGACTCGTACTGCACCCGATGAGATCGCCGTGCATTAGCGGAATGCTGTAAGGTGTTGCCAGGGGTCGAGCTGCAGGGTGTGGACCTCCGAGCCGGCTATCTGGCTTCCATTCCGTATTTGGTTGGCCCGCGGCCCCGACCGACTCGGAAGAGATGGTGTGAACGACAGGCCGACTCGGGTATGTAACGCCCTCTAACGCCCGGGGTTCGCCGACAAGAGAAAGAGGTTTTCCGGGCGGCGTACCAGGTACATGGTACTGCCTGTGGCGCTCAGCCGGAACATTCTCTTCTGCGTTGAATCGAATTTCAAAATTTAAATTCTCCAAATACAACCCTTTCTGCGAGCATTCAAGTTAAAATAGTGTTGAACCAATGCGGCTAAGAACAGCGTAGACCGAAACTCGGAAATGTTGCAGTGTCCACTGGAATATCTCGTGGATGTACAGTTCCGATTTTGGCGGCTACATGCCGTGTAACGGCGGTCGACTGTGTACAGTAGAGCCGGAAGTGAAATGAAATTGTATCCACAACACCTCGGACCGACACAGCAGAAATAAGGCGATACAGCCTCCGAAAATCGGCCGTATCAACTCAGGAGTAAATTCGACGTGTATTATTAAATATGTCTACCAACGAACAGTTCAACTACGGAAATCAGAGCCTCAGATAATATCATAGCGAAATTCAGCACGAATAAACTCGGCCAGCTCCCTCACCTCTTGCCGGCTCCTCCTGGAGTACACCAGAAAATACGCAAGCAGGAGGCAAACGCCAGACGCTGGGTCCGGAATAATATCGCCCTTCTCGTAGGTGCAAAAGTGCTTCGAAACATTAGGGACGAGCTTCGAGTGTCTGCGCAACAAGTCCCCGCAGGCATCGTCGGTATTGTATCGGCCTCCGCGGTCGGGCTGAATGAAGACGAGCTCACACCAGTACTGTGATCCATCGGGACGGTGCGGGAATTGGAATGGGGTGGCTACAATTTTGAGGCGCTCGCTATCGCGGAGGCAGGAGAGAAGATGTACGGCGTAATAGTCGACGCCATATGTATGCATGGTGGTAAAAGCACACCCAAGACCGGGGGATGCGTGCGTTAATTTCCACCAGGAAGCAGGAGGGCATGTTCTTCCTGGGCACAAGCCTTTCGCGTAGATCCATAATCCCACTCTCGTCTGCGCGATATACCATAGTCGAGTCCTTTACACGCCCTTCAACATGAAAAAGTCCCCACGTGAAACCCAACGTCAGGAGGGTTTTGTGCAGAGAGGTCCGGACGATATCCCTCTCGGCAGAGGGAAGATTCGATGGCGTAAATTCTGAGGTCTCGAAGAAAGTCGCGGTGGCCCCGGCACCAGGGAGGTCCCCAGCGCTCGGAAAGTCATCCGTCAACTCGAAAAAGAGGATATTTCCTTCGCACAGGACGATATTCGCATCGAATTCGGGGCCATCCACATATGTCTCGACAACGACGGAATGTCCATGACGACTAGTGTCGATTCGGCGCATGGATTCCAACAATTCAGCATCACTGCGAATCTTAGCGACTCCTTCGGAGAGGAAGCCGCTGATGGGCTTGATGATAGCAGGATATTCGATAACGAGGGGGTTTGCGGAGGAACCAAGTTGCTGTTGGATATCCTCTAGCCCTGCGAAACGCAAATACTGGTAATCACTGGTCTGGGATTCGACTTCAAGGCGGCGCAGGGAATATTTATTGGTCGATATCTCATGGGCCGGGACTGGAGATGCCGCGAGGCCGAGAATTCCCGCAGCTTTGGCCGTGGAGACCAGGTAACTGTCGTGGGCCGTTAGAATTCCGTGTACAACATCGAAGCCAGTGTATCCGCGAACTGCGTCTGCAATTCGATTGGGAAGGCTGTCATCGACGGTCATATCTATAGGAATAAATGCGTCGCAGAAGCCTCGCGCGTTCGCTGGGTTTTGCAGCCAGTGTTTGGGGCCATTGGGCTCTCCCGCTCCAATGACAATCAGTGCAATGTTGAAATCCTGCACGGCTTGGATAAAACCAGCGCCTGAATAGTTGATGAGCATTAGTTATCAGAGTGATTAAATATAAGAAACGCGAATACCTGTCTGGAGATACGAATATCCTTCCACGAGTACAACATTCCGCCTCTTAATAGCCTCTTTCAATAACCAATCGCCCGAGAGCCGAGAAATGAGCTCAGTCTCGAGGATTTCGAGACCAGAATCAGAGGTCGAAAGAGGAGTGAGTATCCCAGCGATAGCAGAAGAAACCACGAAGAGAAAGTTGTCGGAGATCGGAGTGAAAAACCTTGGCGCCTTGGCCTCCTCGCTGAGACTCAAAAATCCAACGGTCTCTTCTACCATATGACAATCGACCAGGCGCTGCTCGAAGAAATGTCCACGTGCGAGGAAACCGTCTACCATCGGCACGATGAGTTTCAACGAGCGAGGTGCATTTGCAGCCAGGCGAATCCATTTGGCCAGAAACAAGATTTGGGGTGTGTGATCTTCAGATCTCGTGTGTGCCAACACATTTTGTGGACGATTCTCCCCTCCGGTTCCACCAGTAAACGGGCTTCTTAAAGTCACGTCAACCGTTTGGAAGGTTCTCCTCACAGGATTCATCATCCAGCGAGCCTGGAAAATGGCTTTTTGAGACATATAAGTCGTCAGAAGCTGGCAGAGGAACGAAGTATCGTACAAGGTCCACCAAGCGAAATTAAAGTTGTAAACTGCACGCTGCTAGTGTTCGGTAGAGAGGACATGATCTGAGGGGATGCGATTTTCTTCAGGTTTACTGTATATCAATCGAGTACCACGGAAGGCAGAAATCAACGGTAAACAAGAGAGCCAAGCTCATTGCGGATACGAGGGTGTGCAGGGTCCTCAATTAATAGAATGCTTGTAATGCGGGGTACTGTACTTGCGCGCTGTACGACGGAGGAAGGTGGAATGGAGAGAGTCTGACATAGTGAGGAAATGATCCGAGTCCATATGGCCGGCGTTGAACACCGTGACGGCATCAGACATCTTGGACTAGAACGCCCGTGAATGCCGCTGCTGTACCTGTATTTTCCTGGATACCACAACCCCCTTGGAGCTGTTGCATCCCATTCAGGACTAAACTTCTCAGATTTACAGTCATTGGCGCTCGTGGCGTCTAATAAGCTAATTGCGGTGGCGTGGGCGCCTATTCGGCCACGAGCGATGTCGTTATTCATACGATACAACTCGGGTTGCGTCGGCCAGGAAGCTCCGCCGGTACACCCACACAATCGTTTTTCTTTGCTCTCTCCGCTTCACTGAATAATTTCAAAGATGAGCGAAATCCAGGCAGTAGAGGTGCATGCAGTGTTTGAGTGGCCCTTGCTCATTGAAGCGTCCATTCTGAAATTTATGCAGGGACTCCGGCTCCTTCAAGTCCTCCGAAAAGGACAGTGGCATTATTTCTTCCTCAGCGGCGCCCGCCCTTCCAAGTGCACCTCAACCAACAGCCGAGGAGCTATCTACTCTCCGCCATGTTGGAGACAAGATTCCTGTCGGCGCGTGGCTCGTGGCTGCCATAGCTCTTTCGGAAAGGTTCACATACTATGGGATTACCGCTCCTTTGCGTAGGCTGCTTCTATTGGTCCCCTCTCCCTGATATTAATTTTGTTGACACAGAAAACTACATGCAGAACAGCCGACATGATCCTCTTCGTCCTGGGGCATTGGGCCTCGGTCAATCGGGGGCAACTCGCCTCTCCTACTTTCTTACATTCTTTGTTTACATCACCTCCTTCGGGGGTGCTCTCGTCGCGGATGGTTGGCTAGGCCGTTATAAAAGCTTGGTATTCTTTGCAAGGTGGATACACCGGCTCGATTACTTGTTGAAGACCCAGCTCATCGCAGGGCTTGCCAGTTTCTACGTAATTGGCCTGCTACTCCTTTTGGTCACCTCTCTGCCAATTTCACTCGACCATGGTGCTGGATTAGGCGGTCTCATTGGTGCCATCATCATTTTTGGAATCGGTGCTGGTGGGATGAAATCCAACTTGTCGCCGTTCATGGGTTTGTTGCCGCACCAATTGCCTGCGCTTATTGGAGATTCACTTGGGCATATTACAGCGGATCAATGTCAATCTAAAGCACCCTTATGGGTGAAGACCACTGCTAAAGGCGAGCGAGTTGTTGTCGATCAAGAAATCACCCTCCAAAACGTATATACAATTTTCTATTGGTGAGATCTCTAGTATTCGCCCCAAAAAATACAAAAACTGAAAATACTGGCAGGTGTGTTAACGTGGGATCGCTTTCGGGCGTTGCAACTACATTGATTGAAAAATACATCGCTTTCTGGGCAGCTTTCCTTCTTCCCTTCTGCTTTCTCTGGATTGCTGTAGCTGCTCTCATAATGGGTCGGTCAACATTTGGCGAGTTTATTGTGTTTACCCGCGCGACTCTACCCTGACCCACGGTAGTCAAACCCCCTGCCAAAGGAACGATTTTACCGAAAGCCATGAGAGCGTTCTGGCTGGGGGTTCGAGGAGGGTTTAAGATGGACGCTGCACGTCCTGCAGTCCAGGCCGAAAAATACCAACGCACCGTCCAGTGGGATGATATATTCATCGAGGAGTTGAAGCGGGGGCTACTCGCCTGTCGTGTTTGTCAGTTCATCCGCTTGCTCAGTCTCAGATAAGTAATGACCCTTCATGCGATTGCAGTCTCGCGTGGCCCATGTTATTACTCTGCCAAAGCCAGATGACAACGAACCTGGTAAGTTTATTAACTATTACGAGCAAGGACGAAGAGTACCAACTACATCGTTTCAACCCAGGTATCGCAAGCTGCGACGATGGAGACACATGGACTGCCAAACGACGTTATTGGATTCATAAATCCACTATCGGTGATAGTACTCCTCCCCCTTGCTCAGCAAATCCTGTACCCCGCTCTGCGCAAAGCCAAGATCACATTTTCGCCCATCAACCGCATGGCACTTGGGTTTCTGCTGGAGGTATTCGCCATGGCGTATGCCTCTGGCGTCCAGCATCTCGTCTACTCCGCGGGGCCATGTTACAATGCCCCTCTCAAGTGCCCCGAATCTCGCAACGGCACGATTCCCAATAACGTTAGCGTTTTCCTACAAACGCCTATCTACGTGCTCGAGGGCCTCGGGGAGGTATTCTCCTCTCCGAGCACCTACGAGTACGCGTACAGCGAGGCTCCCACGAGCATGAAGTCGCTACTTCAGGCGGTTCTGGTGTCCATGGGCGCCTTGGCGGTCATCATGGGCTTGGCACTGTCGTCGCTCTACAAGGACCCTTTGCTTGTTATCAGCTACGCGGTGCTCTCCGGACTCATGTTCGTGACCAGCGCTACTTTCTACGGCGTATTCCGCAAGTACACTAATAATTCTGTCGCCGCATCCGAATCTCCCGCACCATCGGAAAAGCGCGACAAACTGGAGCCGATGAATGTCGGCGGCTCAGACGCCAGGGGAATTGCGGTACAGGAAGCATAACACTTCAAATATCTTCAATAAATGTTACATTCCTTTTCTTAAATAGTTCTGCCATTGTTTTTTTAACACACTCTCTGTTTTCATTAATCTCAATTAACCGTCTTTGTTTGTCCTGCCGACTGCTTTTTATTCTCCTGTCTCTTCTACTTCTCGGTGGGAATTTTAAGGACGATTCTATGTAAAATATGTCAAATATGAATACATACCTGTGTCGTCAACGATATTAATAATCGCAGTAAAGAAAGACAAATAGGGTGCCAGGCCGTCCCATCCCGTCGGGTACCTCGGCGTTGAAATTACGGGCGGATACGGAATGGCAAGAAGCCGAGCCAAAAGCGGCGATCGACGGCCAGCCGCTGACGGGCGGCTTACTATCGTGCCCAATGAGTCCTCATGGTCCTGAATTTCGATTATTTTATTTATTTTTCTAATTGAGCAATCCCCCTCGATTTTTTTGGGATGCTATACATCCTCTTCTGTTCTTTGTAAGTCTACGAAAGAATTCGGCTCACGGAAGTGGATGAGCTTTAGTCGAAGAAATTTGATCCCGAATAATGTTGGAATGTCAGTTTGATTCTTCACCGTGTCCCCTTCAATATTTAGTGTATACCACGAAAATATGCACCGGCGCATCTCCCGAATAAAACCGAAGCGATTTATGCTCTGGAAAAGGCATGAAAAACTCAAGTCAGTTAGAAGGGAAAAATTAGACCCATAGGCCACGGTAGTATTCCGCCAGGAGTGGTTCAGCTGGGTTGAATCTTCACCCAAGTGAGATTTTCTACTTACCAGGAATTTTCATGAAGGCACTAGAAGCATCATTATTCTATCGCCCAGTAAATACTATTATCAGAGAATTACATGAAATATAAGTATGTAGATCTGAATTTAAATATGTAACTCAGAACTTCACAATATCGGTAAGATCTAGTTTTCCGGCCGCAGTAAATTTAACATTTCCCTTCATTCGCACACGCCCGGCATCGTCGCCGTCGCGCCGGCCCTCAAAATACGTTGACCAGATGTCCCCTCCTCGGGTGCTCACAGCTTTCGCATGTTGTTCGTGGCCATTGCTGTAGGCCCGCTTCCCGGCCCAATATGGGGCATTTAAGCAGTGCGCAGATCCGCAGACATGGTCTTCCGGAACACCGATAGCGGGAGCAAACATGCGAGTTTCGTATGAGACTCCAATCTGGCGGGAGGCGGAAGTGACCACCAGAATTTGCGTACGAGGTTCGAACTCCCTCTGAAATGTATGGTATGAGTTTATCAGAGGGAAAGCAAACTCGGACGTGGACTCACGAAATGCTCTGCTTTCGGCTGCCAGCTCCCTAACTCTTCCGAGACGTCCACTTCAACCAACAAATAGTTGGTGAAACCTGGACCACCAAAGCCCACGTAGCGAATCTCGACATTGGACTTTCCCAGTGCACGACAGAAGACCCCGTGCACGAGACGGCACTCATTTTCAGAGGCCGCAATTGTTGTACCCGCGGGAAGTTCCATGCTAACTTTGTCTTCTACACGCTGGGCAGTGAGGATTCCGGACCGAGTTTCGAATTCGAGGCTATTTATTGGCTCAGGAAAATTCGAGCTGCGGAAAATTGCTTCCGCTGCGGCCACTGGTCATTTCATTAGAAAATTCTGGCGAGAAAAGAAAGTCAAGCATACAGGTGCCGTGGCCGCAAATGCGCATTTCACATGTCGGACCCCACCATCTTAATCCGAATTTGCGACCCCACTTCGCTTAGGCGTAAGTGAAGATGGTGGCGAGATATAGACGATGATTGGTTGATTAAAGTTGTCCTTGATCTTTTCCAACACTTCGTCAGGGAGCATTTCCTTCAAGAAGACGATGGCGGCAGGATTTCCACCAAAGGTTCGATTGGTGAAGGCATTCAGAACCTGAAATTCAAGGGAATATTCTATAGTAGCATGAATATCGTGCAAAGGGAAAGTCATAAATCTAACCTTTATCATGAATCATTTTGGCTGGCAGAGTTGAGTGGAAGGAACGGGAAACAGGTGCCCAGTTTTGTGCTTGGTCGTGTAAAAATAATGATCAATTGGCTGTATAGCTCCATGAAGGCGCATGGCACGCCCGAGTCAGAGAAGAGCCTAAGAATAGCAATGCAAACGAGCTGTTGTTCAGCAGCGCATTCCTCCCGGATGCCCTCGGTTTTGATGATCGCCGTCCATTCCCGAAAAGAAATTTGCAACATTTTCAGGCTGATCGTGAGACCGCAAACGACGGACATTTCCTGAGCGGACTGAACTTTCCAACGGAGATACTTGGTACAATTGGATCGGCGGCGGATATTTTTTGACCCCGTTGATATGGCGGTGCTCATTAGCTACGGGAGAACGAATGGAAGTGCCACCAGAATGGAAGTACACGGAGATGTTTGATGCGATCCCAGTGCGATCAAAATGCGATCCAATATGAAAGCTGATCGCATCACGGCATTCGAACTCCGCCTCTAAGCACGACGACATCGGATGTCAACTGCGGTACTTGGCTGTATTCAACGTACACCATACGATGTAAAATATCTCCGTGCTGTATACATGTCTCCGCGCCGCTTATTCGAACAGCGTGGCGGCATGGGCATCGGCTCTACATTTTAACAGTTCAACTTCAAACCCCATCAGGCGAAGGCTGTCTCAGACTGCTATGAGGCCGATGGAGTTCGGTTAGTGAATGGAATTACTGCGTAAAAAAACATACTTGGGGCCCAGACAAAAAGCCCCGACGCCGCCGTTGAACACCGCAAGTCGCCGCTGGTCGAGCTTTCAAAAAAGTCAAGTTGAAAGGTTTAAAATAAAATTTAAAATTTCTGAGACAACATCAAATCACTTAGCTGTTGGCCACCGCTATTCAAGATCCGGGCTGCAACAGCAACCCGTTGCCGCGTAAAAGCGCAGATTTTTTCTCAGAAGCTCCCTCACACAATGCACTCAACCTTGGGCCAGAAAGACATCTTGACCCTTCCGACATTTAGGTTGGAATGCGGGCGCATCCTCCACACTGTTCCCATCGTTTATAAAACGTGGGGAACACTCAACTCCAACCGTAACAATGTAATGGTAGTATGCCATGCCTTCACAGGAAGTGTGGAGCTCGAAGAATGGTTAGTTGAACGCCTCGCCTCACCCTTCTTCCCCTGAGTTGACGCTAAAGCTTCAGGTGGGGGACACTATTGGGTCCTGGCAAAGCCTTTGATCCCACACGCTACTTTATATTTTGCGCCAATGTTCTTGGATCGCCGTATGGAACTGCATCGCCTACTTCTATCAATCCGTCCACCGGAAAACGCTACGGCCCCGACTTTCCACCTACAACGATACGTGACGACGTCAGGTAAAAAACCTATGGCTTTTCTCCACCATGTCTTGAATTAATTCAATTTAATTTCCAGGTTGCACAAGAAAGTCTTGGACTATCTTGATATCTCCTCAGTCGCAGTCGTAATAGGTGGCTCAATGGGCGGGATGACTGCACTCGAATGGCCCTTATGCTTCCCTGGTTTTGTCCAACGCATAATTCCTATGGCTACCTGTGCCAAACAATCAGCGTGGTGCATTGGCTGGGGAGAGGCCCAGCGTCAGGCTATCTATAGCGATGCCGCATACCAAAACGGATATTACGAACGTCAACCAGTCAACGGACTTGCTGCAGCTCGTATGGCTGGCCTTCTCACATATCGATCCAGAGACTCCTACGAGCAGCGTTTCGGCCGCAAAACCTGTACCCCACGCCCATTCATTTCTCCCACAGAATCTTACTACTCTGCGGACGAAGTTCAACCTCGGGTTGGAGTTTCCAAAAGAACTGGCAGCATGCCCCTACCTTCATTGTTTGCCGCGCAGTCCTACCTTCTATACCAGGGCGATAAATTTGCCGCGAAATTCGACGCAAATTGTTATATTCATATCACTCACAAGATGGACACTCATGATATCACGCGCGACCGGGTGCCATCCGGTGGCCTGGGCGAGTCGGATGAACTGTCACTGGTTCTCTCTGCGATACCTCCCCGCGCTTTGATTCTCAGCATTGACACCGATGGTCTGTGCCTTCCGAAAGAACAGAAAGAGCTCGCAGATGGAATTCCTGGTGCGATTTTAGCCGTAGTTTCGTCTTTGGCTGGCCATGATGGATTCTTGGTGGAGTGCGAGATCATCAACGCACTCGTCGTGGAATATTTGCGAAGAGAGTTCGTCCACCTTTACGCGGAAGAAATCGAAGATGGAACTTGGTAGAAGACTCTTAAATAATAGATAGTACCATATGTTATCAATCTAGTTTTATTACGGTGTTTATTACGTTTTCCTTGAACACAGAACTTTTACATACATATTCAGAAAAATTCATGCTTGTTCGATACGTGATTTAAGTGGGTGTTCCCGTAAGATAGATCTATTCCACTGGGCAATTGGAGGGGTGCCAAATGATGGCCACTGATGGTTAAATCAAGCATTCCAAGTCGCCTGTTTTCCTGTAAGAGCGCTCATAATATTTTGAATGAGTACTATCTGGTCCACCCAACCAACACGTAAATGACGCGTCCAAACCTCCTATCCCGCATAGAATGGGTCTCACAACTTGTAGAACTTCGGCCACTGACGGCTCATGGCACCACTTCTTCACCTCGGCCTGAGGCTCATCCAGCCAAGTTCATAACAAATGAACCCGTGTGCCTCAGCGCAATGGGCAGCACATCGGACGACGCTGAGGTCAAGATAACGAAGCCGCGCAAGGGAGCACAAGGTAACAGGATAAGTTGAAGCGAAGAAGGCAATGGTTGATGTCAACGAGCACCGCAATTAGACGACGGCGTGGCACAAGGGCGGAGGAAGTGACCGAAAGCGTTATTCAACCATCGTTTATATCTGTAGGAGGGGTAGCTACCCGACAACCAGATTTTAATTCTATTCGAGGGTCAACAGGCCGATGGGGTCCTGACAGCTGTCTCGGGATGTCCGAAAATGGCCTCAAAATAATATGTAGGAATATATTTATGTTACGGGAAGTCACCCAGTATCAGAGGGTGAACTTTAGGGCTTAACTCTTGACATCAGAGATTAATGTGTCGTTTGTTCAAGTATTTACTCAAAGTGCGAGTCGAATCATTACAATTCTATGAATTCTGACTGTTGCATAAATTAGTCAGAGACACTGGTACTGTAGCAACTTCTGGTCGTGAACTCTCCATATTTCAATGAATCCAGCCGAAAGACGTTAAAGGTTTTATAATTTGAACGAGACAAGTTAATGAAGATTCTGGCTATGGTTGAACAAGTTGAAATAATCAAGCACTCTTCAACGACTTCTCCATCAGCTGCACGGCCATCGAGGCAGATCCCCACGAAGACTCAAATCCATACGCGCCATGTCTGGAAGATTCAGTTAGCATTTAGAAGAAGACAACCGGATTGGACGATGTACGAACCCGTAGTGGAAAATGACGGGGGCCTTGGCCTTATTTGCTTGCACCCATTCCACCTCGATCCTAATTCCTTGCGGTCTGTGGGGGCGCAATCCCAGGCCGTCTTCAACAATGATTGGAATGAGGTCCTCCACAGTGGGTTTGCGCTCCTTGCGGATCTCGGGGGGTGCGATCTCTGGCCACAAAGACAACGCCTTTTCCATAATGGCACGCTTGGTCTCAGGACGCGGAGCGGGATACCTGTATTGCCGATTAAGGTTTCTCGCATTAATGACCGTGTCTGAACGCACCAGTCATCGACGTTCAGTGTGCCGCCGAGAACAATGTTCCCGTTGTGGCGTGGAATAACGTAAGAAATAAACTCGTTCTCGATCTTTCGCGACGTCGCACCAAAGCCCACCCACGGTGCGTGAAGAACCACGGTTTGACCGCGAACGGAGGTCACAGATTTGTCCTCCACGCCGCCGAGGGTGCGTGCACCGAGACCGGCGCATACGATGACCGCTGCGGGAGGAGCGGGGGGGAGGCCTTCAAACACAGCCGCGCCGCCTTCGACAACCTGTTTGATGTGCTGGACGGATGCACGCACCAGCTTCCCTCCACAGGCAAGGAAACGTTCGTGCAAATAGTCCAGATACACGGGAGGATCTACCGATTTGTTCAGAACAGGCTATTCAACGATGAAAGGAGCTTTCGTTTTACCGAAGCTAATGGCCGTGAAATTGATCCCGAAAACGGCACCTGGGATTAGATCAGACTTGGGCATGATCTTAAACTATAGGAAGGCGTATCAGAAAGAGATGCCTCGGAGAAGCAAATATCCCTACATCAGGCATAGTTTCGAGTCCAACAGGATGTGCGTGGTCCTCAAAATAGTGCTCGTATTGCGGGGTGCGAATGAAGCATTTCTCCGCAGGACTCCCTTTTTCTGAAAGTTTCCAGAAAACGTGGAAAGTCTCGGTATCCATCTCTGCGAAGTCAAAAGTCAGAGTTGAGTTCACAACGTAGGAACTGGGACTTACTCTGCTGACGAAGATCATCGGTCTCCGCCGCGGTGCAGTGGTGTCCACCCTGTCAACAAATGCGATCAGCGACGGGGTGCAGGAGATGAAAGTGAACTTACAGCCCAGTGGCTCGTGTAGTGAGGGCTGGGGGGGTCGCTGGGGAAGATCTCCGCTACAATAGTGACCTGATATCCACCTTTCTCTTGCAACTTGATTGCGGTGGTGAGACCGATTACACCTGCCACAACAGTGAGCCTCTATGAGAGAGAAAGACTGAACAGAATAAAGAACTTACCGGCTCCAATAACAGTAATCTGCTTCGGTTGTCCACTCATGTTGAGATTTAGTCTGCGGAAGAAGTGCCTAAGGGAAACGTTTACAGGGCTTAAGAGGCAGGTGGGCAGATAGCTGCTGTAAAATTGCTGTTGCCGAGTTCCGCCGGTTCAGGAGATAAAATAAAATGAGTTAAAATGGAACTGGCGGGGAACAGCCCAGAATAGCATGAAACCCTTTCGGGATGCAGGGGTCGCGGAGAGCGCCCGAGAATTAAATTATGCGATGCAAGTAAACCAACAGCAAACAGCACCCGAGTCGCCACAATCCGCCGCAATCCGAGGACCGGGCTGTTTTGCTGTAGCGCCCATTTACGAGAGAGCAACTTTCCCAGTAAGGAAACCCAATGGTGTAACGGCGACTTAAGACGGCGAAGAAAGTTCAAGTTTCCAAACGGAGTTCAGAGGATTTTCAGGGATCTTCCGTATAGCCCGACCTGTCCGGAGTTTCCCGGAAGTTTCACAGCTTGAGCCCGCGAAAAACAAGCGGTCGCCGCTCGGTAGCCGCCCGGCCAAGCCCGTGAAGGTTAGATGGGTAAGTCACCGTAAACCAGTTCTGTTGTGGTGCGGATGAAGAAGAAGAAACAAATGCGGCCAGCACATCTCCGGGTCTAAGTATGCCGAACATCGATGGTCCGCTCCATAGTTATTCCACGCCGCGGAGTCTCAAGTTCAGGCCTCAGGTTTTAGCCCATTCAACAAGCGAGATCTGTCGGGTTCAAACGCAGAAGAGCCCAGAGCAAGCCCACAAACAACCGGCGACCGATGACGGCTATCCGACGACCCGGTTTCCCACGGATGGCAAACGGGTTCTGCCTAATAATTTATATGGGATCAGCAGAATGTTACCGCTAGTTTGAAAACATTTCAGTGATTCAATCTAGATCACTTAGTTTTTTCCAATAATTTCGTTTCACCAAGGCGGGAAATCTTAATGCAACCACACAGCATCCCTCGCATTCCGAATCAGTGTCTGAGGCTTTTTTTCGCTGCATCCCACAATGGACGTAACCTGCTGCTCGTAAAACAATCAGAAAAAATATCATACAAAGTGTAAGTACTTGCGCCTGAGGATTTAGCGACTAGCGTGGGCGTAGATCAGAGAGCGGCGTTCTCTGTACATCTCGAGTGCAAAAGCTTCGCTGGCACCCTTGCCCTGGCGTGTAATCTAGTGCAGCCCTAGCGTAGTCGAGCCTGCCATTTATTAAATCGTGGTTATTGCGAATGCGAATTTAGTTCTATTGACCCAGCTAAAGTTCGTACAACATGGCAACTACAAACACACGCAGCACTTGCAACATTAAACTGTTTCTGTGAAGAGGTTGACTCATATGGGATCGAGATGAGTAAGCGCGTACCAAATCGCCGTAACGTACAACAAATTGGAGGCATTCAGTCAATCAAGTCTTTCTCCACAATCCAACATCGAGAGACTGTAAGTCGGGAATAATAGTGATGATTAGTTGTCAATGAAAACGGAGGTGGTATGGGGGGAAGCCGACCTGGTTCAATTTCTCCGCGTTTCTTCTTCGCGATGAACTTCTCCGCACGCCTCCAGAAGGCCTGCCCTCCTTTCGCTCCCGCTACCCAGTCCGCGACATATCCCTGGAAATTGAGCTTCATGAGAACAAGGCGCGGATCGTCGACGAAGTCTTGCTGGACTTTCTCGAATTCCACCTGGAAACAATACACGTTGACCAAAACGCAGAGCTTGTCGGATTTTTTGAGAAAAGAGAGTAAGGGCAGAAGACCGTGCTGTTCGGCGACGCACAGGTGCGTGAGCGCGGGCAGTTGGGCGATGGGTGTTCCGGCCACCAATGGGCTAGTGTCCCAAAGCTCCAGATGTGTGATCGCCTGAAAGAGCGGTCGTCCAGGGTCAATTTCAGGAAGGCCGGATGGATGCCCAGAGAGTTGTGCTAGGGAGATAGAGAGGTGTTTCACCCGCATGTTGTCGAGAAACGGCAACATTGCAGGTTTGGGGTCAAATAATGTGAGTCTAGAGATCCCGCTGCACAGCGACAGCAGGAGCATGGTACATTCCGCATGGGGACCGTGCCATAAGAGCAGATTCTGCACGTATTTCGTGAATTTGGCGGGGGTTCGCTGTGCCGCCGCCAGCAGAAGCGCGGTTTTATGCTGCGGCGAATTCCGCGTGAGAAGGAGAGTGCGGTATAGTAACGGTTCAATCCTGAACAGTAAATCAGCCTCCAAGCTCCCTCGAAAGCGCTGGTGCGACATGGTACCAGCGGAGGACGCGATGCGCGACGAGAGTCAGAGTTGGCATCATTTCAGGATATTCGGTCGCCGCCGTTTCAAAGATTTCCCGCTCGAGATCACATGGGAAAGCAGGAGGCGCGGTGGGCGTCATGTCTCAGACGTTGCACAGACTCCAGAGGGAAGTAAAGAGTAAGAGAAGAAAAAGCTATGGCATCATTAGTAATATCCCATTAGTATGGGAAAGTAACAAAGACAAAGCATCCCAAAGCAGTGCTTGAAGGATTTGCGGTACTTAAATAGTAATGACTCATGAGTGGTGAGTGCTAAAAGCACGTGGAGTGTCGCACACCTAATTCACGTTCAAAGGTGGCTGAAAAGCTTCAAGTGCGGCCTAGAGACATGTCGCGGCCAAATGCGGCTTCTCAATCGGGTCAAATCGCGCATCATGACGTAGTTCGGCAAGCACCGAAACTACGCGCCAATTACGCGCTTAGCGCTTATCTTCAAGTCCCCGTCTTATTTTCGTCGGGCAGAACTTCACAAGCTTCACAACCCAAGCGTGGACGTCTTCTCGGACAGACTCCGGCAAGACTTCAGAGTCGTCGCCAGTGTCCAATCCAGTTGATTACCGGCAGTATCGCTTGCGGCTGATAAACAACTGCGCCAGCGGCTGATCATCACATCCGCAACTCGCTCCATTTTTATCGAATATTTAGATTCTTGCAACAACCTCCCCACTTGCCCCGTTCTCTCTCTGACCGATGTGGGCCCCGAAAGTGGCAACAGTGATTTTAGCCTTCTCCTTGAACAGCGCACTAGCTATCCCAAGCCCCAGAGTCGTAGACCTGGGTTACGCCCAGTACCAGGGTGCCGCGAACGCTTCTACCAACATAACCACATTTTTCGGAATTCGCTACGCTGCTGCCCCTCTCGGTGAGTGTTTGCTTTGTCTCGCGATTCAACACTGACGAACGTGCAGCGGATTTGCGCTTCAGGGCACCTCAGCCACCGGCAACAGTCACGGGTGTGCAGCAGGCTACGGAGCAGCCAAACCAATGTTGGCAAGCAGCTCCTGGAACGTCTTCGACCAATCCGCTACGACCTCGCGCAGCCGAGATCATCTCCACGGAGGACTGCCTGTTCCTGAAGTATATTTACGTCCTATATTCTACACAACGCTGACCATTCATTGTAGCGTTTATTACCCCAGCGACTCGGTGGGTGCCCCCCCGCAGGGTCTTCCAGTCGTCGTGTTTATTCACGGAGGAGGGCATGTTTTCTTTCTTTTTCTCTTTACCGTATTTTCACGACGACTTTCCATTGCGGCAGGTATTTGGGCGGAGCTGCCAACATGTACAGGGGAACAGATTTAATTGCCCAGAGCAACAGAGGAATTGTCGTTGTCATCATTCAATATCGTCTCGGAGTCTTCGGTACGAGATTGATACAATATCAGTAGGGCTAACGGTGATAATTTCAGGATTCCTCCCTGGCGTTGCGGTGAAGAAAAATGGGGCACTGAATGCGGGACTGCGTAATTGTTTTGCTATTGATATCCCGCCTCCGCTGAGTTGTCCCCAGTCGACCAGGATTTTGCTTTACGATGGGTCAACAAACACGTACGTCCCTTTCCGGCCGGCAATCTCGATCTATTCAGCTCGGCTTCCTTTAGATCTCGAAATTTGGTGGAGATCCGTCCAAAGTCACTATATGGGGTGAATCTGCCGGCTAGTTTTTTTTTTTCATATTTGATGCTTTCCGACATTCACGCCTCGTAGGCGCGGGTTCGGTGCTGCAGCACGTCGTGGCCAATAACGGCAAGACGAGCCCCCAGTTATTCAGGGCCGCAATATCTAGCTCCCTCTTCTTGCCTTCGCAGTATAAATACAGCGACAGAATTCCCGAAGTATGTCCCCCATCGAATAGAGTGGCCCTGACTGACCCCTCGTAGGCGCTGTATAGCCAGGTTGTGTCTCAAACGAAGTATGTCGGTGCGAACTTCCCTGTCAATTTATTCTGAAAGGATTGCATCTTCAAAGTTGCTCCGCTGCGGCAGATTCGATTTCGTGTTTGCGGAAAGCCGATGTGGGCACCCTGCAAACAGCCAATGTAAATATCAATAGCGCCGCATTCTACGGAACCTTCCAGTTCGTTCCAGTGGTCGATGATACATTCATCACCCAACGGCCACAATTGTCTCTCGCACAGAAAAAGGTCAACGGCGTACGTGCTTCCTCTCTATCTATCGGCCAACATGATATGAATGTCTCCCGAAATATAGAAAGCCCTGCTGGCGGTAACCAACGCATTCGAGGGCACTTTGTTTGTAGATCAAAGCGCGGCGGCTCCGGCTAATGCGACTCAATATGCTTTGGAGCTATTCCCTGAACTTGGGCTTACAGAAGCTCACACCATCGGAACCCTTTACGCCGAGCTCGGAACATCACTATCTCAGAAGATTGCCATCATTGCGGAATGTGTGTGAAATTCCCGTATATTAGAACCCTGCACTTAATAAACCGTTAGCGATTTTCGTCTGTCCGACGTATCTCATGCTTCGCGCATTCACGGGCCGCTCCTTCAAGGCACGTTTCAAAATATTCCCATCCGCAATGGCAAAAATAAGAATGATCTTGCATATAGAGTGAATTCGCTATCCCACCAGGAATGCACGGAAACGATGTCTTCTACTATTTCACCTCCATCGCGATCGACTTCCCGGATCTGGCGGCGGCTGTGGGAGTATACAACAACACTGACTTCCAGACCGCCTTCAGCCGGTCCTTTGCATCCTTTGCTATTTCGCTCGACCCAAATATCAAGGTAGAACCCACGATCACCCCGTCCTGGAACAAATGGGCCGTCCAGAACACCGAGATGCTGTTCAACAGAACAGACTCTGGTTTGCCTGCTGTCAAGCCAGTGAAGACGTCTGATGAATTGCTGGAACGCTGCCGGTATGTCTCTTTTTTTTGTCGCAAATGTGTGTTGATTTTCCCCTTTAGCTTCTGGGCCAGTGTTGGCGAAGCTACCGCACAGTGACACAATGGCCAACTTATGGTTGGGGTATCTCAGCTCCGGGCTCCCCGACTTCTCTCTACTCTTCTTGAGTTTATTAGAACTTGACATTGGATACATCTCCTCACCAGAATTATTCTTCAATTCGAGCCAAAAAAGCCAGAAGAGGTCAGAGAAAAATCTGGGAAGCGATATCAATGCTATGTAACGGCAGATACAGCAAACGAAGTAAGATTCCGAACCGAGAACTATGAAAGACGTTCATTCAGTACGTGTGTATGTACATTTGAGAAAGCCTAGTTTTTGGACCTGCTATCAACCTGCACTGCAAGACAGTGACTCTGACACGTACTGCCGAGTGGTCTCGGAATGACCCATTGCTAAATAATAATAAATATTCAAGGACGCCTAACAATTAAGTTGTATCTTGGTTCGAAGGTGGCACAGCTTGACATACGGTTATTTAAGAAGAGAGAGGCCTCCTCCGTTGATGCTTTTGCGGGAATTTTTGGGGACGCGAAAGGAAACGTGGGACAAGGCAGTTCTAGACGACAGTTAATTTGGAACAGACAAGTACTCCTTTCAATTACTAGCCACATAGTAGAACACATTAAATAGTTTCTTTGACATGATAGACACGAGGAGAGTAACGACAGAGGGCGACCCAAATCCCAATAATTAACGACGATGATAGAAGAGTCGGTGTGTAGAGTAGCCAAAAATGAAGAGTCTAAGTATGCATGGATAGATGCGTGCTGTGCGATGGGAGTAGTCAGTGTTTTCGTTGGCGCTGGCCTTTCTGTTGGCACGGGGCCCTTTCCTGCTGGTGCAGGGGTGTTTTAACATACAGGTTTTTTTCACCGTTTAAGTATTCTGTAGGGGATTCGGCAGCCGGCGCCGGGTCGGCTGGGGGTTGTCCCCAGCCCCCCTACGCTCCGCTGGGCCTTGCCTGCCTCTGCTCGCCGCAGGGGCCCACTGCGTGGTGCAGACGCTCGCCGCGCGTGGTGCCGAGCTTCGGCAAGGGTCCCATGCGTGATCCGATTCCCAAATAGGCTGATTAGGTAAGTGATAAGGACCGATGGGGACCGTTTGCCATCAACCCTCGCTGGGTTCCAACTTCCCGTGCTGGCAGCTGATCATCACATCCGCAAAGTCTCCATTATTGAATATTCAGATTCTCGCCACAACCTCCCCGCTCACCCCCCCTCTCTCTGGCCGATGTGAGTCCCGGAAGTGGCAGCAGTGATTTTAGCCTTCTCTTTGAGCAGTGCACTAGCCATCCCAACCCCCAACCGAGTCGTCAACTTAGGTTACGCCCAGTACCGGGGAGCCGTGAACGCTACCACTAACATAACCACATTTTTCAGAATTTGCCACGCTGCGGCCCCGCTCGGTGAGTGCTTGCTTTGTCTCGCGATTCAACCACTGACGAACGTGCAGCGGATTTGCGCTTCAGGGCACCTCAGCCACCGGCAACGGTCGCGGGTGTGCAGCAGGCTATGGAGCAGCCAAACCAATCTTGGGCAGCATCTTCTGGAACGTCTCCGACCAATCCCTTACGATCCCGTGCAACCGAGATCATTTCCACGGAGGACTGCCTGTTTCTCAAGTATATTCATGTCCTGTATTCTACTCAATGCTGACCATTGAGTCGTTGCAGCGTTTATTACCCCAGCGACTCGGTGGGTGCCCCCCCGCAGGGTCTTCCAACCGTAGCGTTTTTTCACGGAGGAGGGCATGTTTTCTTTCTTTTTCTCTTTATCGTATTTTCGTGATGACCTTCCACTGCGGCAGGTATTTGGGCGGAGCCGCTAACATGTACAGGGGAACGGATTTAATTGCCCAAAGCAACAGAGGAATTGTCGCTGTCATCATTCAATATCGTCTCGGAGTCTTCGGTACGAGATTGATACAATATCAGTAGGGCTGACGGTAATAATTTCAGGATTCCTCCCTGGCGTTGCGGTGAAGAAAAATGGGGCATTGAATGCGGGACTGCGTAATTGTTTTGCTATTGATATCCCGCCTCCGCTGAGTTGTCCCCAGTCGACCAGGATTTTGCTTTACGATGGGTCAACAAACACGTACGTCCCTTTCCGGCCGGCAATTTCGATCTATTCAGCTCGGCTTCCTTTAGATCTCCAGATTTGGAGATCCGTCCAAAGTCACTATATGGGGTGAATCTGCCGGCTAGTTTTTTTTTTTCATATTTGATGCTTTCCGACATTCACGCCTCGTAGGCGCGGGTTCGGTGCTGCAGCACGTCGTGGCCAATAACGGCAAGACGAGCCCCCAGTTATTCAGGGCCGCAATATCTAGCTCCCTCCTCCTGCCTTCGCAGTACAAATACAACGACAGAATTCCCGAAGTATGTCCCCCATCGAATAGAGTGGCCCTGACTGACCCCTCGTAGGCGCTGTATAGCCAGGTTGTGTCTCAAACGAAGTATGTCGGTGCGAACTCCCCTGTCAATTTATTCTAAAAGGATTGTACCTTCAAAGTTGCTCCGCTGCGGCAGATTCGATTTCGTATTTGCGGAAAGTCGATGTGGGCACCCTGCAAACAGCGAATGTGAATATCAATAGCGCCGCATTATTTGGGACTTTCCAGTTCGTTCCGGTGGTCGATGATATATTCATCACCCAACGGCCACAATTGTCTCTCGCACAGAAAAAGGTCAACGGCGTACGTGCTTCCTCTCTATCTATCGGCCAACAGGATATGAATGTCTCCCGAAATATAGAAAGCCCTGCTGACGGTAACCAACACATTCGAAGGCACTTTGTTTGTGGATCAAAGCGCGGCCGACATAGCCTCGGAACGCAGTGACTGGCCCAGAAGCTAAAGGGGAAAATCAAACACACATTTGCGACGAAAAAAAGAGACATACCGGCAGCGTTCCAGGAATTCATCAGACGTCTTCACCGGCTTGACAACAGGCAAGCCAGAGTCTGTTCTGTTGAACAGCATCTCGGTGTTCTTGACGGCCCATTTGTTCCAGGACGGGGTGATCGTGGGTTCTACCTTGATATTCGGGTCGAGCGAAATAGCAAAGGATATAAAGGACCGGCTGAAGGCGGTCTGGAAGTCGGTGTTGTTGTATACTCTTCCCCAAGCCGCCGTCAGATCCGGGAAGTCGATCGCGAGGGAGGTGAAGTAGTAGAACAGATCGCCTCCGTGCATTAGGGTTGTTCACAGTCGCCCTTTGTCTTCCCTTTTTTTCTTCCTTTTTTCCTCCTTTTTGATGTTCCCGTCGATTTTCGCCGGGGGTTTTTTTTACCTTTTCCATTCAGACATGCAAACAGGTCTCCCACCCAAAAATTCCCTTCTCCACATCAAAAATTGGCCGAAAACCACAAAAATGGGCTACTGTGAACGGGTAAATACAGGGATTTCGAAAAAAGGAGAGAAAAAGGAAACATTGCTGGTCTTATATATCACCTAGAATATTCGTGTCCTTGAAGGATCACAAGGCCTGTTCAGGGCATATTTAAGACGTTATGCACCATCTAACCCAACAAGAACGAAAACGAGGGGGGAAAGCAGTCTGAAAAAGGGGAAATAAAAGGAATGGAAAGAGGGCCCTTTTTCAACTCCTTTTTGACTCCCTTCTTCTTCCCTCTTTGAAAAGGAAGGAAAAAGGAAAGGAAAAAGGAGCGAAAAAGGGCTACTTTGAACAACCCTATTGCTGGCGGGATAGCGAATTCGCCCTATATGCAAGATCATTATTATTATTTGCCATTGCGGATGGGAATATTCGAAACGCGCCTTGAAGGAGTGGCCCGCGATTTCACGGAGCATGAGATACGTCGGACAGACGAAAATCGCTAACAGTTTATTCAGTGCAAGGTTCTATGTCGCAAAAAGCCTTTGTCGGAGATAAGCCAATATAGGTTAATATAAGGCGGTATAAGTCTGTAAGATCATTGGGGGGTCTATAACCTTCAAAATTGCGCTATCCTGGGTTATAAGGACTTACGGAGGTTATAGGGTTATACAGGGTTATAGGAGGTTATAGCGGCTTATAACTGGCCGAGGTAAAATTTCGAAAAGATCTTGCTCCCCTCCACTGGTACTTTGTAGTACCAGCGGGAAGGAGAGTAGTTACTTTACTAGTTAGAATCATTGTTATTAAGTATCAATTAACAAGGTAGGTCAGGGTCAGTCTTCAGTAATTATACTATAAAGTGTTGAGGACTCAAATTGCATTCAGAGTATCTGTTATCAGTGCAGGGAAAAGCTCAGATGTCACCAACACAGTTTTGCACCGTGCTCAGCGCTCGGGTTTGAGCCCCACTCCACCCAGCTCCACCCACTCCACAACTGACCGAAGTGCCTGTAAATTCACCCCCAAAACGGCGCTTTTTTTGGTGACTGAGGCCGACTCAGCAGATTAGGATATTGGGACAATATATAGATGCCTCTCAGCCCTCAATTCCCCACAATATCACTCAAGGATATATTTTATACCCTAGTTGTAAGCCTAGTATAAGTCGCTGTAACTCGCTTATAAGCCTGTAACCCTTCCTAACCCCTTATAGGCGACCAGGCCCTTTTGCGACATAATATACGGGAATTTCACACACATTCCCCATGGATGGCAATCTTCTGAGATAGCGAGGTTCCGAGCTCGGCGTAAAGGGTTCCGATAGTGTGGGCTTCTGTAAGCCCAAGTTCAGGGAATAACTCCAAAGCATATTGAGTCGCATTAGCCGGAGCCACCGCGCTTTGATCTACAAACAAAGTGCCTTCGAATGTGTTGGTTACCGCCAGCAGGGCTTTCTATATTTCGGGAGACATTCATATCCTGTTGGCCGATAGATAGAGAGGAAGCACGTACGCCGTTGACCTTTTTCTGTGCGAGAGACAATTGTGGCCGTTGGGTGATGAATATATCATCGACCACCGGAACGAACTGGAAAGTCCCAAATAATGCGGCGCTATTGATATTCACATTGGCTGTTTGCAGGGTGCCCACATCGACTTTCCGCAAACACGAAATCGAATCTGCCGCAGCGGAGCAACTTTGAAGGTACAATCCTTTTAGAATAAATTGACAGGGGAGTTCGCACCGACATACTTCGTTTGAGACACAACCTGGCTATCCAGCGCCTACGAGGGGTCAGTCAGGGCCACTCTATTCGATGGGGGACATACTTCGGGAATTCTGTCGTTGTATTTGTACTGCGAAGGCAGGAAGTGGGAGCTAGATATTGCGGCCCTGAATAGCTGGGGGCTCGTCTTGCCGTTATTGGCCACGACGTGCTGCAGCACCGAACCCGCGCCTACGAGGCGTGAGTGTCGGAAAGCATCAAATATGAAAAAAAAACTAGCCAGCAGATTCACCCCATATAGTGACTTTGGACGGATCTCCTCCAAACTTCGAGATCTAAAGGAAACCGAGCTGAATAGATCGAGATTACCGGCCGGAAAGGGACGTACGTGTTTGTTGACCCATCGTAAAGCAAAATCCGGGTCGACTGGGGACAATTCAGCAGAGGCGGGATATCAATAGCAAAACAATTACGCAGGGCATGTCTTCATGAAAAAAATGAACACCTTAGGTGATACGTGACACCCTATGAGTACTCGGCGAAAATAATACAGTACCAGCCTACCCGCGGCAATGTGCTCGCCACAAGTGTTGCATCTCGCGGGCAGGCTGGGTATGAACTCCGCCTGTCCTACAGTCCCTTTTTCATGAGACAGAGGTATTCATCAACTGCTTCCATCACCGACAAGGGGCACGAACCACACGTTACTACCACATTGCGTTCACACAACTTTCAGAATCTGATGTCTATTTCGGGCTGATTCGCCTTTCCCTAACGCACACCGAATGAAAAGAGCATGGATAATGGAATTTTACCTCATGGTTTCTTAGACTCTGAATGACTGGGCTTTCATATTTATACTCAAATGAAGGTCTCATACCCCCCCCCCATCCATTGCCACCGCGTCGAAGTGGAACCCTACCTCGTGGTTTCCTGGACTCCGAATGACTGGGCTTTCATATTCATACTTGAATGAAGGTCTCATACTCTTTATCCATTGCCACTGCGTTGAAATAGAATTTTACCTTATGCTTTCATATTTATACTTAAATAAACGTCTCATACTCTTCATCCATTGCCACCCGGGTGCTGAAATGGCTTCCTACCAGAGTCCTCTTGCACGCCTCCCTCACTGGACCTCTCGCTGGTTTGGCTACCGATCCAAGCCTATCCCCACGCAACCCGACTACGTTGTGCGGTTCTGGTCATTCATCAGCGCATTCCTCGGTCTTTCGCTCCTTCAGGCTGTCTTTAGCCATCCGCAATATTTTCTGCGGCGCCATGTACCATCCATAATTGCCAGTTATGTAAGTTATCAAGAATTCAATCGAAGACTCAGAACTAACTCACTTTTCCAGGCTGGCTCTGCAGTCCTCTGCTACGGGGAAATAGAAGCGCAATTTGCCCAGCCTCGAGCAGTCATGGGAGGGCATTTCATCAGCGCCCTCATCGGCGTCTGTATCACGAAGCTCTTCGGCCTTCTTCCGGCCGAGCGCCTGGACCAGCTTCGCTGGCTGGCCGGCTCCCTTTCAGCCGCCACCGCCATCGTTGCAATGCAGATCACCGAAACGACACACCCGCCTGCCGGCGCGACGGCTCTTCTCGCAGCCGTCAGCCCCGAGGTTTACCTAATGGAATGGTATTGCCTCCCTGTGGTCCTCCTTTCCTCGGCACTCGTCCTGGTCTCTGCACTATTAGTCAATAACATCCAGAGACGATACCCCGTGTTCTGGTTGGCGCCTGCCATATCTGCTGTGAAGAAGCCGCCCCCGGTCGACCTAGAAAAAGGAATTGAAAACACAGCTAGAACAGGACCTATGACAATCAGTGATCACTTTACCTGGGCTCGCGGCCCAAAATCCCAAAGTTTGGTCCGGCCCCGGCTCAGGCCTCGAAAGGGATTATCATGGATCCTGTTAGAACTTAAGACTGTCCCCGCGCCATATTTATTATTTACGTTAATGTTTGCTGTGAGAACTTGTTATTTGTTATATACATGCCTTCCAATCAATTTATTTGCTGCTCAGCGGTGATTGAGATTTCGATTCTGTAGTGTTAGATTCTGCAGTGAGAGTGTTAGCTGTTTTGCTAGACAATTGAATCCCCTGCAAAAAAGTGTCTGGGAGGGAGACGACATCGAAGAAAGTACAACGGGTTCGGACCATCTCCCACAGTACGGGACCTCGTTATATTGTTTCTTGTGCAAGACTTGGTGCAAGGGGACACATCTAGATCTGTTTAACATGGCTGGAAAGCTGCTCTCCAAACCAATATATCTAAATTTGTCAATCCGTCGAAGACGCATCAGCACATTGTCAGCACATCAAAAGTTGTCATTTTATTTGTGGATGATATAGAACCCAAAATGTGAAGAGACACAGTTCAGCAATTCAATAGCAAATGATACATCTCCCTCAATTTTCAGGAACAGAAATGTGAGGAAATGAGCCAGTCAGCAGAATATTACAAAGAACCCTATACCATTAGGGCGCCTAGACTCGTAACCAGTCTGTATCCAAATACCGAAAATATGTGGCGAGCACTTCGGTGGTTACAGACTGGTACAACTCGGTGACAGCAATTGAGCTGTTCCCGGAGTTTGAAATTTTAGCAGGTGCCGTGATCGGCCGGCACATGAGCCATCAAACCCCATCAATTCTGGTCAAAAGTTGATGGCTCTTTCCACTCTCCTAAGCTGAATTAAAAAATAAGTAAGGACGCAGATTGAACCATTTTCAAAGTGAAAATGTTCCTATGTGCTCCAAATTGATTCATACCCAAACTGCATCCCAGAACAAGGTCCTCGCTATAATTGCAAACTCCGCGGACAGCCCAATGCAGCAACGTGAGTTGTACCAGTCTGTATACACCGAAGTGCTTGCCACATTTTTTCGGCAATTGTATACAGACTGGTTACGAGTCTATAGGGCGCCTGAGGACCCACAAACTAGTTAGTGTCCTGGACGCCTAACAATTAAGTTGTATCTTCGCTCGAAGGTGGTACAAGTTGACATACCGTGATTGAAGAAGAGAGAGACCTCCTCCGTTGATGCTTTTGCGGGAATTTTCTGGGGACGCGAAAGGAAACGTGGGACAAGGCAGTTCCAGACAACAGTTATTTTGGAACAGACAGGTGCTCCTTTCTATTACTAGCTACATAGTGGAACACATTAAAATAGTTTCTTTGACAGGATAGACACGAGGAGAGTAACAACAGAGGGCGACCCAAATCCCAATAATGAGCGACGATAATAGAAGAGTCGGTGTGTGGAGTAGCCAAAAATGAAGAGTCTAAGTATGCATGGATGGATGCGTGCTGTGCGATGGGAGTAGTCCGTGTTTTCGTTGGCGCGGGCCTTTCTGTTGGCACGGGGCCCTTTCCTGCTGGTGCAGGGGTGTTTTAACGTTCATGCCTCGACTTAGGTGCGGTTGAGTTGAAGGCTTGAGGGTATCCCGTCCAGAATTCCACTTGGAACTTTACTGGGCAGTTACGGGACGGCAAAAATGCCGCCCTCCCGTTGTAGCGCAGGCTGGCCAGAGGATTATACCCATCTTCTCTCAACATGAGTTCAGGTGAGTTGGCCATATATAAATTCTTCCGGTGGATTATTCATGTACCATGAAAGGTGGCATGGTCCGCCCCGAGATGTATTTTCGGCCGCAAACGCGCATGCGAATAAATGTAGTTATTCTGGTTTAAGTGAATTATTCCGGTACAAGCCAATTACTTATGAAGGGTAACAGTATGAAGGGCTTGTTGAGGGTGTCTAATAATATGTGAACGTCGAAATACCCAAGATCATCCCTGCAGTGCACAATTTCGTGCGGTAAATTCGCGATTGGCGGCCGTTTTTTTTTTTTTTTTGGCAGCCCGCACCGTTGGCGGCAGGTGGTGAAACCAAAAATGAGGGCGAGAGGGGATGCCCGCTTTGGCTTTCGTCTGGACAAGGCTTTTTATGCAGAACGGGGAGAGATAAATGGATAGATATTCAAATATTGATTTTTTTTTTCACGCTGGATTTCGATAGAGACAAGATGGAGATCCTGTCACTGCGGAGTATTTGAATATCGGTCCACAGTCTGATAGCGAGTTCTACATTACGACCACCAGTCGTGGAAGGGTGAAATGATTTAAATACAATTGGGGATGCAGGTGAGTTCAAACTCGGGGATGTAAAAGGGAAGTACCGACACACAGGGTTTTTTTTTCACCGTTTATGGTGTATTTTTTGAGGGAATTCGGCAGTTGGCGCCGGGTAAGGCTCCAACCGTTTCCGTGTATAAACGTTTATATACGGTTTTAACCGTTTCAATTTCCGTTTAGTGTATGCAACGGCCCAAATGGGTGACTTTCCATAACGATAAAATAGTCCAGCGCAATATCCGAGCTTGTTTGAGAGTGCCATTGATGGGATCAAACTAGTTAGTCGTAATATTCTTGTGGGAAACACAGAACAGACATTTAAAAATATTATTTCGGTCCATCTTTTTACATATATTGTTTGCTTTGCCCATAGGCACCGAAATCGTATCTCTACGTCACCATATTTGTGCATCACCTGCTGAGGAATAATTATGACCTTGCGCTGCCCGGAAAAGACACGTCGGGGACGCGTAACGGACGCGTCGGGACGCGTAGTAGACGTGTATGGACGCGTGGTAGACGCGCAGGAGGCTGAAACCAAGCAGTCTGCCATATGTAGCTTCAACCCGAAGTTTCTTTAAACGATTCATACTTGCAATGGCTTGATCTGAGACACTCGGGCCCCAGGATTAGACCCAATTGGTTATTCAGGAAATGTTGCATCTATTGAAATCTGTTCGGGGGGTCGGTACCCCCTGTACAGATTTCTACAGATTCAAATAGATTCGCATTAAATCGTGTACGTTAAAAGTGATGGGGTCCTGACAGCTGCCTCGGCATCGCGGCGGAAATTGCTCAAATAGTCCCCAGGAATTTTTTATCGTTATGGAAAGTCACCCAATGATAAACAAACCGTTTGTAAACGGTTTAAACGGTGAGGAAAATTCGGCCGGTTTTGAGGGTCTTACCCAAGTCTTACCCGTGAATTTCAGGGCCAAGTGGTACTCAACTGAGCTTCCCTGCACCAAGGTCGGCAGAATCACTCAAGACCACTGCCATTTGGCTGAGTGGGAACGGGATGAAAGGTGAATATTCGGTATACATGCGTTGTGATGACGGCCTTCGACTGCCGACGACCACACCGCCCGCCGTCTCCTGCGTCTCCTGCACACGTCGGAGCAACCGTTGTTCATATTGAAGATCTTTAAACGTTTTTAGAACTGAAAATCCATAAAGGACAGGTTCTTGGCGGTGGAAAAAAATCCCCACATAAATACTGTTTGTAAATTGTTTTAAACTGTTTTAAACCCTTTAGTTTTCGTTTCCGTTTAGTGTGCTCAAATCCATACACGAAAATTAAATGATTAGAGCCTTAGCGCCGGGCCGGCCGCCCGGCCCCCCTACGCTGCGCTAGGCCTTGCCTGCCTCTGCTCGCCGCAGGGGCCCACTGCGTGGTGCCGAGCTTCGGCAAAGGCCCCAGCCGTGATCCGATTCCCAAATAGGCTGATGAGGTATGGCGGTTCTGGCGGCTCATCATGACATCCGCTAATAAGAACTGTATCCTTTCGACCAAGTGTTCACATCACGCGTCACAGGCCTTCGTGAACTGAACACTTTTGATGGTCATGCATGTCACAGCAGCCAGTGAACACCTACTGTAGCAAACCCGCCAGGGTGCCAAAATGTCATTTTCGAGACTGTAAAAAAGTACACCAAAAATTTCTCAAAAAATAATGTGCCTACGCCAAGCCCACACGAAGAAAGAAAACCCATGAACACTTGGTCGAAAGGATACAGTACGCTAAGTCGACACATCCCTGCTTCCCCCCGCGCTCTCTGACTGATGTGGATCCGGAAGTGGCAGCAGCGATTTTAGCCTTCTCTTTGAACCCATCCCAAGCCCCAGCCGAGTCGTCAACTTGGGTTACGCCCAGTACCGGGGAGCCGTGAACGCTACCACTAACATAACCACGCTTTTTGGAATTCGCTACGCTGCGGCCCCGCTGGTGAGTGTTTGCTTTGTCTCGCGATTCAACCACTGACGAATGTGCAGCGGATTTGCGCTTCAGGGCACCTCAGCCACCGGCAACGGTCGCGGGTGTGCAGCAGGCTATGGAGCAGCCAAACCAATCTTGGGCAGCATCTTCTGGAACGTCTCCGACCATTCCCTTACGATCCCGTGCAACCGAGATCATCTCCACGGAGGACTGCCTGTTCCTCAAGTATATTCACATCCTATATTTTATACAACGCTGACCATTCAGTGTAAGCTGAATTATTCAAACACACCTAGTTTATGAAGGAGATGAAGATGACAGGATCCGCGCTTTATTTTAAAAGCCGCACTGTTACGAGTACTTATGTTCACATAATACTCGTTCGTAGGATCTCGCAGCGGGAAATTTTGAGAAAAGTTTTTACTTGTCTCCTCGAAAAATGCTAATGGATTTAGTAGCTGTGTTGAATGGAATTTAGTATTTTCCTTAGATTTTTTTTCTGACTCTATTGGTGGCTATGCTTAGATTTTGTTTGTTTTTGATGGCATCTAATAACGTGTGTCTGCTGGGTAATTTTGCGTCGGTGTCGTGTTTTTGGTTTTATTAGTGCCTCATGAATGCTTCCCTTCAGTTTCGCGCCTTTCTGGTGGGGTTTAGGCGCGTTACGACCTGACCGGATTGCCGATCTACTTTTTGATCCCATCACGGCTATCGCCGCAGTATGTTGTGTGTCTGTTCAACTGTTGTCCCCAGAAAGATCTACACCCGCCAAAGTGCCGACAGGTTACCTTCAGCTGGTCATGGTCACATTGCAGACATGTTTGGCCAAACCTGGTTTCAGGTGGTAATGATGTGGTCGCCAGCTATATGGTGCAGGTTATTTCACAGCTCACCTGCACCTGGCCCGTCAGCTATTGGCCAGCTTTTTCACAAGCTTGCCTTCCACACACAGTCATAAATAATTATAATATTAACAAAACACTCTGAATTCCAGAAAATCAAATCATTCAGGCCGGTTACTTGGTTCGATCTTTTTGTGGCATGATGTTCAAATTTTTCGTTTCATTTGTCGAACCTTGGTCGAACCAACTTGAGTCAAGTATTTGAAACTCCGCCATCAGCACGTGAATGGCTGTGCATGTTGATCATCTCGTTGTCTTTCTTTCTTTCCACCAACTACCCCGTCTAGAATCGACAAGACCCGCAACCCCTTCCGCCCTTTGCTCTCTCACCACTTCTACTTCTTTCCGCCTCCTTTCCCATCCTCTCTCCCGTGCCTCTGGTCTTCTTCGCGTGTCATTCTGTAACCGTCTGTAACAGCGATGGCTTTTAAGTCCTCAAGCGCTAGCTTTCAAGTCCTCAAGCGCTCAATTCAAGCTCATCAAGAGGCAATTCAAGAACACGTCAATACTTCGATGCAATGTTTGATATTTCTTCGCCCCAAAACGAGTGCGTATCACAAGCTTATGTCGTCGCTACAACCAAGACTCGTCAATATGAAGTCGCCCTCACAAAACTGAAACCAACCTCAGCACCCGAAGCAACCTCTCGTCCGGATCACCTGCTCCCTGCTTTGAAGTTTGAAGAGCGCCTTGTGCCCTCTCATTCATCAATATCCTCAACACATTAAGCTACTCTGCCTCTTTCAACGCAATATCGATTATTTTGGCTCTTTTTCAACGTTACTGTGGCTTAACGGATCTTTTCTTGCGGCTGGTTTCTATGGCTGTTCTTCTATTTCTTCACAAGCATAACAAATCTACGAAAATTGCGCTCGAGTGGTCCCAAGACTCCCACCACTGCTAGGTTTGTCGTTCTTCATCTTCTTTCCGACCACAGGCTGATGGTAATGTTTGCCAGTCCGTCCTGCCAGTCCGTCATGCTTGATGCCGACATGCTTGATTCTATTCGGAATACATATGTATCTAGTAGATATGAATGCATTTTTTTGAGGGGTAATATGTGCATCCCAGTGTGGAATCAAATTTTCAGTAATATATTCTGCCTGACTGTGCAGCCGCTTCAGGTTCGTTGTCCAGCTGACAGCCACATCAACCTGGCCACATCTGCGGCCATAGGCTCCTAAACCTAGAATAAACCTGACCACAGCTGGTGGCCAGTCTACCACGACATGCAGCACATACCTCGCGTGCAGGCGGTGTATGCCTAGCGCCGCTTCGCAAGTTTTATTCAGCTCTATGTTCCCTGCAGACTCGGCTACGCACTTTCGTCATCTCCCTATGCGCGCGCCGCACGTAGCGCCACCCCCACAAATCTGATTCATTGATCCGTGTGCCTAATGTTAGATTGATCAACAGAATATTTACAAGAAACACCCGCCTGCTAGTTCTTTACATCTTAATATATCCATATAAATTTATTGGGCCGGAAATGTATGTAAAGTTATAGATACATACACCGGATATGGAAACTAACATTTCACTTCTCGTTTCGCGTTCGGGAAGAGCGCGACGTCGGTCACACATGCGATCAATTGAAAATGAACACTATTTTCCGACCCGCTCGTCTAGGCACTTCCGCAACTATAAGATTGCATACAGAGCCTCCCAACAATACGGACCGGACCTATATTGCCAGCAGGGTGGTGGCTGAAGTGCAGCAAATTTATTCTTTTGGGGTTGTATAGACTTCTTCTTATTCTAGGGACCAAAGGGTCTTTTCGAGGTCTGCACACTCCCCGCGACCTTGGCTACGTGTCCTAGCCATCCCAGAGAGTGTGGTAGCGGTTGCATAGCGCCGCTGTAGCTTTTTATATCCAACCCCTGATCTCCCTGTCGCCTCTCAACAAACCCGACCACACTTCATCCCCATAATGTGATGGCGGCACGCAGCCTCCCATGCAACGCGTACGCCACCACGGAACATTTTGATTTGAGTTAAGAGGAACTGGCAGGCTGGGAGCCACTACTTTGGACACAAAATTGTGGTCGAGTGGAACCTAGATTGGATTCAGCTTATAGGCCCGAGAGGGAAATTCTTGAGCAGCACCGACAGCGCCAGTTTAACAGCACACCTCTGATTACACATATTTATTCCTTAATACATCCTAGGTGGCAGCATTCTCTCAGCCCCTCGGTACAGCGCACTTAATCCAGCTCCACTTGGTCTTTTTGTGCCGCAAATTCAATGCGCAGCAGCGGACCGCTAAAGTCAATGGCAACTATGGGTCTCTTTTTTGGAGTCGCCGCGTGCCACTGACTTGTTACATGGCCGCTTGAGCATTAATGTCCCCAATAGAGATAGGCCGTATGTACTGCTTTCTGTAGCCGCAAGCATCTAACAAACATCGCAGCATCTCCGGTTGTAAGCGCTCACATTTTTGTTTTACTACTTACGCAGCATACCAACTACCTTATCAGTGTGCCGATCTTATATCCCTGGGCACCTTTGTGCACGCTGGATTAATAAGGTCCAATACAACCTCCTATTTAGCTATGGGGTGAGTTGCGCTGAATAGCCACTCAGAATTTAATCCGCAACGGAATAGCCGCTTGGAATTTTCGGCAACACATATCTGAAGTGAAAGATACTGTACAACTTGCTCAGATGATTCAGGTTGCTCATTTTAATGTACTTAAAATTAAGTACGAGTTTTTGCTGGGCACCGCCACGGCCCACTGTGCAGACGTAAGTATCGGCAGAATAGTCGGGCAGATTCTTTTACAAAGAGGGGTACTGAAAAGCTTTCAGCGGGTTCAGCCTTGAATGGTCTCGTTGGTTGGAGTACGCGACGCGCCGGCGGATAGATGTAAGCACGCGCATGTGACACGGATCAAGCGGACCAAGGGGGTGCGGGATCCGAAGCCGAGACCGCGACCTGGGGGGGGGGGGGGTCTAGGAATCCTGCTGAAAAAAAATAATGCACCTGATTTTTCATAAAGCCTATAGCATGCAGAATGAGGTTTTAGCAGGCTTAAACACCCCCAGAAGACTTCAGTACTATCATATTGGTTTATTTCGGCTGTGCGACCATATTTGGCAATAAAGTGTCACGTGTAGCCGCCGTCAACCATCACAAAGTGATTGCGAAATATAACCAATGTTCTCACCTGTTCTCACCTGTTTCACTCCTTGGCCGTGATTGAAGTGGGTAGTTTTCACAGCCAACATACTCAATACCTATTTCTGTTTTTATGATTCCTCACTGCTGAATTCAGCTTGAGGCTGACTCGAAAAAATGGTTACCGGTTGTTGGGAGGCCGAAAAAACCTGGGCTCTGCTGGATTTGTGTATACCATTTTCGACGGAATTACAGGCCCCTTTTGCCGCAGTTAATTGGGGATGAACTTCAGTTTTAGCGGAAAGAAAAATGATCTCCGACTCGGGCGTGGGAAAGACCTACTTTATATAGCAGGCAAGGGGGGGGGGGGGGGGTCAGAATTTTGGCTGAAAAATAAATATCGGGTTGATGTCATTTTTTCGAATCCCGCTACCCCTTGAAGCGGACCGTAATTAAACTCCGCTCAGTAATACTATCAGTATCGTACACCCCCGCGCCATCAGTATCGAGCCGAAAAAAACGAGAACGGAACTTCCTTATGTGGATCCAGTGACACAACTAGGATTTTTTCGCGGTAGCTTACGTGAAAGAAATGAGCAAATCAAGATTTTGCGCGGGGAGGAAAATTAGGGCGCCCTGAGACCCATAGTAGGTAGAGGGAATAACATGACATAAGTCGGAAAAACGGACCTCTTTACGCGGCGGCTGCTGATCATCACAGTCGCTACATTTTGGGGAATAAGTACTTAGATTCTTCCAACAAGCTCCTCACTTGCCCCCCGTTCTCTCTGACCAATATGGGTCCCGGAAGTGGCGGCAGTGCTTTTAGCCTTCTCTTTGAACAGCGCAGTAGCTATCCCAAGCCCCAGAGTCGTAACCTGGGTTACGCCCAGTACCAGGGTGCCACGAACGCTTCCCAACATAACCACATTTTTCGGAATTCGCTACGCTGCTGCCCCTCTCGGTGAGTGTTTGCTTTGTCTCGCGATTCAACGCTGACGAACGTGCAGCGGATTTGCGCTTCAGGGCACCTCAGCCACCGGCAACAGTCACGGGTGTGCAGCAGGCTACGGAGCAGCCAAACCGATGTTGGCAAGCATCTGGAACGTCTCGACCAATCCGCTGCGACCCCGCGCAGCCGAGATCATCTCCACGGAGGACTGCCTGTTCCTCAAGTATATTCGTCCTATATCTACAACGCTGACCATTCATTGTAGCGTTTATTACCCCAGCGACTCGGTGGGTGCCCCCCCGCAGGGTCTTCCAGTCGTTGCGTTTTTCACGGAGGAGGGCATGTTTTCTTTCTTTTTCTCTTATCGTATTTTCATGACGACCTTCCATGCGGCAGGTATTTGGGCGGAGCTGCCAACATGTACAGGGGAACGGATTTAATTGCCCAAAGCAACAGAGGAATTGTTGTTGTCGTCGTTCAATATCGTCTCGGAGTCTTCGGTACGATATTGATACAATATCAGTAGGGCTGACGGTATAATTTCAGGATTCCTCCCCTGGCGTTGCGGTGAAGAAAAATGGGGCATGAATGCGGGACTGCGTAATTGTTTTGCTATTGATATCCCGCCTCCGCTGAGTTGTCCCCAGTCGACCAGGATTTTGCTTTACGATGGGTCAACAAACACGTACGTCCTTTCGGCCGGCAATTCGATCTATTCAGCTCGGCTTCCTTTAGATCTCGAAGTTTGGTGGAGATCTCCAAAGTCACTATATGGGGTGAATCTGCTGGCTAGTTTTTTTTTCATATTTGATGCTTTCCGACATCACGCCTCGTAGGCGCGGGTTCGGTGCTGCAGCACGTCGTGGCCAATAACGGCAAGACGAGCCCCCAGTTATTCAGGGCCGCAATCTAGCTCCCTCTTCTGCCTTCGCAGTAAATACAACGACAGAATTCCCGAAGTATGTCCCCCATCGAATCGTGGGCCCTGACGATCCTCGTAGGCGCTGTATAGCCAGGTTGTGTCTCAAACGAAGTATGTCGGTGCAAACTTCCCTGTCAATTTATTCTAAGAGGATTGCATCTTCAAAGTTGCTCCGCTGCGGCAGATTCGATTTCGTGTTTGCGGAAAGCCGATGTGGGCACCCTACAAACGGCCAATGTTTATCAATAGCGCCGCATTCTTCGGAACCTTCCAGTTCGTTCCGGTGGTCGATGATACATTCATCACCCAACGGCCACAATTGTCTCTCGCACAGAAAAAGGTCAACGGCGTACGTGCTTCCTCTCTATCTATCGGCCAACATGATATGAATGTCTCCCGAAATATAGAAAGCCCTGCTGGCGGTAACCAACGCATTCGAAGGCACTTTGTTTGTGGATCAAAGCGCGGCGGTCCGGCTAATGCGACTCAATATGCTTTGGAGCTATTCCCTGAACTTGGGCTTACGGAAGCCCACACCATCGGAACCCTCTACGCCGAGCTCGGAACATCGCTATCTCAGAAGATTGCCATCATTGGGAATGTGTGTGAAATTCCCGTATATTAGAACCTTGCACTGAATAAACCGTTAGCGATTTTCGTCTGTCCGACGTATCTCATGCTCCGCATTCGCGGGCTACTCCTTCAAGGTGTGTTTCAAATATTCCCATCCGCAATGGCAAATAATAATGATCTTCCATATAGGGCGAATTCGCTATCCCGCCAGGGATCCACGGAAGCGATCTGTTCTACTACTTCACCTCCATCGCGATCGACTTCCCGGATCTGACGGCGGCTTGGGGAGGAGTATACAATAACACCGACTTCCAGACCGCCTTCAGCCGGT
>JARJCX010000381.1:0-108027 GCA_029282285.1 Mycena rebaudengoi | reverse complement strand
CCTGACGGAGACTAGGATAAATGGGATAAGGACCGTGCAGCTCTGCGGGTTGAAAAGTCGCAACCCACCGCATCAGAACCTATGAAGATATCCACTCCAGCCACAGACCCAAATCTGCCGCCATCTGTAGACTCGGAGACGACTACTCATGACAGATGATCCATGTGAGCAGACTTTCTCGATACTAGGAGGACTTCCCCCAATATGCCCATCGACTTTCCAGTCCCAGTCCTTCCTTCTCGAGCTCCCGAACCCCCTTGCATTGAATGTAACAAATTGGACAATCATCGTACTCTCAAAGTCAGGCATTCTACTTGTACATTTACCAGTAAATCTTGTGATGAATTGAATGACATTGCAACATCCGGAAAATACAAGAATTACACAATTTACTTAGGTCTAAGAACGGAAAGCGCCGTGCATAAATGACGACCAACGGTCGTCCATAGCTCCCTCGCTCGCCATGTCCATCGGGTAATCCCACGCCGGCCCTGGTGCTTCGCGGAACAGCCCTTCCCAGCCCTGCTGCGACATGCGAGCATCCGGTGCCGCGTACATGAGCTCCTGCTCGAGCCCCGTGCTGAAGCTCCCCAATGGCGGAGTTGGGTGCGATATCTGCGGCGGTGCAGGCAGAGGCATGAGGGTTGCCGACCGTGACGGTGTCGATAACTTCACCTCTGGTGGTGTGGTGGCCGGGGTGATATGCGGGGGTGTCGTTGTAGAAGTCGGGGAATGGACCACAGCGGCCGCACGACCGCCGAATATCGAAATTTCGTCATCGGATGAAGCAGTGGGGACTTTCCTATCGTGTAGAAATGACTGGCGCGCGTAGTAAGCCTTTACGAGCATGGTTTGCAACACAGGCTGGAATCGTTGCAGGTGAGGATTCAGATGTAAATATAGTAGATGACTACAAACCAGGGCGCGCGCGGCACGGCTGCTGGTCTCTGCAGCATTGCGGAACATCGTACAGGCGATCTGGAACTGATCCAGCGGGACAGGGTCCAACTCCAGATGCACACAATGTATTGCTAGTGTTCCGACGACGACCTGCAGAATCAAATCAGCCATCCATTAAGAAGAGAGAAAAAAGCCATCGTTACTGCGGAGGAGAATGCCAATGACCAAATACGCCATATTCGCGCAACGAGTCGTGGGTTTTTTGTGAACTGGCTTAGAGTGTCGGAAAGCACGTTACAGGCGCTTTCGTACGTGGCCCCCCCGACGGTGCGTACGGGCTTTTCATGGGATCCGCGGCATTCTCTATCATGACCTGCGCAAAGAAAGAACGGTGCAGGAAAAGCAGCACTTTGAGAATCATTCGATCAAAATCAGTGCAGGCAAGATAAAAGGATGCTTACTAAGATCGCGATAATGCGACCGTACAAAACTGTTGCGTGTCAGCGAGGAAAGGAATTCAGGGGAAAATAACAAACTTTTTCATAGATATCGCAGTGCGCTCATCTACATCCGGTGGAGGTTGTGAGAAGGCGCGTATTTTGCGGTCTAGTTGTAAAATCTTGTCATAGGTTGGTGGCTTTACTGCAAGCGTGGCTCGCACAATCGGCACTAGACACTCCTCAGTTGCCTTGTGTCCCCACGGGCCCACTGTACCAATAAACCCTGTGAGCATAAAAACAATTCGTACGGAACAACGCACAACCGGGGGGTGGGGCGCGCGCATCTCTTCCATACTTGTAATCTTCTTCCTCAGTGGGCGGCTTGCAATCTATGTAATTCGAGAGAATAGAGGGTGGACGCCCAGTGACTAGACTCTTTTCAAAACCCAATGAATGGTCAGACATTAAAAAAGTGCGCTGTACATACTTGCCAAAGAGTAGCAACGAGGAGATTCCAAAAGTAAAGCCGTCGCTCATAAGCTTCCCGCCCCTTAAACCCCCACATTGAAGGATCGATATCTGCTCGAGCTTAAGCAAGTGTATTACCACAGCATAATGAGGTCACCCACGGAATCCAATCTAAATTCATGCGACGGCAATTAGTTCACAGATCAAGTTGATCACGAGGAAACATACTCGCAGGGCAACCTGACTGGCCATATTAAGGAGACCATATGAGGCCTCCATATTAGATTCCTTGCCGCTGAGCCCATTGTATATACTCATCAAGTGCAGCGACTGTACTTCTGGTAAATTCGAATCTGTCGATGATCATACAATGGACGTGCCTTGACAGTAACGACCGACGGCTCAGTCATGATGGACTGCAGACTCAGTGCGGCCTGTGCAAGTCGGTAGTAGTGCTGTGCTTCCAAGTTATAAGGTTGGAGAGTAAGGTCAACGAGGGCCCCCATGCCGAGAGTCACGAGGAGCACGGCGAGCTCGTGTGGACCATAGCTAACGCGCACTTGTTTGTATATTGCAGGTATCAGCTCGTCGATAAGTTGTCGTCGAGAAACAATCTGAAACATCCATGAGAGGTGTTCCAGGAATGTCTCACACAGGGCAATAGCGCGTTCCACAGGAGGAAGGAAAGTCTCGATCATGTCTTGAATGGAGGTGGTGGGGATTCCCGGCGGAGTGAAAGGGAAGGCCTTGCAAAATTGGTTGATTTCTGGAGGCAGATAGGACGGATCTAGCTCTCGCAAGGAGAAGGGGCGGATTGAGGTAGCAGCTGCTCTTCCATACCCTTGGCGTGCTGGTTTTCGTGTTAGAAGCCATAAATTGTGGCACAAAATAACCACTCACTAGGAGTAAACTCTGTGAACGGACGTCAGTCAAGGCAACCTGTGATGATGGCGATAAAGACCTCAGCTCCGCCAGAGGGGCCAAAGAAGCGGGATCCACCCTCCCCATCTATATGCAGGGACCCAAGAGCACCAACCAGTGTAGATACCTGTGACGGTTCCTCGGAGACTGCTTTTAAATTAAGCGTAGATTCTTCTTCAGCTGGTCGTCTTCCTCGTCCACATCTCGGGCAATAAGAAGGGGGTGTGTCTTGTTCGATTCTGTAGCGTGCAATATGGCGAGGGCATCCTCAAGCGAGTGCATGCGAGCCTCCATTCGGGTCAATTTTTGGTGAAGGTGGTCCGTAGCCGCTAGAACGAAACGACTGCCCTCCCCTGGGGGTATAGTGCCTATACAGCAATGCGTGAGGTGCAGTTTAAATGTGCGCTGTATTAATACCATTCGGACACAAAGCTTCACAACCGCTATGTGTGAACCGTCATTGAGATGATGCAGGAAGGAACAATGGAACCTGCGCAGACCGTTTAATGCATGTAGAGCAAGGCACAGTTTTGTCGCATTTTATCTTCAAACGACGACATTCAGCACAGGCGACTTTGAATGACGAGTCAAGACTTCGGATGAGATCTCAGTATGAGAACATACTTTCGCCTCTGATGCGTTTAGACGCCTTCGAAGGCGCCCTGTTCTTCGCAGGAAGACCGTCTAGCTCAAACATTGTGGTGGTTGAGGGAAGGGAGCTATGAGAAGTTGATTCGGGAGCATATGGGCGGTCATACGGGGAAGGGGCCATAAAGCAAGCTGTAGCTAAACGGATACAGTGGTTCCTTCGATTTTCGATCGATTGATGTGGCTGTGAACTGTCAAGCTTTTAACTTTAAGGTCAATGAACCGGGAGGAAACGGGTGAACTCCTGAGACTCAACAGAGCCCGCTGCCTTAAAAATTACCGGCAGTCATTAATTCCAAGAGGCAGGCCGTAGAAGTCTCTCTCATTCTCATATTTTGATAGTAATGTAATACTACATGATCATTTCCGCAGCACATTCAAAGCTTGGGAAGGCCGCAGCAGCTAACGGTTGTTATGCTGCACCGCAAATCGGAATAAATTAAGCCACAAGCTTTTTATGGCGGTCAAAATGTTAGCGCCAGCCACGATCTAAGGGATATACAGTCAACTTTTTTTGACTACTCGGGACAGCCTTTTTCGTTCGCTGTCTAGCTGAGCACATGGGTCGAGAACTCAGAAAATTTAATCTTCTCGGAGCATTTTTTACGACTTGTCTTCTTTAACCCACGGCTAGTTGAGGCATAATAGCAGCCTGTCTGGAGTTCGCCAGTGATATGTAGCTGTACCAGTCTGTAGATTGCCTTGGAAGGTAGCAGTGTTTGAAAAATGGAGTTGAGGATGCGAAATGTAGGTAATGACTTCGACCAAAGGGAAAGGCGAGCAGAACATAATTAGGGGGAGAAACCAATCACGGTCAGCGCGCAAATTTTTGAACAACAAATCAACCAATCCAAACTCGACCTCGTTTACTCCGACTACGTACGGCGTTGAACGGGACAAATGGAAGTGCGCTGGACTCGAAGGGCGAGGCGCTGAAAGTGATAATGAACATGATCCAGGTTCTGGAACACGTATTTTAAGCATTTTAAAACAAGCCCGCTGAAATCAAGCCGAGCTGCGCTCACAATCAATAGCACATCTATGATAGACAGCTGGCAGATGATTTATATATAGAAAACTGCCTGTAGCAGAGTAAAATTGGTGCTTGAGGGCGCGGCATTAGAATTTGACCGACATGATTTATGCAGTGTCGACAGATGATCAGGACTCCACCTTGTACTTCCGACGCCATCCATTCAAGCCCAAGAACCACCCACGTTCCCAATAATATTGACCGCTCCTAAACTTTAAGCGAGATGTTTATCATGCTCAAAATTCAAAAAGCTGATGGAAATCAGTCGCGAAAATCGGTCCAGTGTAGTCCAGCGTGTTATTTGAGGTCCAGATTTGAGACTTGGAATGATTAATGCAGCAGAACAAGATTGGATCTGCCAGAACCAGAGTTCAGCGCTGCGCACATGGCGACTATGTGGTAAACGTCAGCCCCCAGGGATAGCAGTCTCGCCTGAGAACCAAATGAAAGGATCGCTTCACTAAGCGAGGGTATTTATACGGAGCCACTAGCGAGAATCGCCTTTGGTCCACCCTCTTGCCCCCCACACGCATATACATACCTTTATAATCAAATGTCGCATCAGCCTACGTCAACAGCACCCATGAGTAAGTCGCACCTTCATGCCTTCAAAGTGGTACAGGGCTAATATCTGTTTAGCGACACATCCGAGTCCCGAGGGAGGAAAAGAAAGCGAGGGGCTTGGCAAGCAATATTTGGGCGGCGCAGCAAAGGAAGCGGGCAAGCAGACGGTTGAATACGTGGCAGAGAACGGACAGCCAATGCTAGAAGAAGCCCAAGCTCAGATCGACCACCGCGAAGGAACAGGCGCTGACAGAACTGGATGACGCCAAGACCCGCGCTCAGGAAGAGCTGGACGCGAAGAAGCAAAAAGCACAGGAGGAATTGGATGCAACCAAAGCACGGGCGCAGGCCGAACTGGATGATGCTAGACAGGTCAGTTTTTTCAAAGCCAGAGTTGAACCACGCATTAATCGGGGACGGTGCAGAACGGTTTGTCGAAAATCCTTGGATGTTGCGGTTGAGCGGTGTAATCGTATATTGTTACATGAATAATGGACTTCCAAGCTATGTCTGACGTAGGAGATGGTCGAGGCTTGAAGCTTGAAGTTGCAAAAGTCATCTTGAGGTGATGCAGGCAAACAAGGCCAAACGCAGCCTTGACCTAACTTCCACCAAATTTTTGCCTGCGCAGTCACTCACAGGACACTGAGTCTGAATATCCACTCGCAAGCATTTGGAACTACTGTTTGGCCCTGAATGCGAATTGAACGTCAGGGTGCCTCTGCCAGTAAATAAAATGCCTCCTGCCACGCAAAGGAGACAAACCGACAGGGGCCCCTTAAACATCTCCTAGGCCGGAGGCTCAACATCGCACCTCTGTAGTCTCCAAGCTATCGGACTGCCTACCAAGGAAAGGCTGATGTCTAGTCGCTCTGCTTGTAAAGGCAACGCATAAATCCGACGCGACTTGGGCAACTCTGGTACAGGACTGATCGAACGCCTGCATTCCCCGACCCCCTGATCAGGCACATCCGAACCGCGTATAAATACGACGAGTTGATTCTTGAAGAAGAGAAAGTCGAAGCGCAGTTTCCCTTGCCCCACTCCTTCACACTCTTTCACCGCATAACCATGTCGTACCAGCCCCAGGCCACTCCCCAGATGTGTACGTGCCCTCGTTGGTATCGAGGTCAATATCGTTAACACCTCGTACAAACAGCGGAGACAGGGCGCCCCGAGCCCCGTCGTGAAGACTCGTTGGCAAAAGTTGTTGGCAAAAAATACGCGGGAGGCGTTGCAAGTAACGCTGGAAAGCACACCGAAGAGTACGTGAAGGATCATCACGAGGAGATACAGGGTGCTGCCGCGCAGGAGTTTGACGATGCCAAAGTTCAGGTGCAAGCTCGGTTAAATGAGGCGAAACAGGTGTGTATTATCGTATGGTGTCCACAAGTGCTCGCACTGACCAGTATTCACAGACCTGGGCTAAAATATTCCCTTGCTGTGGCTAGATTTCCGAGTTACGCGAAGGACTTGGGGACAAAATTGACAGCGGTACATCATGTATGGGTTACATATAGTACGACGACGATTCAGAAAACTAGCACATTTTGGATACCTGAAGAAAAACCAAAATACGTGACTATTTACAAGCCTTACACGCCGCCAGGTCCATATTGTGGCTGCGAATTAAATTGCATGTTGTACGCATGCTGCTGCTGCTGTTGCTGCTGCTGCTGCTGCATGATCACTGCTTGCTGCGCCTGGGTCTGTGGCTGTCGTTGCGGCGCGAACATGGGGGGCGGGATGCCGTATTGTTGCTGTTGTTGCTGCTGCTGTGGATGAGGTTGATTCATTCGGGACTGGAGAACATGTGGTGCCTGCTGGGCTTGTTGGTGGCGATTGGGGTGAGGGAAGTTGAAGTTGGGCGGAGGCATAGACCCTGAAGAGACGTTCGGAACGGGGTTTGTCGCCTCAGTGAAGTAGGGGTGTGCGAGGGCATCTGCGGCGCTAATACGTTCTGCGGGATCGAACTTAAGTAGTCGTTCGAGGAGATCCAAAGCTACAAGGTGGAGTGTCGGTACAACAAGTCAATGAGAACGGGAAATGTGTACCCAAGGGCGAGGCTTTCGGGAGTACCTGCGCAAAATTGATCTTCGGAAGGACCGGGAACTCCTTCAGTACAATTTCAGGCTGAATTAATGAGAGAGGTGAGGCGTTATTCTCATCCCGGAAGTAAATTGCAGACCGAATCCTTCAACATCTTGGCAAACTGCTGATGAGAAGGGGTTCCCAGTATTCTCATTATATGCGCCAACTGATCGTTATTGTCCTTGCCACGAAATAGTGGCATGCCAGAAATCATTTCAGCGAAAATGCAGCCGCAAGACCACAAGTCTATCGAAGTGCTGTACGTTCGAGAACCGAGAAGGACATCCGGTGCACGATACCAGAGTGTCACTACCTGTGAGAATGAGCCGAAAGTCATAGACATGAAACATGACATACCTCGTTGGAGAACGTATTTACTGGGACACCGAAAGCACGCGCCAGACCGAAGTCGCCTAGTTTCAGTTCTCCTTTGCGGTTGATGAGCAAATTTTGCGGCTTTAAATCCCTAGAAAAATAGAGCCAAGCTCGAACTCCGCTCCAACAACTAACTCACCGATGCAGAACTTGGTTTTCGTGGCAGAAATTGGTGCCTTTGAGTAGCTGGAACATGAAACTTCGAACTGTTCCAGGATCGAGCGCGCCCCGATTGCCATGCTGATCCATGTACTTTTTTAGGTCTTGTTCGCAAAATTCGAATACGAGGATAAGTTTGGTTTCTACGCCGTCCATTTAATACAGAGTCTCCTCCCTCAGAGTGTAGATACCTGTGTGGATAACATCGTGGAGACGAAGGATATTGACGTGCTTCAACTCTTTGAGGAGAGAAATCTCGCGGATGGCCGTGGATGGTGTCCCTTCCTCTGCATCAAGGTGGATTTCTTTCAACGCGATAATTTCATTGGTTGTCCGGGACCGTCCCTGCATGGTTATTCAGTAAGGCGTTTCCTTAAAACCGTCGCCAGAGAGAATGCCCACGTACTTTGAACACTGTGGCGTAAGTGCCTTCCCCTGTCGGCGATGAGAATGTATGAATATATAGATCATCGGGCAGGCTTGCCTAGCTTCTCGAGCTACCCATCGTAGATGAGTTGCGTCCTGGAATAGCACATACAGGCCCGAAAGCTTGCCTGGATATAGTTCGTTTGGGCCATTCTTTAATGGTACAAGGTGACGCAAATGGTGTCTATTCAGATGAGTTCGTGAATGAGGAACCACGGGAACTTGAGCAGATGTTCGGACAACTTCGGAGTCGCGACTTCAAAAGCGCATTACATCAGCTGAGGCGATGCATTAAAGCGATCGGAACTCGCCGAGTCATTCTTGTTTGTCCTGAAAAGGAAGTCTCTTGCCAACTTATGCGAAATTGTGTTCACACTCAGAGAAGCCAATATGTTCAGGCGTGTTTCGATGAAAAGCAGACCTGGGAATCAAATGACTGTTGAAACTCATGTTGATCCAAATCTTTGACTGATTATCTCCCCACAATGCTGTTTTTGCATGGTGCAGCTGCTGTAGCGAAGGCCTCGTTGAGTCATTACATAGATCAACGTCTCACGGGACGGGCGCTGGACTATCTGCATATGGTGGCCTCTTGAATTCACCTGGCGGCAGAGTCGCCAGCGCTATGGCTGTCCGACTGACTCCTGAGTCTTAACCTTGTATTCCTTGGCTAGTAGATGTAGATACTGCTTTCGTCGAATTGCTGCCGGAAGGCGCTTGATGAATATCTCAGGACGCGCGAAGGTTAAATAGCAAGGTTAATTAAATAATATGGCTACAGCAGGAATACATGATGTGTCTTTTAAAGCGGGAAGCCAAATGAAACGTGCTAGTATGTATTGAAAACCGGTGAATCGAAATCTCGGCGGAGGTGCATATGATCGTCGTCTTGTACAAATAAGTAAAGTGACTCGAGGGAACCCAAGAATCAGGTAGCGCCATGGGCATAATCCGGCGCGTCAGAACTCCTGTGCGGTACCGCACGGAGTGACGAAGTTTGGGGTCTCATAGGAGACTCGGGATCTTCTGCCATTGTTACAGGGATAGAGAAGTCCCCGGGCTGATTTCCTGGCGGAGACCGAGGCCATGAGACCGTGAGGAGCCCGTCTGAAAGCGAGGCGGTAGTACGGCGAGTCTATGAGCAACAATCAGTAAGGCATCTTTGGAACATGTGAGAATGGAATGCGGGAGGAGAAAGACTCACATTTGCGCCCAAAGGCAACTGGAGCCGCCTGGCAAAAGATCCGTATCGCAATTCTTGGAAGGGAAAAAACCGTGCGTTGGCATCAGAATCCACATCCATGTCGGTCGCCTCGGGCTGAGGCCGTCCGCGCAAAGAAGGATGTGTTCGCGTAGAGGAGCGGTAGCGAGGGAGGCGCTGGCCCTGAACGATGAGCGCTCCGTCCTTTACAGATATGGAAACATCATCGCGCTTGACTCCGGGTAGTTCAAAGGTGGCGACAATAGTTGGTGAGTCGGGGTCGTCGTAGACTTCCATTCTTGAAAAAGGGTTATTAGGGGAATCGAATGGGAATGTATATGGACATACCTTGGTCGAAATGGCCCTGTAGGGTGAGGATGCACAACACGAAGTCTGCCGTCTCGGATAGCCCTCAAAACTCCTACTATTGTGTCGCGGCGGCGGGATTCGGCGTCAGACATTGTTGTAGATTTTGGAGTGCGGGCGGGGGACATTGAATAAGCAAGGAGGGATTTTCAATGTGGCCACAACGGATCTTCCTTTTATATCCCGCACAGCCGGCAAGTTCCGAAGACTCATCCAGAATGCTCGAGAACGAGTCATAATAAGCAATCGTGGACAGCTGCGCAATTCGGCAGAAAATGGGAACGCGTACACCAGCGTGGAATGATTCATCCCTCGGGTCGGTGATCGGTAATTGCGAGACGGAACGGACTCACTGCTCAGGCGTCAGTCAGCGAATGAGTCAGCGTGTGGCTGTGTCCGTTATGGCCGAGTATGGGCTGTAGCCTCAGTACTTAGGAAACGAAAGTTCATGTGAAGAGCCACATGCAACGGTCGATTCAGTAGCGCCAAGCAGCGCCACGGAAGTCTTGAAGCAGCGCGGACATACGCATGGTGCGAAGTATACTTAGTGTTCGAGGGTCCAGCCTCAACCCGGTATTTCGAGCTCCGGCATGGGTCGACATATTCTCAGGGAGCCCGAAATCCAGAGCAACGTTTACGCGTCAACGTTAATCCGCAGCGACGGTAGCATGTATCCACGTATGTATGGCTAGACCAAGAGAATGCAGTCGATTCAGATGCCGAGTACCACGGCAGCAAAGCGGTTTATGACTGGAAGGGCCACGAATCCCGAGGGAGGCCGCTCTCGGAGGGCTGTGAGGTCGTCAAGCAAAGCGTGCGGAAAAAATGGGAAAGCAGTCGGAAAGCAAAAAATTTCGAACGAGATCTCGGCCGATGCTGCCGACCGATGTTATGCGTCAAGACAAAGTGCAAACAATACAAGCTTGCCACTCCCCCAATGAGCAAAGTTGTTTTCGGTAAGCGCCAATGCTTATTCCGGGACGCTTCTAACCAACCTTCAGTCGGCAATGTCCCCTACAACATGTCAGAGGACGCGCTCATCGATGTTTTCAAGTCGGTTGGTCAGGTCGTCGGTTTTAGGTATTTTGTCCGCGCCAAAGATGCAGCATATACCCAGAACTCCACCCATTAGACTTGTATACGACAGGGATACAGGAAAGCCGAAGGGGTACGGGTTTTGTGAATTTGCCGGTATGTCGATATCGTTCCACCTTTGATCCTCATGTTCGCTGGCCTCTAACCTCAACCTCTTCCGTGAACGTCGCCAATCTTCAAACTATGCATACAACTGTTCCTCAATTACCACCTCAAACATCAACTCACGCAAACATCCCGTCATTGAATTTTTATTATTCCTCGGAATATGTGCGCCCACGGAATAAAATTTTGTTCAAACAAAGATCATGAAACTGCTGCTTCTGCTGTTCGCAACCTAAATAATACCGACGTGGGCGGTCGCCCGTTGCGCATTGATCTAGCCGATAGCGATCCCTTTCTCGAAGGCAAAACAACTGTCAAGGGCGAACTCGTAGACGGGGGTGTACCTGGGCCCACCGAACCTCGAACGCAGTGGCGCACCGGCAGCGTCAATGAAAACCGTGACATACTTGCGTCAGTCCCAGCTGGTACGCCACTCGAACCCGGTGTCTCCGCTCAAGAGGCAATTACCCAAACCCTCGCAAGTGGCATGTCTGAATCTCAGTTAATCGAAGTTCTCGCCCAAATGAAGGTGAATTCATGCCAAATATCGTCTTCCATAGGTGTTCATCATGTTTATCCTACTTAATCTCTTAGGCCTTCGTAATTACACGCCCAGAGCAAGCCCGACAAGTCCTTCAAGCACATCCACAATTAGGCTACGCCATCTTCATGGGTCTAATAACATCAAAAATCATTCCTGCCGAGGTTCTTCAACGAATGCTTGAAGCGAGCGGAGTACCTCCACCCCGTCCCGCCCCACCACCGCACCTCCAACAGCACCCTCCTCCCCCACCACGCAACTTCCCACCGCCGCAGCTTCAACAGAATCAGCCGTATCCTCCGCCTCCAAATCGTCTCCAACATCCCCAGCCCGTCCCGGGCATGATGCCCCCGCCACCAATGGCTGTTCCGCCTCCTTCCGCCATGTTTGGACACCAGGTGCACATGGCGCCACCGCCGCCCGGTATGATGCAGCCTATGCCGCAATATTACAGGCCCGGTCCACAGCCAACGCCCCCTCAGCAACACCCACATCATCCTCCACCGCACCCACAACACCAACACCCTCCACAGCACCCACAGCAGCATCAGCCGGGCCCCCCGCAGCTTCATCCCATGCAACAGCACCAGCCAGGGTTACAACAACCGCCGCCGCCGCCGCCTTCAAATGACGAACATCAAGTATGTCCTCCTGTATTTTCGTCATCCAATACTTGACTCCGTACCAGCAGAGGCTTCTTTCGTTGGTTATGAATCTAACGCAGGCGCAAATCAACGAGCTTCCTCCGACTGATCGAGCCGCCATTGAGCAGCTGGTGAGTGCTCAGAAATATCGTTGATGAAACTTAATCTGACTGCCGACAGCGCGCAAATCTTCTAGGAGGAAATATGGGTCGAGGATGAAAAACAAAACTACATGTATATAGTGGTGGTCATGCACGTCATGAATATAGCATACGGCTGCCCGCTACGTATCTCCATCCGCCGTGAACACGCAGGGACAGGGGCATCAGATTTGGGGTCAATTAACATCTACGTACAGCAAGGTATCGATCTATAGCTTGTTGTCCAGACTCCTCGAGGTCTTCAAAGCCAACAGCTTTGTGGTGACCTCGTCGAGTGGCATCATTGCGGCCCGCACTTTCGTCCCAACGTCATCGCGGTTGCGCACGTTGACTGACTGCGTGTTCATTTCTTCTTCTCCGACAACTAGAGTGGTCGTGTCGTTATTTATGGCATCTAGAACGGTAACGCGTCAACATACCGAGAATGAAGTTGTACTGTGCGATCTCGGCATTCCGGACTTTCTTTTGAAGAGTGTCTGCACCGTTGTCGACGTCGACGAAGAGACCTATCGATGACAGCCGCTCGCCGACTTGGGAAGCGTACTCTTTCTGTGTGTATAGTAAGCGCCCATGCAGCACCACATCGCATTGAGAATACATACATAGGGCACGGCGACGGGAATGACGGTCACCTGGCGCGGCGAGAGCCAGAAAGGCCTTCAGATACGTCGTGTCAGACATCGAGGCACGATGTGATATTGTGGAGAGTCTCACCACTTGCCAGCGAAGTGCTCGGTGATGATACCGATAAACCGCTCCAAGCTGCCCAAAATGGCGCGATGGATCATCACTGGTCGCGCCTCGAGGTTGTTAGAACCACCTTCCTCGCCAGCCCGATATTTGAGATCAAAGCGCTCCGGGAGTTGGAAGTCCAGTTGGATTGTCGCGCACTGGAACGAGCGGCGAAGACTGTCTCGAATGTAGATGTCGATTTTGGGACCATAAAATGCACCGTCGCCAGGGTTGATCTCCCATTTGCCGGGGTACCGCTTGTTAAGAGCTGAGGTGAGTTGCTGCAGAACCCTCAGTTTTGGTCATTATAGGTGTGACATGAAAAGAACAGACCGCCTCAGCCTGATCCCAAGTCTTGATCTCTCCGAGGAACTTCTCGGGGCGCGTAGATAGCTCCAGCTGGAAGCCTAATCCAAACGTTCCATAAACATGTTCCATGAAATCGAACAGTGCGGAGATTTCGTCCTCGACCTGGTCTCAACTATGAGCATATGTAAATTGTTTAAATCAGAAATATGTGCACCTGATTCGGCATGCAAAACACGTGGGTGTCATCTTGCACGAACCGCCGTACCCTCGTCAAACCACTCAACGCACCCGAGGCCTCATTCCTATGGATAATGCCGAACTCTGCCATGCGAATAGGAAGCTCTCTCCAGCTCCGATCCCGTGAGCCGAAGACTATACAATGCCCTGGACAGTTCATCGGCTTGAGAGCCCACTTCTCCTTCTCGACGTCGAGCCCGAACATGTCTTCGTTATAATTTTGCCAATGGCCCGACGTCTCCCAAAGTTTAACGTTGTACATATTCGGAGTGATAACTAAGGGATCGTTCAATAATCAGAAAGAAATAATGCTGGCAACCCAACAGACGTACCCTCTTGATATCCTCGCTTGAAATACTCGCCCTAAATCACATACTTTAAACATGGGCGTGCTTAAAAATGAACATAGTACCCACTCGTATAAATTCAAGAAGGGTATTATATATCCGGGTACCGTGAGGTAGGAAGAAACAGCTTCCCGGGCTCATATCGCTGAAGAAGAACAGTTCTTGATCCTGCTCACAGTCAGAAAGAACTTTATGACAAATGAATATGAAATACCTTGCCAATCCTCCTATGATCGCGCCTTGCAGCTTCAGCAAGGAAAGCCTTGTATTCAGTAAGCTGTTTCTTGTCAGGGAATGAGATCCCGTAGATGCGCTGCAAGGAATCGTTGGCGGCATCGCCGAGGAAATACGAAGAAGAGTTCTAAAAAAACGATGAGCCTTGTAACAGACTGAGAAGTATGAACCACCTTCGTAATCATCATAGCCTTTATCTTACCCGTGTGTGGGATATGGGGTCCGACACACAGATCGACCATAGGGCCACAACGGTAGACCGTGGTAGAAGTACCATCGGGAACCTTGGTCTCAATGAGATATTTTTTATACTTGTTATACTGCAGAGAGAAGTGTCAGATTAAGATTGAATGCATGCAGATATTACGGACCGCAAACATCTCGAGCAAGGTCTCTTTCTTGACGACGAGACGTTCGAATTTTTGCTTGTCTTTCACGGCACTTTCGGAAACTTTTTCCAGGGCGGGATAATCCGTGAGAGATACAGCACTGAAAGGACAATAAGACCGCGGCGTAAATAGTTGTAAAAGGACATACCGATCCTCTATCGCCATTTCGTAGAAGAATCCATCATCCGTTGGGGGTCCAAGACATAGATGACATCCGTAGTGGCGCTCAGCAGCTTCGCCAAGAACATGGGCGGACGAGTGCCAGAAAACCTTCTTTCCTGGGCTCCGGTCATTTAAGAGCGCGTGCGCGCCTTATGCCGTGCTTACCTTCAGGATGCTCGAAGTCCAATAGTTGAAGTTTGCAAGAACTTTCGAGTGGGCGGTCCAGATCCCAGAGATCGTCGTTTACCTAGAAGGCCTCAGTAAAATGGTCATAGTCACTGTGTAGAGACATGCCTTGGCAATGACGATCCTCTCCGATAGACTCTTCGACACCTCCTTCGCCACATCCATCGGGCTGGTCTCCCAGCTTAAGCCTTTTCGTTCTGAACCATCTGGCATCGTAATAGTAATCTCATTCCGTGGTTGCGCTAGATGAGTCTCAGCTCATGACCTGCGCCGTAAAGTTGGCGTTCTTACCCTTGACGAATTCATCGTGTTCTGCCTTGAGCTTCTCAAAAATCTTGAGACGATGATCGAAAAAGGCGGGCGGGGGTTGCAGCTGACGATTGTGCTCAGTATGGCATCTCGTGCCATCGGGATGAACTTGATACCTCCAGAGGAAATGCAGAGGCTGCAGCGGGTTTTGGTTTCTTTTCTTTAGCTTCCTTTGGCTTTTTGTCCTGTGCTGGTACGCTTGGGGTATCTGATGGGGACGCGACCGGAGTGGACATCGTTCTTTTCAACAACCGTGGATGTCCGTAAACAGATGGGAATGAGGCGCAGTAGAGGGACTGTCGTCGAAATGGTGGAATTCGACTGAGGAACTTTCGTCCCAGCATATAAAGCCCGTAGAACGTGACTCGATTTGACTTAGGCTTGCCACCTCGAACAGCACACTTTCTGCGCAGCACTTTCTGACTTGAATTATAATGTACAGGCCTCTATGATATTTAATCTACAGTACGCGTTATGTTCCACCAGGCTCAACTCTCCATATTTTTATCACGCCTGCGCGATCTCCACTCACAATTCCACCGCGGAATGGAGAATCTATACAAGCAAGAGCCGTAACAACATCCTGGTGGGATTTCAGAAGGTTTTGCTGGTTGTGTGTGATCAGCGACATCCGCTGCGCTGGACGATTGCTTTGACTTCCGGGACCTGAGGATGTCGGCCAAGTCTCTACGTAAGTGGAAGCAGTACCTGAGGACGAAGTGCTGTAGATAGTTTATCAGGAAACATCTCCAAGAACATACCGAGGCAAATACCTGTACGACGGTCTCTCGCTCTCCGACTCGAGGCCACTTAGCACAGTCGTGCGCTCAAGCTTGCTTATATCCCAGAGGCGAAGCATCCGATCTTCTGACCCTGTAATCATGAACCCCCGGCGCCCGTGTAAAGAGTCCGGTCCCGCCTCAGTCATGTCCGCTCTATGCACACCAGTAGGGCCCCCAAAATCTAGACCAACGACGAGAGCACGGACATCGGGCGCTGGAGGCGGAAGGAGCTCGTCCTGGAATGTGCTTTGGGATGATGGGCGTTTGCGCGCGCCCTCTGCAGCACTTTGCCTTGAATGGACCAGGGCTGCAATAGCGGCCGCTGGACTTATGTCGGCGTCAACGCCAGTGAGCTCGTAGGGCTCTGGGAGCGGCTCAGCCTCGCCAGAAGTTCGGGTCACGAATGTCTCCACAAGGACTGCTTTCTCAATGTCCCACACTTCGACTAGATTGGTAAACGTGCGATCCATGGTCCGTTTCGAGGCCTCCACAGTGACCATGACCCACTTTCCCCGTCCCTTCGAAGGGTGGACCACACACTGATGTATGCGCACAAATCGACCGGTCGAGGCGACACCCACATGCCAACTCTTCAGCAGCAAGCCAAACCGGCGATCCCAAAGCGTTAGTACACCCGTCGAAGTTCCAACAACGATCCACGACCGTTTGCGATCGACGCAGAGACAGGTAATAGGTCCGAAATGCCGCGGGTTCTCCATGGTCTGCAGAACCCGCATTGTGCGTAGATCGAGGATCGTTATGATTGAGTGGGTGGTGGCGTAAACAAGATTAGAGGAAACATCTGGCATAAGAAGGAATTAGTCTTGTATAATATCTGTGAACGTTTGCAACCAACCAGTGTTATAATGAGCCAGACATGTAATGTATTCGCCCTCGTGGTCTACCCGATGGCCACGTATAACTTGAAGTTTGTTGTACTTCGGTAGGGTTCCGCCTTGAGCGATGTGAACGCGAACAACATGCAAGCTCCCGTCGTCCGCCGCACTGGCAAAACAGTGAACACCTTCAAGTATACATACACACTTCACGCGAGCGTGATGTTGACTGTAAGTATGCCGAGGTTTACTGGTAACGTTTCGTTCTAGTCGAGCGGTATCCCAGACTTTCACAGTTTTGTCGTCCGACGCCGACACGAAGAACATGTGATCGGGAGATACCGCCAGACCCGTGATAGCATCCGAATGTGAAGTCAAGTGAGCAACCAATGTCGCTTCCGTTTGGCGAGCAGTGCCGTCTCGCGGCGCAAAAGTATGTCGGACCGCATTCCGTCTCCTGACCGGCCCTTCATGTACTTTTGGACCAAAATCGTGCTGCAGTTCGCGATTATTGTCCAAATAGAGATTTTCCAGAAGATTGCTGATGCCAGCCTCTTGGCCATCTGAAAAAGAAACCAGTAAGAAACGAGAATGGGCGGCAGGATTGAAACGTACCATAGGTAGAAATAGGTAGTAGCGACGGCACACGTTGTCTGAATGGGCCACGGATGGTGGCCGACATGGACATGGGGGACGAATGCCCAGAACGCTCTGGGGATCCATCCGAACGGAGTTTGGATCTAGCATCCAAAAGCCCTACTGCATTCGTTCTGGATGATCCTATTGCCGGGGCAGCTTTGTGAGTATCTGCGCCACCAAGCTGCATTCTACTCAGTGGCCGGAACGCTGTCGAATTTGTGGTCGATACGACAGAATCGGTCGGACTGACTGGTCGCTCTACTGGAGAAGAGGCTCCGATAACAGCTACGCTAGGTGTTGCCGCTATTGGCGAGAGCGCACTTCCACTCCGGGGCTCTCGGGGAGGGGTGTGGGGAAGGATGAGGGACGAGCTGGAGCCATTAATGGTAGCGAGTCTGCGACGGAGGTCCTCGAAAGGGGCTCCAGTCACACTATGGTCTGCACTAGGAACACGACTTAACAGTGAAGGGCTCAGTAAAGGAGTTCCCAACACTGATGGTCTGCGTGCGTTTGAATAGGCTCGGGAAGCTCGTGATGCGCCAAAATCTGTCGACCGTGCTTTCAAAAACACTGTCTGGGGTACCACCCCAAGTTTGGGAAGTTCGATGTCTCCGATGGTCTTCAGGTTCTTCTCCGATTCCTGTTCAAAGCTTAGTCGAGATGCAAAACTGCCCGGCATCGTCAGAACTCAAGACCCATTGGCGAAGCAGAACGAACCTCGAGATAGCGTTGGCGAGCTTCAGTATATAATCTCTCATGGCTAGAAGCTTGGTCTCCTCGGTGGAGGTCATGCCAAGTTGCTGCAACTTTGTCAATTGAGCTTCGTCTCTGAGAAGTAGAGTTAGGAAAAGTAATAAACATGTTGAGTTAAACTGACTCGTCCGACTTCGGGTTTCTGGAGATGGTTCCCGTTTTCCGAAGGGAAACAACGCTCTCTCGAGGAGATTCGGCTTTGGATGTGATCCGACGCTGTCCTCGCCAGAAAGTGCTCTTCTCTGCTTTCATGGCCCATTGTACCGCGGCATCAAAAACTTGCCTGGAAAGCTGCCAGGGGTTAGCGGAAGAAGTAACACGATAACGGATGTAAACACACTGGAGGTTTCATTGCGGTCAAGAGGCTCTGCTCATCAATCACCACCACATCCGACTTCAAAAAATGCCGGAGAGATGGGTATAGAATACACCAGACATCACTAGGGGGAAGATGTGTGGCAGCGGAGGCAATAAACGATGCAGCGCCTGAAAGAGGCATTGAGGTGGATGAAGGCCAGTTTTTAGGATATGCTCACCTTGTCGAATCCACATGTTCGGATGGTAGAGAAACCCAAGCGTTGCACTCATCAGCTCCCAGATTCGCATCTTCTGGAAGAGCCCAAGCTCGCACAAACTGGTTAAGGAGGCAAGCACTTTCGCGACGACTGTCTCCTCCACATCTGAAGCAAGTTAAATATCGCCGCTGCCAGCTTTTCTTTCGGTTATGAATACATACCAGATAACGCCTGTATCATCAGCGGTAAAATGTATTCTTCCAGACTCCTTCCACCAGCGCAGGCCGCTACATCGACGATGCTTTCAAAGAATGCATGGCGCAAGAGCCAGTCGCGGTCATTGAGGTACGTGATCATATGGCTCAACAAGACGTCATTGGTCTTCTGTCGCCCCAGAAATATGCACATCGAGGAGATATCGTGAAGCACAGCGCGTTTCACCACGCTCGAAGGGTCCATTAAGAGGGCCGATAGATGTTCCTGGATGTTGTTTTGCAAGTCTTGCATGCTGGCTTCGTACGAGACCTGTATGAAGCGTAAACAAGTATCAACGCTAAGCAGGTGCAGTAATTACCTCGAATCGCGCCTGATCATACTCCAGCGCTTCAGGCGAGAGTTTGAAGGTTCCGTGGGCTTTCAATGCTTGACCCATCTCCAGGTACCGCACGGCGGTGTCTGCCAATTGGACGATACATTGCGCATACGTGCATCGGACAGAAACCTCTGGATCCTGGACAACATATTTGATATTGGGGATAATATATTCCGGAAAGATAGAGGCGTTCGATGGGGTTATGACTGTTACCAGCATAAGCTGTAGGCGCGTCTCCCGTTAGAGTGTGAAATACACATAGAAAAAAGGCGCGAACGAACCACTTGTATCATGGTCCGCATAGCAGCAGAACGAACGATCGCAGCATCATCGTGCAGGAGATCCACGATATAAGGAACCATGCGGTCAAGTTTCGCTTCGTCAGTCAGATGAGAAGACAATGCTAAGAACACGTCTAATGCTCGGACTTTAGAGCTGGGGAGAGAACAATTGCGGATGTTGGCCGTTACAAGTGCTAGAATAATGAGAGCGGGCCCATCTATCAGAAATGTTAGTCGTCCGTGTGAACGTGAGTCAACAGTGTTTAGCACCTTCGAAAGCACGGGGACCAGATTGCAGGGCTCCCCGGAGTTTAGACTCTCGATTAGGGATGTGCAGCTCAACAGGAAGGATGTCCTGTACTCGAATTAATTAGGATTGCCTGAGCATGCCGGGAATACAACGAACCTGAAAAGGTTTCGACATGCTCGTTGATGAGTTGTACTCGACCTTGACATTCATTACGGTCTCTTCTATGGAATCGGGGACCAGATACGGCTCGACGCTCTCATAATCAGACCAGATTCTCTCCATCCTGTGATCCGAGTCACTGGGAAGGGCGTCTGGAGGTGTATCTGATCCTTGATGACCTGTCGCATTTAACGCCAGAGACGAACTCGGTCTGACGGTTGAGCCGGACACTGATGGAGCAAGGGAGGCCGGTGTGGCTGCCGCCGTTGAAGGGGCAGTAGTTGAGAAGGGTGGGGTCGATGGGAGGTCATTGATGGACGAGACGTAATTGTGAAGAAATGAGTAGAACGACTCGGGGAATACGGTTCCTCTCGACGTGTGCAAAAGTGTGTCGAAAGTGGGTCTGGCAGTTGGCTCGAGGTTGATCATTTGTTTAATCACATTCTACTACCCAGAATAAGGATGATTCGTGAAAGCGCCGGAAGGAATGCGGTCACTCACCCGAACACCTTCGTCCTCAATAGCGCCTAAATAGCTATCGACGTTGAATTCGCCTTCCCGGTACTTGAAGAGTTGGCTGAGGGTGAATAGAGGAGCTCCTTCCATGAAAAGCTCCGCGATAACACATCCAGCGCTGAAGCAGTCCATGGATTCTGTCACCTTGCCATCCCTCTTGCCTTCAGTCTCCTCCATGGCAATCTTCGATTTCTTTGCACTGATCTCGGGGTTGGTGGCAGCGGTATAGAAGCGTTCAGGCGCAATGTAGCAGGTACGTCTTCCAGAGGTGTCGAAGAAGAAGGAGAAGTCCGAAGGGTCGTCCAACGGAAGATACGTAGGTTTGTAAGAAGAAAAGTCGGACAGGTATATCCAATTCCACGAGGTCACCAGTATATTCTCCGATTTGATGTCCCCATGAGAGATTTTGCGATTCCGAGCATCCCGAAGCGCGTTCAAGAGTTGGAAGGCAATCCACTTCTTCTCGATGGTGCTGAGAAACGGACGTGTACTATGAAAGCCCGTGAGACGAGAACGGTACGGAAGGCGTCGGAACGTGCCTGATACGGTCGTACAGATTGCTAGCTACCCATTGCCGGATGATGTATCCTGCCTTGTCTGTCTCGACGAATGACTGGTAATTATAGATGTTCGCTATATCCATAAGAGCCTCCCGGTCGGCTAAGCACCGTCAGCGAAGGGAATCCACATCCAAAGTAACGTACCTTTTAGCCTCCGGTGGTAGTTCCTCAAGGACAAACCAGGGTCGGGCTTGATGAATATTTTCACGACCATATAGCCATTGTGGTGGCGGCATTTCACAGTCTTGAGGAACCGAGCGGATCCCAAGCTGGGTACGTTAGCTCACATAATTTCAGGTGGTGGGCGCGCTACCTTTTCTCATAGATAACATCAGTTCCCAATTCCGCCACGAATGAGTCTAGCGCAGCGGTCGTGCGTGTAAGCGTCGAGCCGGATTGAGTGTTGCCCATAAGTTCTCGAGGGATGTCGGATACGACAGGGTATTTTGGGCCACTGTTTCTGTCATGAAACAGAGGAACGCTGCTTCAGCAGGGTTGGTGGATGAAAGCAGTTGTGTGGCTGTAGCGTGGAGAGCAAACAATGATGACGACGAAATAAATAAATAAATAATCAGAACGGATATGCATTCAATTGGATAGTGCAACACAAGGCATATGTATTACGAGTTCAAAAATGTGCAGAATAAACTTACTCGTTGCGAGGTGTTGATGCTGCCGTCGCTGCGCTAGAGGAACTAGTCACGCTGATGATACGGAATCTTAAGTCTTGTATGCCAAGGATTATGGTGAACGGTGAGCAGAAGTCCAATTTAAACGGTGGCGGAAAGAGGCGGATAGGTACTGGTAGGTGCGGAGTTAGTTTTAAAAAGAAAATGATTGACTATGATTGACTATGAACCAACCATTTGCAAATACTTAACCAGACTTACGATACATTTCTCGACTAGGGACATCGCGGAACCAGCTCGGGATGCCCTGAGAAACTGCAGAAATCTTAGCGGCGTTCAAGCTTTAGAGTTGTTGCCGAAGATCGATCGGACTGACTCGTCCGATCCTTTGTGTCTGCGGTCTCGATTACGGGGTAGCTCGCAAACTGTTCGGGATCCAAAGGATTGTCCAGCGCTACGAGAAACGATAAATATCTCCTGGCGACCTTGTCTCCAAAGATCGACCGGCCCATGTACTAGTCCGTCGCCGCGGTTTTGATCACCAAAGAACATAGCCGAACAATTGGGGTTTCCTCAGAACCCCGACAAACTACAGAACATGATCTCCCTGGCGACCTTGGGGTTGTCGCAATGTGGCTTGGGGGCTCGAGAGACGCTTTATTCACGTGCCTTGAAGTTCGGGCGAGAAAAGCACTGATCATGAAGGGCCGCAGGGTGAATGAGCAGAGTTCCCTGGATAGTAAAAGACCTCGTAGCTGCTTTGGAAGAATCCCTGACAAAACGAAAGAACGCGTTTTCCCTTGTTGGCACGGAGCACATCTTGATCTTCTCGCCATGCGCCATGATGGAGCGAACGAGATTCAGTACCAATGAGAGGGGCGCCGGGAATTTCCTGGAAGTTGGGGAAACGTATGCGTATGCTGAAGCGCTGAAGGAGGGCTATAAAGTGAGAAGAGGCAGGCAGTTAAAGGCTGATGCCATCAGTGTTCTCCAAGTGTGGATGCTCAACAATGCTTTGAGGTAGATAGCTTGGCGCCATAAGGTATCAGTAAACAGGCTAGACGACGAGAAGGCGGCCACTCGACCTCCCCGGAAACATCGCAGAGCGTCAAGTGAATATTGGAGTTGATAAAATGGTGGGCCAAGTCTTCCCGAGGTTTGCTTGAGGTAAGTATGAAACAACGACTGCCTCTGGGAGATCGAGTGTGGAACATCTCTACCGCGTAGGATGGAGGATATCAACAGAAGCGACCAGATGGATGAGTGCAAGATGAGTGCCAGCAAGATTGCGCATTCTCACAACGTTCGGCAGCTGTTCTGGATTGCGCGTGAATTGGCAGGAAGACACATCACCTTGCTTGTCAAGGTCTCCTTCCCCCGAAATTATGACGTAAAGAGCCATGACTTCGTCAAAGACAAATACATCCAAACACTATAGTAACCGCGCCCGTCGAAAGCGAACCTTGCCAAAGACAAATAAGTCCAAATACTATAGCAACCGCACCCGACGAAACTGGACCTTGCCAAAGACAAATAGCGCCAAGTACTATAGCAACCGTGCCCCATGAAACTGGACCTTGCCAAAAACAAATAAGGCTAAATAATATCGCCCACGCTGCAGGGGCTGACCTAGAACAACTACCCGGCCGTCTCTACCTCGATGGGCTCGGGACAAATGTATGTCCATCACACCCGCCCAGAACGTGGAGGAAACGTAACTAGTCATTAATAGAGCACTCTTCCTCTCCTAACTGCACATACGGTAAACACCGCGCCCACGCTTCGTCTTCGCTCCTGATTTGCGCTGCCCTTATTTTATTTAATGATTCACAACCTATTGACGACCTTTAACGACAACTACATCGTATTACGACGTAACTACCTTCTTCACGAATATATGATTTTACGCCGACCAAAGGGGATGGGAATCATTGGAACAGCTGCGACTAGTGCTGACAACTCGCCTCACCAAGCAAGGTTAGAGGCGCCAAGGGCGACACCTAGTATGTAATTGGCAGCAAAACTCGTAGCATGTTGTCCATAGTGGTGAAGATAGGTGATGACTGTGGACGGCGGAAACGAGGAGAAAAGCAGAAAACAAAGCGAAGTCGGGCCGAGCTAGCCTGTTGATCCGCCTCCCATATTGGGAAATCGCCGGACTTCGTTGCTAAGTTTGGAAGTTATCTTCCAGCGTCCATCCAAGCCCATGCGGTCCTCATCATCTTGTCGTCAAATATTCCTGCGATGTCCGCGTAAGTATAATATGTGGCAGAAAGTACTGAATACGCGATTGCTTTCCTTCCTTCTCCTCCCCTGCAACGGCGAAGATGGCCCTTCCTATTGTTACCTTCGCGCTCGCTGCCAGTGCGTTGGCCCCACTTTCGCTCGCTGCCAAGCCCTCAGCCCGTGATCCTTGCACCGTTATCGCTGGAAAAACATTTGTGCATCCAGCTGATGCATTGGCCTGCCTCAAGTCCTTTCCCTTCAATGAGACCCTGCGCCAGAATGTGTTGACCGACAATATTGCTCGTGTCTTCGACTTCTTCACCTTTGAAGATTATTACTTGAAATCGCCTCCACCGTTCCAGGAGTCTACAGTCAACATCCGGGCTGCGTTGTCCAGAATCAATAACACAAAATACGCGGTATGAATGCATAGTTTACCCTGCTCTACCTATTATTAATGCGCTGTGCAGACAGACTATGACTTCAACAAGGATCTCTATGATTTCACCACTCAGCTGAACGATGGGCATACCCGTAAGTCTCTGAGACTCAAGTCGACCTTGATTTCAAACGCAACATACTTGCATCCAGGTTGGTTCCCAGACTGCTACACCAACTTCCAAAACCTGTTGCCTGCACCCATCGTGTCTCTGGAGGTCAATGGCGTTCAAGGTATATATATTGTACCGGACCTGGTCGATTTTGTCTCTCTTCTGGGCCCTGAATATACGGACCTCATTACGATCGACTGGAAGCGTTTGGCGGGCGCCCATGTTATTCAGATCGAGGGCCAAGACCCGTACGCCTATGTAGACCACATCGCTAAAACTGTATCTGGAAACTATCTGGACCACGGTATCCGCGTGAACTCGGTCTTCTCTTCCTACCGGTTGTCAGGGGCTGCGTACTCCCAGCGTTTCGGTACGCCGTTCGTTCGTTCTTATCGTGACCACAAAATACTAATAGAGCAACGTTCTCAGGTGACTTTGCCGGCCCGACTGGAGTTGCTCAGACCTCCGTGACCTTCAAACTCATCACCGTGAACAGTACCAAAATCGAGACCGTTACTGTACCATATATTGCGGACTATCTTGGGGCTCCTTTCACTGACAAAGACTCATTGTCCGTAACTCGAGAGTACCACCGTAACCTGAAGTTGGTTCTCACACATTTTTCAGCTGGTTAAACAACTGCGTTGCTACGGCGGGTACCAACGGAGTGGACTTCAAGAATACCACCCAATTGAGGTTGACCAAAAAACAGCCCAAGGCAGATATCATCGACAAGTCCAACAGCAGCGCAGTTGGCCTGCCCCCGCAATTCGAACCCACGCTGCCTACTGTAGGGGGAGCCGATGGTGTTATGAAGTCTTATATTTTACCGGGAAATGAAATAGGAGTGGTAGGCGGATTTGGGTTGATGCTGCCGCAGTTTTGACCTCCCGCAGATGTTCATCGGCTCATTCGGCGGGGACTTTGCGGGTTTCCAAACTGACGTTGTGTCGGCTGTCAGTGCTTTCAAAGCGGCGGGAGTGACAAAACTGCTCATTGACCTCACCAATAACGGCGGTGGGAGTCCTTGACCCTATTATAACTGAATTTTCTGATTGAAATTCGGCAGGCGGTTTTGTTTGCCTTGGTCAGTTCTTGCATCAGTATCTCGCAGGTACGCGCATTGGATACCCGGGCTTCCAGTCGACAGCGCGAGGCAATCCACTCGCGAGGAAAATTGTCGCGTCTGATATCAAACTCGGCCTCAATGGTTTTTTCAGGTGAGAATTTTGTGGATGACGGGTGTTTTTGAGATCTAACCAAGTATTCTTAGCTTCTACACCGCTGTGCGTTGCATTTTTTTTTTTTTGGTCTGCGTTTCAAGTTATTCATGTACATCGCGCTCGCCTTGCAGGACAACTGTGTGTTGCGCATCTGTTGCACCCGTTCTGAACCTATTCTTATATCTTCTCTGCAGGGGCCTTCCTCAATGGCACTCAGATGTCTGCGGACTACAACTACATGGATCCCGATGTTCCCATTGTTATCAACGGCAAGCTGGACGCCACTTCCCAACGCTTCCACGTCCGTCCCAGCCCTTTCTTCTTGCCCAGCCCTCATCTTCTCTCAGGATACTTGTGAGCTGGCTTTCGAAGTTCCCATGCCTGAGGCTCCGCCTTTTGATCTCAAGTGCGGCTAACTCTCCCCCTGCCGAAACTTTTGATGTTGACATCCCATCAATCAGGAATGTTGCGATCGGTTAGTTTTCATTTGTTTTTTGTACCTCTGGCCCCTGGGCAGCTCTGGGCTCTAACCGAGAATATTCGCACCACAACGGCCGCCAGTTATCCGGCCAATGGGAATATTCGAGCCCGCCCTTTCATTTTTTTTTACTCTCCTTCTTTCTCTTTGTATTTACTTGGTATTTACCCATCCTTTCTAGCCAGCGCGGGTACATGCGCCAGTACTTGTGCTATGTTTGCGAGGTGCGACGCTCAGATTTTGACGATCCTTACCTGCTGATTGATTTTTCCCAGTCTCATGTTTGAGGAACACAACACGAAATTCGCCATGTTCGGAGGTGTGCATGAATTAATTTTCTTATTATTGCAGATATATAGACTACTTTGTGCTACGCAGGAAAGCCATTTGAGCCTCTCGAAATCAAAGGTTCGGGTTTTCGGTGCCGTACAAGGTTCCGCGTTTTTATTCGTGAATTTTTTCTAGGGATGGCGGGAAATCAAGTGCTTGAATGGTAGGGGATTTTCGCCCCGTCGATTGACCGGAAGTTTCACATTGTTAATGCCTCCGCTCAGGTTTGATCTGGACAGTGAAGTGAAAACTGCCGATTTGAAGGATGTGGGTTTCTTTCTGTCTGATTTTTACTGCTCGCTCGCTCGCTTCAATTCGCTGATTGCCGCAATGTGTAGGACCCTCTTGCCCCTGCCGACTTGTAGGTTTCATCTTTCTTTCAAGCTTATGAACTGAAAATCGTTTCCCTCTATTCAGATTGGTGTCTGGTGTAAGTTCCATCTTTCTCTCAAGTCTCCCACCTGAGAATTGTTTCCAGAACATGAGGAATAATTGGCGTACGGGTGTGTTAAGCCGCTTAAGTTCTATGGACTTCTCAAGCTCATTTTCAATATGTAGCTTGGAGTGTCAACAACGAGAAGACTCCCATAGGTCCGCCCAGCCCCGTTATTTCGAATTCTAAGGCCGTTGATCCTTCTTTTTCTTTTTTCTATTAATAGCTTATGTTTCCGAAACCTCAAAGCGTAAATACGCCGCTGATTCCTCCTCCTCTTCACTGATCCAACTCAAACATATAGTCCGATTCGCCTACACCAAGGACACGTACAACAACCCGCAAAACCTGTGGACCTTTGCGTGAGTTATGATACAGGCGAGATCCTAGTACAGCTGAACGAGTTTTGCAGGGCCAAAAAGCTGTTTGTATGATTCCCCACCCGTCTCGCGATATCCTTTCTGCTTTAGCTGTACATCTCCGTGTTGATGTAATCCACTCTTATACCCTGCTCTCTGTGTGAGATTCGTCCTGCACACGACAAGCAATCATGTCATCAAAGTGACATCGAAGGTAAAACACCGTGCTTTTGTGCCCGTTAATACATTTCCTTGCCCGTTTCCTCAGTTCTAAAGCTGCGCTGACTCGCCTTCACTCACCGTGCATATGTTAATCCGCATACAAATATCCCGTCGCTAGTAATAATACTTTGTACAGTTTTTTTGAAGCGCTGACTCGCCTCGAGTTGCCGTGCAATTCCCTCGCTACTAGCCCGACGGACCTCGCTCCGAGTCGAAAAACTTCCCGCAACGTGATGTGGGCTGCAGTTTTCTGCCGTAAGGCCCGTGACTTCCCGGATAGTGGCTGTGACGAGGGAACTTTTTCGGCTGCGGTTGCGCTTGTCGTTAGTGCAATATCTCCATGTTTGTTGACAGGCACGGCGCAATATTCATAGTCCGGAGCTACACACCCTCTACAGGCGTTTTCACGTCCCGACTTCACGCTGCATTCCGCAGAAGGGATACACAAGAGATCTGTGGGCTGCGGTTGAAAATTCAAAAACGGGCCCAGATGAAGAGCCCAGATCTCGTCAAGATCTAGGGATGAAATCGATTGTTCCCGATGGAGCTGTACAGCTAGCCGAGGGAAGACTAGCCGCTATTTAGCCGACTCTCTCAAAAAATACAAAAGGAAAGGTTGTTGACAAATGTCTAGGAAAGTAATCATCCCTTTTGTCCGCCGTTCTCAATGTCCATACGCTCCCCACGACGTGCCGTCGACGTCGCGGTTCGGCCACTTCCCGTCGTCCTCCCCCTTGTGGAGCCCCTCAATGTGCCAAGGCGCAGGACAGTTGGCACCGCCGATGGACGAGACCTCACCTCAAACCCAGACGAACGCGGACTCTCTCGCTCCGCGTCTGCTTCATCCCTAACGCGTGGTACGCACCAAAAAAATATTCGCCCACTTCCCCGAATTCCTTCTATTTCCACATTCGCACCTCCACGTCCTCTACCATCCGTGCCGGAGCCAAGCGTGCTCATCTCTGTTACACCCTCGTCGCCCCTATCGCCCCCAACGCCGCACCGTACTGGATCGCGAACACATTTATTCCCTCCCACAGCACGCCCACCGCTCCCCCGCTTCACATCACTGTCAATCCAGACGTCCCCAGACGCATTGAAACCGCGTGTACCCCCACGTCGCCCCGAATCACCACCGCCTGCGTCCGAATCACTCCCCCCGAGCCCCATAATACCAGAACCGCCCTCCCCCGATACGGCGCTCCGGCGACGTATTACCAAGCTCCGCCGCTGTCTCGGAGAGTCATTAATACTGGAATCATGTCCAGACCAAGGCTTTAGACCAGCCGCCCTTGTAGCCGACTTGCGCTCCGCTGCCGGGGCCCAGGGGGATTATTTTCCTTCCCAGACGGCCGCCGCTATCAAGCAATTGTTGTTGCTGGAAGGCGATGATGATAGCGATATATCCAGCGATAGCGAGGGATATGGCGACGATGAGGAGCGACGAGTATCTTGGCTGATGTCGCAAGGGCAAGCCCTTCGCGGTCCTCCACTCAAACGGCTGTCGCGGAAGTGGATTCGAGAAGGACAAGACGGACAACGATGGGTGGACGAAAATTACGCGAATATCCTTCGCGATCTTAGAGCGCTATGACGCCTACTTTCCTTTTTCTTCCTTTGGGCTACATTTTTCATTTTTTTCCTACTGCACGCTCATTGTATTCTGTATTCCTATTCCTCTGTTGTATTACAACCACCAAACAACCACTTATACATACCGTCATTTGCATACTACACATACATAATCTAATAAGGATATCGATAAGAATCCACTTATTTTGCGGCCGGCGCTCAGCTCCAGGCGGCTCCAGGTCGCGTAACACGCTCCAAGGATTTCACGGTCCGCTGTCAGCGGACGTGTTCAACCTACTTGCCTTAATCGGCACTTCAGTTGCGTTGCCATGCCGCCCTCAACGATCTAAGACACAGTGATAGTCTCGGAGTCTCCACCTCAAGGCTACAAGTGTTGTTGGTTTTTCCCGCCTTGTAAAGTCTCTGAAACCGACACTTGAGTTTGAAAGCACCGACTATGGCTACAGTGCAACGAATTTAGCCTTGCATTAATCTGAATCAGGATCCTCCTTGGCAGCGGCCTTGCATGTTGCCCGCCAGCCTTCCGGATAACGGGCGCTTGTCTATTAAAGACACGCTAATGACACTGGGCGGTGACAGTTCAAGTCTCGCTTCCCAAACAGCCGGCCGCCGTAATCGTTGTCTATTAATGCGTTCTTCGGCGGAGACCCGAACTCTTACGCGAACTCCCTAATTAAATCGATCGGAGTCTCGAAAGGTTGAATGTTAGATATAAATTTCATCAGAGATCTTTGAGTGAGCAATTCAAAATTTCATGAAAGATTTCGACCTGGAGACAAATGGAATGAAGCCACCAAACCTCGAGCGGCCGTCAAACCAGTCGGGGAAACCGTGTGGCTCGCATAGAGCGCTGAGCAACGACTTCCCGCAACTCCGGACACGAGGCAAAGAAATCTCCCATGCTGGAATAAAATAAGAAGCCCACCTTCGCACCGCCGGCGTCGGTGATTCGCATGCCGCACTACTCAGTAACGAAATCCCGCAGCTTCGCGCACGAGGCGAATTTCTTTTCCATAAGTATTTTTATACTCACAGGAAGGCGGGGAGAGACCGTTGTGGAGACGACCAGCCAGGGTCGCAGAATCACTGATAGAATCGGCGGCGGTGTGGCCAAAAGAAGCCAAGACTCGGAGGTGTGTGGGTCCAGGTAAGGGGTCCTGATGGCCAATAGTGGAAAACCAGCGAGTTTGATGGTTGACCAAAATAAGAGAAATTGGACTAGAACCTATATTCGAGAATTTTGTAACCCCGTAGATGACCGTTTGATGGGCAATGAGCGGCGCGAACGAATGGCCGCAAGGTGGACGAACGAGTCCAATGAAAAGCCGATTTAGGTATATTTGGGAAGCTTCGTATTTACGGCGAACATTCAGGGGACTCTTCTGCGGCTTGTTTCAGGGAGACTGTTGGCTTGACCATCATGGGAAAGCAGCAGAAGGGGCGGAGTCCAATTACCCGAGGAAGTCCTATTGAGATAGCGTTTAGTGTTGTAGGTCCGCTGTATATACCACTTCTCCTGTTCCGAACATCGATACGCGGTCGCCAGATGGAAGCAGGATGCCATAGATAGTAGTAGTACTACAGATACAGATGCTGGTGATGTGGGTCCTCTTGTGTATTACTTCTCTTCCACAGCTTGTTTCAGCAGAAAGAATGCGTGATTGAACCATGGCGCCAAAAAAAAGTGGCAGAGTTGTGGGTCCAGTTGTGTACCAGTTACTTCTTTTGCCACAGCTTTTTTCGGGGAGGGCCGTCGACTTCGACTTCGACGCGGAGAAATATACTGCATTCAGCCAGCGGCCACGCGTACAGTTATGTCACGGGAACGGAGCAAGATACTTGCTCACGGCGCCACCAACCACAAATATGGATCACCCAAGTAAGACGGTTACAGGTAGTTCGAGTGCAGGACTGTGAAACCCGATTGAACGAGGACGCCGCAGTAGTGTTGTAGGTCCATGGGTGTATTGTGTATTGTTTATGCAACCGTCCGGTTCCGCCGACGAATACTGCGAGCCTCGAGATCCAAAAGCAGTAGAATACCGTAGCGGCGGGGTGACCGAAAAATTGCCAGATAGGAATTGTGACCAATAACGATGGTAGCTGATGGTTTTAGTACATCCTGGTCCCTGTATAGGCTCACACTCCGCTCGGCCGTTATTGAGATTTTTGGACAAACTCGGAATATGTAGGTAAGGCAAGGTCGTCGACGTTCCTTATAACGTGGGCTCAAGCCCGGCGAGGTTTGCAGCAGTTGTCGTAGAGGTCCAGAGTAACCGCGGTCCGAACTAGACCCCACAGAAGAAGCCCAGACTCTGGAGACCAGCTAGCCAAGCCGATGATTCCTGAAGTCCGAGGTCAGAGTTGCAGCTGTTCAAATACAACGATTAGTTAAAATAAAAAATGTCGTGTAGGTCTTTCGACGTGCAGGACGGGGTTCCGAGAAATGCCGTGCAGGCGAACGTGCAGGACGGTTTTTGGGAGGCTACGCATGGTGCCCGTGGAGCCCGAAATTCACCAACCCACGCGCCAGAGGTGGCCACGGTTCAAGGGGCTGTAAAACGTGGCTGACGACTTCAACACAGTTTGAGACTGTTCGGGACGCCGATTGCGGAAGTGGTAGGCGGATTGAACTAGTACTGAGCTTGTTCTTGCTCAGATCTAAGCTCCAGCGAGTGAGGAGCTGAGAGCTTTCAACGTTTCAATTTTCACAAGTGGAACAGTGAAAGTGGCCTCTTGCTGCGGGTTTTCTGAGCGCAGTAATGGAGTGGAAAGATGGTTTTGATGAATTTAAGGGTATGACCAGAGAAAGCCAGAGAGCAATCCAGAAACACAAGTCAAAGCGAAGTACGAGTAGCACTGATGGCATCGCTTGCCTCTTCCAATCGCCCCAAACGCGTCAACGTCCTAGTCGCAGTTCGGGCGGCCAGTCTCTTGTTCAGCTATGCCATCCAAACCTAGTAAAGTACGCTTCTCTTTGCATGCCGCAATCGTCCTCTGTCTGACCTCTTTCAAAGCTCCAAGTCGCTGAGGCCATCCACATCGTTCGCTGGGCCACCGCGCAGTCCGGCGTTTTCTATATAATAGCTTAGGAGTGTGGCCGAGTATGGTGCGTGTCCCGGAGGTGACTTCACTTTTATTTTGAATGGTCTGTATTCGTACCCCGTTGACTTCCACGACGTGTCGATGAAGGAAGGGAACATGGGCGCTTTGCAGCTTCTGTCGGTGAGACAAGTGAGGTCATAAATATATTTGATCCAGGTAATCCAAGCTCCCAGAGAGACAGGAATCGCAATCGCAGACCAGGATAGGATCCAGCAGAGGAAAACTCGGATTGAACAAAAGAGGGCTACTTTTTGAGCGCCGGATGCGCAGACGGATTGTACGAGCAGAGCGGACGCGAAGCCGAATGAAGGCCTAAGGACTTCTGAGACGGGATGCGAGAGATTTTTCTTCCAATAAATTATTCGCTGCTTGCTCCAAGTGACTTGAGTTTAGCATAATCCGAGTTTGAAGGCGCTGGCCAACATCATGATGGCAAATCAGCGCACCGCCACTGGCATTTCGATCAAAAAGCAGACACTGAGACACAAGTTAGTTCACGCTTCTCTTTTCTGCGGCTGGACCTCCGATTCACTTCCTTCTCCCTCCAGTCACACGAATTCATGACTGTCACCATTTTTTCTCTTCCCGGCGAACTTCTGTTGTGCATCGTCAGCGCCGATGCTGAGCAACTCGAATGGTCAGGTCGACAAGCTCCGCTTTATTGGACCATATCCCATGTTTGCCGCCGCTTCCGTGACGCCGTTGTCGGGGCGCCTACGCTTTGGTCCAAAATCGAAATCGAATTGACAAACCCCGCCTCCTGCAAAATCTCCGACCTCTACATGGAACGTTCAGGGGCCTGTGCCCTATCGGTTACATTGCGCCACAATGGCGAAAATCCTTACAACGGACTATTCGGCCTGCTATCTCACAGTAATCGTATTCAACGATTGACTATCATAGCCGAGGGCTGGGTCGAACAGATCATGTCCCCATTCCGTCACACACTGGCCGCCTCTCTCGAGTGCCTGCAGATCGAGGTGGAATCCGCGCTCGAATATGATGGCCCTTTGGACATGTTTCTTTCAGGCGCCCCGCGTCTCCGCGCCCTCAAACTGTCCTATTACCAGCTTCCCGATGTTGTACCGCCATGGATGGCATCCATTGTTGATCTGAATTGGGCTCACTCTGCATTCTCTCCTCGCATGGCGGCGAACTTTTCCTCGCTGCGTCATTTGACTATTGATCGGTATAGCTGCTCGGAGTCCATCCAGCTTCCATCCCTCACCTCCCTTTGTCTTCTCAGGAGTGGCGGAGGAGCTACCACGGCTTTGGCCGAAGCTCTTAGCCACTTTACTGTCCCATCTTTAACGGACTTTACTGCCCAACACGTCCATGGCGACCAAATCGCCGCCCTGTTCAATTCAACGGGCCTCGCCCAAACATTCCCCACTATCACTTCTCTCGTATTCACGGGGCGACATCCAGACTGTGCTTGTGAATGGAAAGGGGTAACATATCGACCAAAACCCATGCCCCCTCCGTTCCGTGCCTTCCCTACCGTCACTTCTCTGTCGCTAGTCGACATCTGCTACACAGCGAAAATTGTGCGGGATATTTTCGGGCCCGACTTCGCCATGTGGCCCTGTCGTACCGTCATAATAGGCACCCATGCAGGCGTGGCCGACATTTGCAGCGCCCTCACAGACACCGTGCGTGCCGCGCGGCAGCAGAAGTGCAAGATTCCCAAGTTTAGGCTGTCTCCGACGCTGTTCTACCTCCCATACTGGCAAGAGAACAATGTGGATGTGGAGTTGTTCGAAGGGCTGGAGGCGACGTGCAGCTAAGCTACTAATGTATTTTGGGAGGCTTACCGATATCGTTTCCTCCGAACCTTTCACACGGCCATCCCTCCCAGCAGGATGAGCGGTCACTGTTCGAGTCCTATGTACTCTTCCAATTGTCTTCCGATATTTATGGCGCCAAGCTACATAGCTCAAGACCCTGTTGAGTGAGCATCCATGTCCTGTTCTGCTCTCGGACTGATGAGTCGATAGATAGGTAGTAGCTGCTTGTATTTTGAGAAGAGAAAATAGCTCCGGCTGTCAACTTACTCTGGTCCTTCTTGTTTGAGACCGGTATCTAGACTGAACCGTATATATGTGCACAGATTTAATTCGATTGGCTTCTACTCGAGTTTACGCGATCACGTGGTCAACGCTTTGGCATACCGCACACGCCATCAGTGGCATTGTGGGTGCGTTGACTCTTCTCTTTCATTCTACCATGTCGCAGCAAGAAATGCCACCTCCAGGACAAATCCCCTCCCCGTACGCAGAGCCAAACGAGATCCCAAAAGGAAACTCCCCGTAAGGGACCTCTCGCTGCTAACCAGGACTACCAATCAGATAACCTCGAGAAAAAGCGTGATGCGCTGCTCGAACACCTTGGAGATATTCCAGTGGTTCCAGTCCAGTTCTTTTTCGACACTGTCCTGCCCCATCTCGACAAGGTATTTACGAAGCTCCTACAAGGCAACCACCTTCGAAACGGTCGTTAAGTTCTGTTCCCGCAGAACCCTAGTCAGGCTGAGGGGCACGAGGATTTAACATTCCCCCCTCTGGTGGAAATATGGGGACATACTGTCAGATTCGGGAAGACTGTTCTGCGCCAAACAAATGCCGCTCTTCATTTTGCCCAGAACTCGGCTGTTTCCCCAAAAGGCGAGAAGAAAAACAAGACACGACCGGATGCCTTTTGCTCCCCAAGAGTCTTGGAAGAGATCATCACTGAGCTCGATCTTGAGTTCTCGTGGCTATCGATCCTTGTCTCTTGGGAATTCAAAAAGAAAACCGTTCAAAACTTGTCTACGATGTCAGTATCTACACTCTTGTTGCTTAAATTCTTCTAAATCGTACTAGAATATGCGAAAGGCACTTTGGAGTTGTCTCCAGACTGTATGCGAGCGAAGAGAAAGTGGATTGGATAGAATTATTTAGAATGATGCGTCCGGCAACGGCAGCATTCCCGCGAACCTGTGTGCAGACAGGCGTCGTGAAGAAGAGAGGAACGTCGCGCGGTTGGCGTTTTTTTTTTACTTTAACGGCGAATACATACGTGAGTGCGATTGCCCACCGCAAAAAAAAAAAAAAAAGAACGCCACGAACGCCGGCGAGACGAGGCCTTGGGTCCTACCAAAGACACCCTGCGAGCATTTTCTTTCACCAACCAGATTTCTTGGGCACGAATACCTGCTTAAATACACAACACCGTGCTTTCTTTGTCGATTATATGAATGGAATGCCTAACTTTTTGAGCCTCAGCCTGCATATTTCATTTCAATGGCCTAGGTCCCCTTGCCTCGATAATCTCACTATGTATATACCAGCCTACTCTACATGCGGGCGATGATATTATTTTATTTTATTTTATTTTAAATCAGCCATGCAACTCGACCATCCCTCCATCTCCCGCTTAAACCCACCCCCAGCACCTACGACGCCAAGAGCATGGCTGCTGAAAGGTTCTGTGTCAAAGCTTCTATTCCGTTGTTGGTGGTGGGGCCCATGCACGGGAGACTAATTGAAGAAGGGAAGGATGGCGCGCGCCTGGGCCGAAAGAACAGCTCCACGACCGGCTGTACCGCCGCCTTTGTCTCATATCCATTTGTGTGCGCAACGCACGCAAGGAAGCACGCGGGGCGGCTGTACTGTGGAAAGCCGGATGGATGCTCGAGCACCGTTTTCCATCCAGGGCAGAGCTGTGCCTGCACGTCGTCGTAGAAGAAGTCATAGAGCTCCCCCATGGTGTGAGGGGAGAAGTCAGCTCCGGCGGCTGTCCAGCGCTTGATGGAGGGGCGCTTATTTGGGCCGCTTGCGTAAGACGAGATGTGGTGTGCGAGCCGATCCGCGCCGTCATCGAGCTCGATCCGAGCGTCGATCAGCGCCAGGAGGCGCGCGACGCCTTCTGCCTCGAGCTGATTCCTTCGCAACTTTGCGACGTTGATGGCGAGAGTGATGTTGTAGGGGGCCAGAAGTGACTCTTCTGTGATGGGTGGATGGTAACTGTCCCAGTATCGGTCAACCTGGCGAAGGGCTGTCTCCCGAAGACCTCCGGTCAACACCTTGCCTTCGACCTGTTCGGCACCCAGGGGAAGAGTAGTGTAATTAGCCCTGACCGGTAGCTCTTTTAACCCCGATAAGCGAAAGAGGAGGGCAGCCTCGTCTGGCGATAATCCGGGAATCGCCATCATGGCTGGGAGCTGGCTCGATCTCGAAAGTGATTGTGATGAAGCGGGGTGAGTGCCCAGAAGCTTCGTCTCGACGGTGCGAGCGAACCCGGTATATTTGTCAGACATTGCCCGAGCTGTCATCGCCGTTGAGTCGGATGTGGACGAGGAGATATCGATAATCTGTTCAGCCATGCCGGCGCGACAGAGCTCTGGAAGGGTTCCTGGCCCATCGTTAGACTGTAGGTATTCCTCGAGGCGCGTGTATAGGCGTCCCCCAATGCGATCGCTACTGGGAAGTGTGGAGGATGGGTCGGTCGGGGCATTCAAGGACGTTGAAACCGACGAAGAGGTGGATGGGATTGCCCATAGGCCCGAAGGGCACGCCGTGCTGAGGATGGTGGTGGGTGCAGCAGCGCGGCGAAGGATGCTCTGCATCCTCTCTCTCCCGAACCTCTGCCCACCAAGTTGGATATCCGCGCCAGAGTCTAAGCCGTGCGCGCATATGATGACCAGTATCCTCTCATCGCCTTTAGCCTGAGCGACGGTGTTCTTCAATGCAGCGTCGAATGCGGTGAAGGTGTTGGGGACGATGTCGTAAAACCTGGGTGATTCTGCATTGAGGAGTGGTTACCGAGAGCCGTGTAGCAGTTCTCCATATCGGTCGGCGTGCTTGTGGAGATCTTGCGATGTAAGCCAGGTTTCCGAGAGGGCGACACCACCGCCTCCGAAGGCGTGGTACAGCAGCGCGAAGTCCGCCGCTAGCCACGCGTTCTGCGCGCAAGACAAGTCCGAATCGTTCTCCGCGTTCTCTTCGTTCTCAGGCTCGTTCACCTCATTGTAATAATCTGGACCACTGAGAACAGCGACGATATGAGTCTTGTCATCTGTCAGTGGGATGACGGACGGGCGGGACTGCGAGAGGTGGGTGGAGAGGGCCTCGAGGAGCTGCTGCAAACTTGAAGGTGTTTCGTTGTCCGCCAAGCCGTGGAGTTGCGTGTTTAAATTATGATCCTCCGATGCTGCGAACTCGAAGTTGTATTCGCCGTTGGCTGAGAAGGCGTGGGGATTCTTTAGTTATATATAGGAGGAGGTCGAGGAGGAGAAGACAATGTACCTCGACTGTGCACAGTCAGCGCGGCGCGGGACTGGTCATGGGAGGCGACGGCGAGGGTTATGCTGTTGGCGTTGAAGCTTGTGACTGGTTCAGAATTAAATTCACGAGGTCAGTGAGAGCCAGAAGAACGTGCCAGCTACCCACGGAGAGAAGTGGAACGGCAGATTGTCAATGGAAGAGCCGCCGACGATGTTCTCGCATTGGGTGCGGAACGCGGACTCGGTCGGCGAAGGAGGCTCTGCAGAGAAATCCTTTCTCGAGTTAGTCTGCCTGTGCGCGGGATTGGCCATATGGTTGGAGGAGAGGGGGAGTCTAAGGGGAGGAGGAGCATTTGAAATGGGCTGCGACGAGTTAGAACTTAGGAGTCCATGGTGAATGAATTGATCCTGTATGGCGGCACATTTATGTTTATTGTCAACCGCAACTACATCGTTTTTGGGCTACACTGCAGACGGGTTCCAGTCACTCATGTGTCAGTTCTCGGTGCTTTACCAGTGTACTTGCGGTGTGGCGGGACCATGATGGGAACTGAACTGAACTCGTTCGACTCATTTGCGTCGCAGGAAAGTGAGGTTTTCAGGGGGAAGGTATGTAATCTCCAAGTCTCCTAGCTAGACAGAGGCTTCAACAGTTCGTCGAGTCCCAATTGGCCCGGTAGTTTGGCCGCGTCGCGTCCCACCGCCCACCGAGGGCATTCTTCCGGCTCAGGGTAGGCGGCTGCGCGTGGAGATATATGTGGGGCTGGAGGACTCCGAGCGATATTTCGCGAGTGAAAAGACGTCGAGATTTTGCGGGTTCGGGTTTTGTTCGAGTTGGGTTCGAGAGCAAAAGCAAAAGCGCTGTACGTGATGGGTCCTATCTAATCTAATCTAACTAGCCCTTGCCTCACAGAGCTGAAGTCGAAATTGAGTCGTTCCACAATTCAGTCGACAGCGTCGCGCGCCGCCGCGTCCACTCTCGAACGAAATCATTAGGATAAGCCTATGTAGTACATAGCGATGCCCAAGATGAGGGTAGATGGAACGGGTAGGAAGTCAGGGTGGAGGCGCACAGCTGATGAGTAGTACGAGGATGTGTGGCTTGATACTATGACCGACTGTCCGCGTCCCAACCTGTCGATGTCCACGCACTCGTTTTGATCAGGCGCATCCCTACGTCCCCACCCCGTCGCCAAACAGATGCCCGTCCTAACCCGTCGACGTCCGCGCCCCGTCCCAACCCGTCCACGCGCAGCCCCATCTCGACCAGACGCGCCCCGCGTCTCTACGCCCATGGCCGAATAGATGCGTTCGCGCACCCTTCGTCCCAACCCGTCGACGTCCACGCGCCCCGTCTCGATCAGACGCACACCCATGGCCGAACACACGCGGCGGGTCGGCGCGCCAGGGGTCATATTAGGTGGCGTAGGACTGCATGTCGTACTGGGTATCGTGTCGCGTCGCGAGTCGTGTCGTGCTGGCTGTCTACACGCCCGAGTCGGGATTTGCGCTTGCAGAAAACGACTTGAATGCGCGTCTTGGAGAGGAGGAATTGGGAAGAGTTAAGACGAATAAGACGAGTGCCCGCGATGCCGAATCAAGCTTGATCCCCCGCGATGGTCCGAGCCCGGCGGGTGTGAGCCAGGGGTGCTTGCGGGTACGAGGCGCAGAGATCGAGGGGAAGAGCAGTAGGGAGGAGACTGAGGGCCAGAATAGGGAGGTGGAGGCCGAAGGAGCGCTGAGATGGGGAGTCGACATAAAGAGGAAGCCAAACGATCCGCAGTTGCCACTGGCAAGTACTATCTGTGGCTTGAGAGCGTCCGACTGAATTCCGTCGTCGTTTTGTCGTATTGTAGCAGCAGCAGAGTAGTGGTAGTGTTTGTTCTAGTTGTTTGCACCCGTCGCGTTTGCCTGAGTTGACCTTTACGCGCAGTCGCGTCCAAGACAAGGCAAAATATTCCTGCAGTACAACAACCGCCGTACGACCCGCCTCCACCCACGACCCGCCTCCGAGCGAGCCACCGCCCTCCCGCCCGAATCTCACTCCCCGCCGCCCCCCCTCGACCCGTCCGCCCCTCCCCACGGCCCCAGCCCATCCACATCCCGTACACAATGATGCAGCGGAGTGAGTCTCCACTGAGTCTCCTTTTCTTTATCTTTTTTTGGGGGCCTTTTCTTTTTCTTCTTTCGTTCCCCCACCCTCGTCGTCCTTTCTTCCGGCTTGCTGGACCTGCGTCAGGCGTGCTCGTTCCGCTGCGCCAGTCTGCGTCTCTACGCGCGTGCTACGTTGCAAGACCAGCCGCATACGCGAACGCGGCTCGGTCTCGAGCTCCGCGCGGTCTTTTCTGCTTCAAGCCCGCATGCACTAGCAAGACACGCTCGCATTCCCCTCTCCCACGTTTGATCATGTACTGACTACTTATTTCTAGATGTCATGCGTCTTCCTCTCGTGAGTAGTCTGCTTCTTTCTTTTTCATTCCTTCTCTCCTCCCCCCCTTCCCCTCCAATCCGACTCCGAGCGGCGCGCGCGCACGCTGCGTTCCCGCCGCGCTCATTCCGCCGAGCTGTGTTTCGTCTCCGCGAGAGCGCCGCGCGCTTATGCGCCGACGCAGTAGGCCGCGCGCGCGCTACGGCGCAAGACCAGCCGCATACACGCCCACGCCCACGAAATCGCAGACGGGGCGAATGGGTGCGGCTCGGTCTCGAATCGCGCCCAACCGCGGCTCCGCACAGACTCGCGCGCGGGGCGTGCTCGCTGCAGCGGCTCGCAGGGGCGCGCGCGGCATACTCGCTGCACGCGGATCCGCTGCCGCTGGGACTTGCAGCCGACTGCGCGGCCAGCGCGTTTGAGCCCAAGCTCCGCCCGCACGCTCGGGGGGCACAGACTGCGAAGCTGCATCTCGCACGCCCAACCTCACGACGGCGTCAAGTCGGCGCGTCTCGTTGAGCCTTAAACTCGCAAGGCCCACGATCTCGCGAGTCCACGCATGAGCTGTGTCTCCGCGAGAGCGCCCCTGGCGTGTCTGTTCTCATCGAGAAACTGCGGCGCCGCACGTTCCCACATGCGTACATGCCCGTGTGCGATCGCAAACCGGGGTGGAGAGTGCGTGTACACCCCGCATGCGCGGTTCGTCCGAGAGCGGCGCGCTGAGCGCACCCCCCGCGTCGAATCGGCGTCCTGAGTCACTCTTGGATTCATGCGGGCAGCGAGGCTGCGCGCTGAAGTGCAGGCGCATCATCCCTGTATCTGCCGCACGCTGCGTGTGTGTCTCGCTCGCGCGCGCACACACACACATGCGGATTTCGTGGCGTCGGCATCCGGGGGTCTCTGCTGGGAGAACCTATTGCGCGCGTACCGCGTGTCCAACGCGGATCCTTATTAAGTACGGGGAATGTAAGTAATAGATCAATATATATGAATGAAACGCTTTACCTTTCTTCCGTGCGACGTGGTTCGAGTGAGGAGCGAGTTGGTAAGTATGTGCTGCGAGCCTCTATTCAACATGTTAAATTCAAACAGTGTAACAGGGGGAAGTGGCGTACTTTCGGAATCGAGTCGCGGTGAGTCTGAGATGGTTATTATTCTGGAACTGTGTTGCGTTGATACTTTTAGTACGAATGAAACCACGTTCAGTCAGTAAAGACTTTACAATGTTACAGCCTGCCGTTGCATCCATCTTTAGTCGTGCATGTAACATAACAGCAACTGAAGAGACCTGGTTGCGATTCAATATAGGTAAGCAGCGAATTGTTAACTATATATAAGGTAAACTTACCTCGCATATTGCAAGCTCGGGGTCAGGGCAGTTGCGAATGAGGTGCTGAATGAATGAAAGTAAGTAAATTGCTTCACGACAATACTAGACTCGAACCTTCAATAACAGAGACTTTAAGCAGGGTTTCGATAATGTGCGCAATGCGTACACGCGAGATTCGAACTGCAGTGGAAATTAATTTGTGAGTGAAACGCCAACCCGAATCAAGCCAGTTATGCACAACTAATCACTCAACAGTGTTGAATTGAGGTTGCAGGGAACTTCAGAGGGTTTGAAGTCGTAGCGAGCGAGCACAATGCTGACTAGTGCGTAGTGTACGTGAAGGAAGAAAAAATTGGATTATCGTGCAGACGTGTGGTGTGTATGGTGCAAATATAAGCAAGGGTTACATATTATTATGGATACGTAGTGTGCGTTTGGAGGTGTACTGTTGCTGAGACCCAACCGTAAGCGTATTCCGACTCTGAATTTAGCAGATCACTGGCACTGCACCCACTGGTATTTAGGTACTTAGAAAGTGCGGCGACAGCTGTTGGCAGTGCAACCACGTTCTGTCACGACTCACTGGCCACGAAACACGGCCTACGCTCTTCACACCCCACGATGAAGCCAGCCCCCACAGATGCGAAGATCAGCTCGGGCTCGGCTCCAGAGTCAGAGTCAGAGGACACGCCGCCATCCCGTCTCCGCGCTGTCTGGAATAAGCTTCCCATTCACAGCCGAAAGAGAGCCAGGAGAAACAAAAAGGGCCAGAGGGCTCAAGATACTTCTCAGGAGGTGACGAGCACCCAGAATGGATTGGTGAGTGTTTCGAAATAATTGCCACTGTACCTCGATCAACTCCCTTGGTAGCCAAATCCTACGGAAAATGCTTCCCAACCCGAGACCGGGGATTCTTCTGCTTCTGCATCTAAACCACCAGGTATGCTCTTCCTCTTCCTGAAACTGTAAGGGCTCACTGATGAGCAAAATCAGCTCAAACGGCCGCTGCCAAGGAGAGGATCGATACTTCAGGAGAGGTGATGGCGAACGAGGTGAGTGTTCGAAAAAACAATTGCAGGTTCCTGACCGACTCGGGTAGCGAAACCCAACGGCAAATGCCGCCAAGCGTCCCGAGGGGGACCATGCATCTAAATCTGGGCAACCTGGTATGTCCTCTCTGAATCTTTATGGTTCACTAACAAGCAAAATCAGCTCAAACTGCCGGTGCCAAGGATACGGTCATCTCCAACCTCTCTGCTGTCCTGGACATCGTACAGCAGGTCGGCAAAATTCTTCAAACGGTTCCTTTCGTCGAGCCTATCGGCGCTCTTCTCTCTCAAGCTGTCAAGGTGTACAAGGTGGACAATCCATCGGTCTACTTATTGCACTGGTCCTCATACACAGCATAGGAAGTCGACAATAACAGTGAAAAACGGGACGCACTGTCGGCAAAAGCTACTGCACTTGACGACGGCATTCAGGATGCGATCCGTTTGTTGGAAAAATCCGACAACCTCGAGTCAGATGCAGAAGATTACACAAAGTGTGTTGTGTTTCCAACTCTAATTCATTATTGCTGACCAGTTTGCCACAGACAACTGGAAGAAGTGCGAGCGGTGCTCACTGTCCACCGCAGCAAGTTCAGTCAAGTAATCCAGCGCGGAAAACTTGCGGCCGAGCTGACTTTGCTCGATCAAAGTCTGAATGACTTTGGCAAACTATTCGAGGTATTACCCTATGCACACATCCATTTTGTTACTGAAAATTGTGTAGACCAAGTGCTTGATAAGAATTGAGCGCGGCGTCACTAGGACAAACCACACATTGACCGACATGCAGCAAACACAGGCTGATACCCACCAGGCAGTGTCCGTTCTTGTTGACATTTGACCACTTCATCGAGCTCATTTTTAGCCCGAACAATATAGACTAACATTCGTTACAAAGACTGAACGCAAGGAAATCATTGACTGGCTGTCACCAACCAATTTTTTCCTGCAGCAAGAAACTATCTTCGGTCGCCGACAGGCCGGAACCGGGGAATGGCTCCTCGAAGACGATCGCTTCAAACGATGGGAAACTGGATCTGGAGGGATTTTGTGGGGCCGCGGAGCTCGTACGTATTTAAAACTCTCTTTACACTCTTGACTAAGCTGCAAAACACAGCTGGTGCTGGAAAGACTGTACTTGCGTAAGCATTAGCCCTGCTGTTTATACATACTTGTAACTTGCTGACCACCTGGCACTGATAGATCTATCATTGTCGATCATCTCGTCGAAAGCCATACCGATGATAATGTCGGTGTAGTGTGCATATATCTAAACCACAAAGAAACGCACGAGCAAACCACGTCTAATCTCCTTGCTGGTGTCTGGCGGCAGCTTGTGTTGGGGAAACCAATAGCCTCCACATCCCTAGTACGCAAGCTGTTCCAGAAGCATTCCGAGAAGCGTACCAAACCTGAACTGGCGCAAATTCATGAAGTAGTTTGTTTGGCTATCGCCGAGTGGTCTAGGGTTTACATTGTTGTCGATGCCCTGGATGAAACACCCGAGGATAATCGGCAGTGCTTGCTTGACTATCTGACAGACATGGGCCTGGATGTCTGCCTGATGCTCACCTCGCGTTACGATGTCATGCTCCCAAACATAACTGCTGAAATGTTCGAGATTCGTGTTCCTGAGGAAGACATTCAGAGATATGTGGAGCATCAGATCAACAAGTCAAGACAGCTATCTTTGCATGTTGGGACCTGTTCGCAATTACGCGAGGAGATCATTGCAAAAATCTTAGAAAATGCGGATAGAATGTAAGTAGTGTTTTAACAAGCTGGATTCCTCCTAAAAGATTGTCTGGCAGGTTCCTGCTGGCCAGACTGCATATCGAGTCGCTTGCTGCATGCACTACCATTGCGACAATCCGCGAGAGGTTGAAAACATTATCCTCCAACCTGGAGTTTGCATATAGCCAAGCTATGGAGCGGATTGAAATCCAGGCTGAGGAGCGGAAGAGACTTGCGTATTCAACCCTTGCCTGGGTTACCAACGCAATGCAACCATTGAGTGTCGAAGAACTCCAAGAAGCTCTAGCCGTGGAATGGGGAGCAAAAAGCCTCAATCCCGAAAAGCGGCCGAAAATGGAGATTATCCTATCCGTCTGTGTTGGCCTGGTTATTGTTGACATCAACGAAGAAAGGGTCGACAAGGAAAGCTCCGTGGTCAGACTTGTACATGCTACAACACAGGAGTACTTTGATGGTCGATTTCCTGGAGCTCACGCAGATATCACCCGCACCCTCCTTACATATATGGTGTTCAAGTTCGACAAGTTGCAAGTCATCTTGGATGAAGAAAGCAAAATCCCTGACTGGCACCGTGACTGGGAAGTGAAAGAAAAACACCCCCTCATTAGATATTGCAACAACTGTCTTGTGCATGCGCAGAATGTCAGACAGCCTGAAAGACAGCTCCGGGAACTTATAATGGATTTTCTGGAACGAGCCGTCGCATGGCATAACCTCTGGCAATATTCTTGGGATCCATGCCCATGGGACTATCCCAGTTGGCCGAAGGCCCCTTCACCTTTATGGGTTGCTGCAGCAGCAAACTTGCAGGAAATAGTGCAATACTTGCTTGATGGTGGAATATCTCCAGATAGTGGACAAACCCAAGATGACTCCCCTCTCTGCGCGGCCTCATTCTACGGTCATTTCCAGACTGCCGAACTCCTCCTTGAGGCTGGTGCCAACGTCAATGTAGACGGCGGACCGGCTTGCGGTGCGTTGGAAGCTGCGTCTGGCAGGGGTCATATAAATATTGTCCACCTCCTCCTTGAAAAGGGTGCTGACATCCAGGCGGGACATAACGGAGCGTTGCGGCGGGCATCCCAGAACGGCCACACAAATGTCCTTCAGGTCCTCTTTGAGAAAGGTGCCAATGTCAATGCAGGCCATGGAGAAGATACCCCGTTGAAAGTAGCGTCCCGGAGTGGCCATCTACATATTGTCCACCTCCTCTTCGAGAATGGTGCCGACGTCCATATTGGAAATGACAGCGCATTGCGGGCTGCATCCGAGTCTGGCCACACTGAGGTTGTCCAGGCCCTCCTGAAGAAGGGCGCCAACGCCAACGTGACCAATGAAAACAGTGAAAGCCTGTTGATAACGATGTCCGCCAAAGAGTATATACAGCCTGAGCAACATGTGAATATTGTTCACCTCCTCCTTGTGGGAAATAATGGAGCATTGTGGGCAGCATCCAAGGCAGGCTATACAGGCATCATCCAACTCCTTCTTGAGCATGGTGCCAACATCAACGCACCGGGCAAAGATAATGTCAGTGCCTTGGAGGCCGTCGCAAGTTGGGACAGATATCCCGATCTAACGTCCTTTGGGGACTCGGAGGATGAAGAAAGAAGAAAAAAGACGGAGGCCACTATGCGCAGGCTCACGCACATCCGTTTCCTGCTCGATAACGGTGCCGATGTCCACGCGAGAAATAACGGCGCGTTGCGAGCAGCGGCCAAGGCACGCAACACAGAGGTCGTCCAGCTCCTCATTGAGAATGGCGCCAACATCAACACAGCCGACAAAGATACCGGCAGCACATTGGAGGCTGCCGCAAGCTGGGACGGAAACCTTTCCATAGACTATAAGGACTCAGAGGCTGAAAGAAGAAGAAAAATGGCAGAGGCCGCTACGCACAGGCTCACACACATCCGTTTCCTGCTCAATAACGGTGCCGATGTCCATGCGAGAAACAACGGCGCGTTGCGGGCAGCAGCCAAGGCAGGCAACACAGAGGTCGTCCAGCTCCTCCTCGAGAATGGCGCCAACATCAACGCAGCTGACGAACATACCGGCAGTGCATTGGAGGCTGCTGCAAGCTGGGACGGAAACCCTTCTATAGCCCCTTGGGACTCAGAGGACACAAAAAGAAGAAAAAAGGCGGAGGCCGCCACGTGCAGGCTCACGCACGTCCGTTTCCTACTCGATAACGGTGCTGAAGTCCATGCGAGAAACAACGGCGCGTTGCGAACAGCGGCCAAGGCAGGCAACACAGAGGTCGTCCAGCTCCTCCTTGAGAATGGCGCCAACATCAATGCAGCCGACGAACATACTGGCAGCGCATTGGAGGCTGCCGCATGCTGGGACGGAAGTCCCAATCCAGTGAACTCCTGGAACTCAGAGGACGAGATGGCGGAGGCCGCCGCGCGCAGGCTCACGCACATCCGTTTCCTGCTTGATAACGGTGCCGACATTCATGCAGGAAATAACGGCGCATTGCGAGCTGCGTCCAAGAGGGGCTACACAGAGGTTGTGCAGTTCCTCCTCGAGCATGGCGCCAATGTCAACACAGCCAACGAACATACCGGCAGCGCATTGGAGGCTGCCGCAAGCTGGGACGGAAGTCCCCATCCATTCTGGTACTCAGAGGACAGAAAAAGACGGAACATGGAGGCCGCCACGCGCAGGCTCACGCACGTCCGTTTCCTGCTCGATAAGGGTGCCGACATCCGTGCGAGAAACAACGGCGCATTACGAGAGGCAGCCAAGGCAGGCAACACAGAGGTCACCCAGCTCCTCCTCGAGAATGGTGCCAACATTAATGCAGCCAACGAAGATACCGGCAGCGCATTGGAGGCTGCCGCAAGCTGGGACGGAAGTCCCGAACCAACATGCATCATGCACTCAGAGGACGAAAAAAGAACAATGATGGCGGAGGCCGCCGCGCGCAGGCTCATGCATGTCCGTTTCCTGCTCGATAACGGTGCCGACGTCCATGCGAGAAACAACGGCGCGCTGCGAGCAGCGGCCAAGGCACGCAACACAGAGGTCGTCCAGCTCCTGGTTGAGAATGGCGCCAACATCAACACAGCCGACGAACATACCGGCAGCGCATTGGAGGCTGCTGCAAGCTGGGACGGAAGTCCCGATCCAGCGAACTGGTGGGACTTGGAGGACGAAAGAAGAAGAAAACTGGCGGAGGCCGCTGCGCGGAGGCTCACGCACGTCCGTTTCCTGCTCGATAAGGGTGCCGACATCCGTGCGAGAAACAACGGCGCATTACGAGAGGCAGCCAAGGCAGGCAACACAGAGGTCACCCAGCTCCTCCTCGAGAATGGTGCCAACATTAATGCAGCCAACGAAGATACCGCCAGCGCATTGGAGGCCGCCGCAAGCTGGGACGGAAACCCCTTCATATACTTTGAGGACTCAGAGGACGAAAAAAGAACAAAGATGGCGGAGGCCGCTGCGAACAGGCTCATGCTTGTCCGTTTCCTGCTTGATAACGGTGCCGATGTCCATGCAAGAAATAATGGCGCGCTGCGAGCGGCTCACAAGGCGGGCAATACAGAGGTCGAGCAGCTTCTCCTCGATCATGGGGCTGATGCGCTCGAGAATGCCGAGACGGAATCGCGGCAGAACGCTGAGCCAGAGGTTGAGGTAGAGTCCCAGGACACCTAGACAGAAAGAGCATGAGGTATGAGTCTACAATATTTTACTCCTGCTTTTGAAAGCCGACTGAAAAGCGTCAGATACCATATCGTCCACTTGCCCAATTTCTTTCCTTTCCCTGATGAGTTTTTTCCTCGTATTTGTTGTATGTGGTAGTAAATGTATGCATTTTAGGTACCTACGTAGTCGCGGATCAGTGTAATGTATGAATGGTAGAGAACAGAGCAGGCGTACAAAAACTTAAGGTGCCCCAGCTCAATCTATCCCAAAACCGTCCTTGTCAGACGCGCCGACAGATAGATCCCACGGCGCCGTTATGCGAGTTCGTGCCAGCCGGCACACAGGATGCAGCTATTTGAATAGTGCGCACGCCGGCGGTCGTCTTCCCGGCTGAGAACCCGCGACCTCCCCGTCTTGAAGAGGAAGGGTTATAATAGAAGAGGCGACCCGCCCCTTACCCGTCTTGCTACCCGCAACTCGCACGGCTTGGTACCGGCGACGCCGAATCAGGCTTGATCTCCGCGGCTCGAAATCCGTGTTGATAGGGCGCCGTCGTCGTTTTGTAGCTCGTCCTGCGAAAACTCGCCAAGGCGTGCCACATGCTGATTCTGAGCCCAGTCCCAAGCGTGATTTGAGTCAGCCAGGGTGCTTGCGGGTACGAGGCGCAGAGAGCGAGAGGAAGAGGATGGAGGGCCAGAACAGGGAGGAGGAGGCCGAAGGAGTGGCGCCCAGTGGCTGAGATGGATTGATGAGGACCGAGGTTGGTGGAGTCGACATATACATAAGTCGCCGCAGACGTGGCAAGTATTTGTAGCTTGATAGAGCGTCCGGACGCTCGCAGACCTGAATTGCGTCGTCGTTTTGTCGTATTGTAGCAGCAACAGCACCATGGCACATGATGGTCGTTCCCAGGTCATTCCTTCCTTCTTCATAAGCGGAATTGCTTGCTATGGAAGATGCCGCGCGATCGCCGGTGGGGGAGGCAGAGTGGGGATTTTTCGAAAGTCACGCTAAGACATAAAGGCAAAAGGTAAAAAAGCAGCGTGGTGATCCTACGGGGGCCCAAAAAAGCAATAAGCAGAATGCGAGCCCACTTTGAGAGAGAGAAAGGCGGTACATGGCGGAAAGCGGTTGTGGTGGTGGTGGTGTTTGTTCTGGTTGTTTGCATCCGTCTCCTCGTCGCTCGTGCATGTCGGGCAAAGCGCCGCCGCGGGGCCCCCGTGCGCTGGTAGGCCCCGAGATGGGCTCGTCGCCCCCCTCGCGGCCGCCACCGACCGGCCCGCGTAGCCTCAGCTCGACAAATAATAATACAAAGGCAGTTAACGGCCGACACAACCCCCCAGTCCGTCCGATTTACTGAAATGAATGCACGTTTTTCTGATGTTTATGTATTTACAGTGTGACGCCGACGACAGCCTCGCCGCCGGCCGCCAGCCCATCGCGTTTGCGTTTACTTCAAAGCCGACTTTTACGCCACGCGCAGTCGCGTCAAAGACAAGAGAAAATATTCCACAACCACCACAACCGCCGCCTCCGCCGTACGACCCGCCACCTCCGCCGCCGCCGAGCGAACCACCGCCACCCCCGCCGCCGAGCGAGCCCGAGCCGCAGCCGCCACCGCCGCCACCGCCGCCCGAAACAGACCCGCCGCCGGCCTCGCCGCCTCCGCCACCCCCGCCCGAACCAGAGTCCTCCCCGCCGCCCCCACTCGACCCGCCCCCGCCCCTCCCACAACCTCAGCCCATCCACATTCCATACACGATCCACATGACAAAGAAGCACCCCGCACTGCGCACGCCCACATCAACCGTATTTGCACCCCCGCCAACCTCCATTCCACCCCCGCTTCCACCGCCCCCAATAGCGTTACCAGCACCAATAGCACTGCGCCGCGACCCCATCCCACTCCCGCCGCGCCCCGTCGCGTCCGCGGCACCGACAAGCAGGCTACCGCCCCCACCCCCGCCATCACTGCCCCCGCCTCCCCCACCTCCTCCCCCATCTTCTCTCCCGCCTCCCCCACCTCCCCCTCCATCGCTTCCCCCACCTTCGTTACCACCACCCCCTCCACCCTCGCCCCCCACACCCGTGGTGCAGCTCAAAGTACCCGAACTCAAAGTACCCGAATTCAAATTACCCGAACTCAAAGTACACTCCGCGCCGGCACCCGACCCACCAAAGCCCACAGCAAAACCGGAATTAAAACCCCAACCGGCCGACCCGCCAAAACCCGCTCTGACACCAATACCCGCCCCACCCAAGCCAATCATCATAAGCACGCTCCCCGTATGGCCGCCCCCGCGCAGCGCGTACCCGCCCGGGCGCGCGTTCCGCGTGTTGTACGATCCCGCGATGTGGCCCGACGAGGGGACGGGGTCCGCGTCGACGTCGGCGGGTGCGAGTGCAATTGCGAGCGGGTCGAAGAACGGTGTTGCCGCGAACGGCGTTGTCGCTCCCGGACACGGTGGAATCGGGGGCGTGGGGGACTGCGCGTATGGGTACGCGTGGTGGGATGAGGTAGCTGCTGCATCCACGTCTGCAGCATGCCCTACTACCCCCACTGCATCTTCTTCCAAGCTCGCGGACGCACCGTCCTCCAAGCTCGCGGACTCTCCTATTACAACCGTCAAAACCCACCCCCGCACCCTACTCTGCGCCCTTCTGGCGCCGCATGATCGAGCACGTGCGCGCCCACGCGTCCGCGCAGGAGCGCATCCGCGGGAAGGGCAAGGGGCGGGAGGTGCTTGTGAGGGTGGAGGGGGAGGTGGTTGGACCCGTTTCTGCAGGGGGTGCTGTTTTTCCTTCCGGCGAGTCTGTAGCGCCAATGCCGAATGGGAATGGGGATGGGAGCGTTGCGAGTGGGAATGGCAACGTGAACGTGAATGGCGTGTTGGGTGGAGCGCCGAACGGGGTGATGCACGCGGTGGGCGTGGGCGGGGTCCTTCCCATCTCCACCGCTCCCCCAACATCGCCTCTCGTCCCCATCGCATCCCCAACAGAAGCCCTGCACCCTCCACTCATCGAGCCCCCACCGCGCGTCCTCGATCCGCGCCGTGCGCCCGACGCCCGCCTGCGCCGCCCCGTGCTCAACCAGCGCTTCAGCGCGCAGAGGGCCGAGTTTATGCTCCCGGTGTATGAGGTGCGTTTCCGCGCGCGTTATATTACACAATCCTTCCCTTCCCTTCCCATTTATTTAATCTACCATATATTCATTTCATTCATCCGCCACATATTCGTTTCATTTCATTTTTATAATCCCCATGAAGTTGACGCTAACACTACTCTGGCGCACGCAGTACGACCCCCCTCACGCGCCGGCCCCGCCGACGAGCGTGCTGCTCACGGGCCTGCCGCCGCTCACGCCGCATGCGTTGTTGAAGAGGCATTTGAGGTGCGTTGAAGGCTCTTTTATTTATTCTTTTTTTTTTGGGGGGGGGGGAGGGGAGGAGGCGTTATAGGGTTTTTTTTGGCGCGTGATTTTGCACTTGGAGGCGTTACGATGTTTTTTTTTTTGGCGACAAATGTGTTTTTACGGGGACGCGTGCTGACTGGTTTTTTTTTTCTTTCTTCTTCATGTTGTTATTTCGACACTACCGACTTCGACGTTACCTCGACTCGCTGCACCCCGACTGCGACTCAACTCGGTGCTCCGACGCACACACCACTCGTATTTATTGAATTACCCGCAACCAAACCAAAAACAGCCAATACGGCACCGTCGAGAACCTGCACCGCCAGATGGACGCCGAGACGGGCGCGACGCTGGGGATTGTGTGCGTGAGGTTTGCGGCGTGGGGGGAGGCGAAGAGGTGAGTTTTTATTTTTGTTTTTATTTTATTCTATTCTATTTGGGCGATTTTGGGGGGCAATGGGTTTGGATTTTTGCAATGGGGTTTTTTGATGGGACGCGCGACCGACCGACCGACGCCTTTTATCATATCCTTTTGCCCGCGCTTTTTTTTTCACCGTTCGAGATTTTTTTATTTTTTTATTTCGACGCCGCGTTACGACTGCTTATTATTGCCACCCCACGACGCTGACCATCCACCCCCACCCACAGATGCGTCGAGAAGGAAGACGGCGCGCGCACGCCGCTCGCTTCCGCCTCTACGTCCATCGCCGCATCATCCGCATCCGGCTCCGCGTCCGACGGCGGCGAGGTGCGCCGCGCGGTGCTGGACCCCGAGGGGCTCGTGCTCAAGGCATTGTTGAAGGAGATGGAGGAGCGGAGGAGGAGGGAGAGGGAGGAGAGGCGGCGGGGGAGGGCGGGATCGGCGGTGAATGCTGCTGTTGGGGCGGGTGGGGGGAGCGCTGCTGCTGGGGGGAGTGGGAGTGGGCAGAATCAGAACCAGGGTGGGGGAACGCCGCGCGCGAATGCGAATAACGCGAATGGGACGCCCCGTGCGAATGCGAACGGGACGCCGCGCGCGCACCCGTCGCTGCCGCTGAATCCGACGCTGGCTGCTGCTGCTGCTGCTGCTGCGGGGGTTAATGGGAGTGGGAGTGCGGTAAGCGGGAGTAATCGGGAGCCGATTGGTGGTGGGGCGAGTGGGGCGAGTGTGAGTGGGGGTCCGGTGGTGCACGCAGCACGTTGGGGCGAAGAGGGAGGGGAAGGGGAAGGTGTTGGGCGAGGCGGAGGCGGAGGCGGAGCGCACGCGCGCGCTGGTGAATGAGCTCGCGGGGAACGGGCGGGAGCATCTGTGTTTGAAGGTGGATGGGGACGCGGTGCGGGACGAGGTTGACAAACAGAGTCACATGCGTGCGAATCTTGGGCACAGTGCATCGTGCCTTCAAGTTCAAACCTTCATCCTTGAGCTTCACCACTGACACCACCTCGCGAAAGTCTGACTGCAGCAACGCCCTACAATCCTCTCTCCTCCTCTTAATCGCGCTCTTCCCTGGATCGGTCACCTTTGGTCCTTTGCTTTTGAATCGCCCTGCGGACACAAGCATTGACAACGGCGCGCTCGCTCCTGAATTCTGCACAGAAGCTCTTGGATCTGGATACCGCTACGCCTTCGAGTTCTCAGCCGCCTGTTTCACCGACCGCCGGTATCAAACGAAGGACAGAAATTAACACATAGTTACTAATTACCACTGCGCAGTCCTCCGCACAAAATCTGTTTGAAGGGCGTCGGGTTTCACTGGCAGCCGCTTCTAATGTCCTGGATCTGGATGCGCTCATGAACAGAATTGTATACCGAACTTCTACTGTGTCTTTCCCATTCGGCGAGCCCCATATTCCGGACGACATTTGGATGAAGGACGATGAGCCCTCAAGCAGCCAGGACGACACGCACTCAAGCACAACTACTTCAGTTACATGATCGACTAGGAGAATGCCCGAGACTGCTTCATCGTAATTGCTCTGCTCCTCCTTAATCCCGACGCCTTGTAGCTTGGCTGGGTATCGTGTGTGGCGCGGGTGGATGATTTATATTTTATTTTTGTACCCTCGTCGCCGGCGTTGGCTTCCGCGACTGTGGATGAATATATGGGCTGTAGCTTGAGATGGACTCGCTCCCTCGGCGAAACAAGTGAGGTCATAAATATAATTGATCCAGATGTACTTCAAGCTCCCTGAGAGACAGGATCCCAGTCGCAGACCAGAACAGGACTAGTAAAACTCGGATTCAACAAGAACATTAGGGCGTTACTTTTTGAGTGCCGGGTGCGCAGACGGACGCGTTTCGACTTGTACGAGTAGAGAGGACGCGAGGACGAAATGAAGGCCTAGGGAGATGGGGGATATAATATATTTTGCTTCCAATAAATTATTCGCTGCTTGTGTTCTGCTCTGACTCTGCAATATGAGAGTTTGGCGCAAATCATGCGTGAGCGCTTGTGCTTATGGCACTTCGATCAAAAAACTGTCAAACCATAGTGACCGACGCAAGTTACTTATCCAGCGCGTTGTTCACGCGTCTCTTTACTGCGGTTAGACCTCCGATTTGCTTCCTTCCACCCTCCACTCACATGAATTCGTGACCACCCCCATTTTTTCTCTCCCCGACGAGCTTCTGTTGTGCATCGTCAGCGCCGATGCTAAGCAGCTCGAATGGTCGGGTCGACAAGCCCCGCTTTATTGGACCATATCCCATGTTTGCTGCCGCTTCCGCCGCGTCGTTATCGGGGCGTCTACGCTTTGGTCCAAATTCGAAATCGAATTGACAAACCCCGCCTCCTGCAAAATCTCCGACCTCTACATCGAACGGTCGAGGGCCTGCACCCTCTCGGTTACATTGCGCCACAATATTAATAGCGATAATCACCACAATGAGCTCAGGCTAGTCAGCCTGCTATCTCACAGCAATCGTATACAACCGATTAACCATTGTGTCCAATCGGCGCTGGATCAGGGAGATTATGGCCCCATTTCGAGATGCAGCAGCTGCCTCTCTCCAGTGCCGGTGGAATCCACACTTGAATATCGTGGCCCTTTGGACATGTTTCTTTCTGGCGCCCCGCTTCTCCGCTCCCTCAAACTCTCCTGTTTCCTGCTTCATGACGTTATACCGCCATGGATGGCGTCCATTGTCGATCTAGACTGGGCTCAGTCCGAATTCTCCCCTCGCACGGCAGCGAACTTTCCCTCGCTGCGCCATTTGACTGTCGATCAGTATAGCTGCTCGGAACCCATCCAGCTTCCAACACTCACACCCCTTTGCCTTTCCCTCAGGAGCGAAGCATCTTCCGCGGCATTGGCCGAAACTCTCGGCGACTTTACTGCCCCATCTTTAACCAACCTTACTGCCCAGAACGTCCATGGTGACCAAATCTCCGTCCTGTTCGATTCGATGGACCTCGCCCCATCATACCTCGCCGTCACTTCCCTCGTATTCATGGGGCAAAATACAGGCTGTGATTGTGAAGCGGAAGGGTTAACATTTTCACCCAATCCTTGGAATCCTCTCCGTCTCGCGCCTTCCCTGCCGTCACTTCGCTGTCGTTAATCGACGTCTGCTACGCAACGACAATCGTTCGGGATATTTTCAGTCCCGATTTAGCCTTGTGGCCCTTTCGTACCGTCACAATAGGTACCCATGCAGGCGTGGACGACATGTACAGCGTCCTCACAGACACCGTGCGTGTCGCGCGGCAGCAGAAGCGCGAGATTCCTAGGTTTAGGCTGTCTCCGGCACTGTTCTGCCTCCCATACTGGCAAGAGAATAATGTGGATGTGGAGTTGTTCGAAGGGCTGGAGGCAACACATTTAGCTACTAATATGCATTTGGGGCAATAGGACTGATTCCGTTTCCTCTGAGCCTTTCACACGCCGTCCCTCCCAGCAGGATGAGCGGTCACCCATGTACTCTTTCAACTGTCTTCAGATATTTATGGCGCCAAGCTGCACGGCTCAAGATCCTGTTAAGTGAACACCCATGTCCTGTTCTGCTCTTGGACTGATGAGGAGATATCTATGTAGTAGATGTTGCAGCTGCTTGTATATCGAGAGACGCTTGGTCTCGTTCTGTCTCTCATCCCTCCCTTGAGGCCGACTCGGCCGTATGTGCACTCGATGCACAGATTTAATTCGATTGTTTTTTCTCGAGTTTGCGCGATCACGTGGTCAACGCTTTGGCATACCGTACACTCCATCAGTGGCATTGTGGGTGCGTTGACTCTCTCTTTCATTCTACCATGTTGCAGGAGGAAATGCCACCTCCCCTGCAGAAGACTCCCCCTCAGTCTTCCTCTAAATCCAAGCCCAATTCCGAAACGCCTCGGAAACCACCGCTTGCATCCAACCCCTCATATCAGTCTGGGAACCTCGAACAGCAGCGCGATGCGACGATGGAAGACATCGGATTCCTCCCCATTGTCTCTATAAACTTCCTGCTCGATTCTGCTCTTCCTTCCATGGATGACAGTGTCTGCCGCAAGGTCGAACAAATGCTGCAGAAAAACGGGCAGCTCGGCGCCAAAGGACGGTGGAAACAATATCCATCAGCTCCCGGCAAAAGCAAGAAGAAGGAATCTGACGTCTTCAAGCCGTTGATCGCGATATTCGACGCCATTGTGAAGGCGGGGTCGGAAGTTCTGGGCCGGCCGGCAACCCTCGAGTTTAAACAAGACCCAGATGTCAAGTCGCATGGTGAAAGAGAGAACAGTTCAAAACCAGATGGCAGGTTTACACTGAGATCTCCTGACCCCGTTATTGCGCTTCACGGGGACAAGTCTTGGTTCTCAACAGCCCTGGCCTGCGAGTTCAAAAAAGCAGCGGAAGCGGAAGTAATAGATGTACGCATCTCAGTCCTTCCTTATTCCGGGACTCATTTAGATGTCCAGAACATGAGAAAGGTCCTCTGGAGTTGCCGCCACATCCTCTGTAACGATCCCCGGCGCCGCTTTACGTTCGGACTGACTTTCGACGACACGGAGACGAGAGTTTACTTTGTCTGCCGTTCTTATGTGATCGTAACCGAACCGTTCAACTTCATCACAGTAAGGATCACTGGTCTATGTCCGTTAGCCCGTGCTCAAAGAGACTCAATGAACTGTAGGATCCTTCAACACTGATTAAAGTCTTGCTGGCTCTTGCCTTCGCAGATGAAGAACAGCTTGGATTTGATACCACGATGTCCCAGCTCATGGATGAAAACGACACCATTCAGTACAAAATGATGGTCGGCAACAAGACATATATAACACGCTGCCCCCTCGTCGACTACGCTGCGGATGGAATTCGGGGCCGCGGAACTCGCGTTTGGGAAGCATATGAAGAGGGCATTCCTGATATCCTCGTTGTTATCAAAGACGTGTGGATTCACAGCGACGCAATAACCGAGGGCGATCAATTACGCGCCTTGCGCTCTCATCTCGCAGTGGCTACTCAGGCTAGGGAGAGTACTGGGGATCACTTTCTAACTGTCCTCGAAGATTGCCTTGTCACTCTCCGCAATGGCACGGCAGATGACACACTCGCTGTCATGATGCGCGGAAAAACTGTTCCTCTCGATGCGGAACTCATGCCACTAACTGCCGCCAACCAGATTGCAAAGAAACCGATACAAACGGGAAGTACGCGACTCCCGAGCACTAAATCGTCTGCCAAGACCCTTCGGTCGGGGGCTTTGGGGCTTCCCTCCAGCATGAAAGCGTCGCAGGCAGTGATGCCACTATTCAATCGAAGAAAACATTCTCGAATCGTTTTCCAAGAGGTCGGAAAACCCATTTACGAGCTTGAGTCCCTTCTAGAAGTCACCCAAGCTTTGACCGGCGCTATCCGAGGTATGCAAATGTTCACTACATGGTTCACTAGGCCGCTTAACGTCTCGTATTATTCCCAGCTCTCAAATTCTTGCACGATCTTGGACTGGTCCATCGGGATGTAACCCCAGCAAATATCCTTCTGGTCGACGGAACTGGGAAACTGTCTGACTTGGAGTACTTGAAGCCCTTCAAGCACGAGCTTCAAGACACCGTCTCCGACCTGTGCGTGGGGCCGGAGGATAGCGTAGTGGTGATGGCTGAAGCAAAGACAGTCCGTACTTTTTCCAAGCATGTCAATCAGTCGTTTATTTCACTTCCAGGGTATAAGAGAGTTCTTGCCCGTTGAGGTGCAATTGAATCGGTACATGTTTACCCCCGCCATTCACGCTGACCGGATGGGTAATGTGTCAGATGTCGAGCCGATTACGACGCCATTTTATACCCTTCCACTTCACGACTTGGAGTCCATATTCTGGATCCTTGTATGGATCGTCGTCCATAGACAACCGCAGCCCTCGGACACTGTCCATTGCACTCACTCTCACCGCACTACCCTGGTCGAGCAGCTATTTGGACCGGTTGCTCTCCGGCAAGCAGCAATCCAGCAGGATCCCTTCCGGGTGCAGCAGTTCCCGGATCCATTCCGCCCGCTGGTTACGAAACTTCTAAAGCTGCGACGCCACCTATATTCGGAATACGCGCTCTATGAAGGGAACCAATCCCTTCACGACCTAAATTTCGACATAATACATGCGCACTTCATCGAAGCCTGTGAAGTCATCTCCCCCGGCTCATTGGATGTTCGTTTCCTTCTCACCGAAGTCAGCAAGAGACCACTTGCACAGAGCCTCCGTACCGGGAACTCTCGCGCGTCAGGGGGGAAGCGGCGCAAGAGTAGCCCTCCTCCTTCCCCTGATTCCAATGAGGATGATATTATCATTGAGGTCGGAGCAAGCGGCGGGACTCAGAACACGACGAGACGAAGTAGTCGTAACAAGAAGGCGCGAACCGGTTCGAAACATTAAATAGCCATAGATTGTACTTTGGGTCTTAGCATTGTCATTTATTACTGACTCCTAAACGCGACTGTTTACACGTGTTTATTGAGCGCGATCGTGACCAGTGTGACTCGACGCGTTTGTTCCGCGCCACCCACAACTCATGTCTCCCACATCCTCGTCGCCTCCGGATACCCTACTTTCCGGGATACCTCAGCTACCGCTCGAATTCTTCCTCGCGTCCGTGCTGCGTCCCTTGGAAGAAACCCAGCGACAAGTTATCGAACAGGACTTAATCTCAAAAAAACAAATCCTGAATGGGCGTTGGGCACCATTCCAACACTCTTGCGTCGCGAAGAATGACAGAAGGGCGGAGAACTTGGACGCTTTCTTCCACATATTTGACACTGTCATTGCCACTGCACGAGATAGATTCACACTGTCGCCTACCATCCACTTGCCTCCTACCGCTTGCAAGACCTACCTCCGACTTATCGCCTCTGCTCCCAATACCGTGGAGGGTGGATCTTGGCTCGAAAATGCGATTCCGTTTAGGCTCTATGACGGAGGAGAAAAGGAACGGACATCGGTAAGTTATGCCAGTGTGCTATGGGCTCCTGAGTTGACGAGATGGATTCGCAGAATGACAAGCTCATCACAAGCTGTCACGATGTACTTTGTATCGATCATCGCCGTCGCTTCACTTTTGGTATTTCGCTCGATGCCGAAGACATTAGGATCTGGTTCTTTTCTCGTTCGCACCAGATGGTCTCAGAACCCGTCAACTTTTTGTCTGTGCGTATCTATCCTACTCAAATCACCAATGATCATAAGCCTTCCTCAGGAACCAAGTCGGCTAATCGATATATTCTTGAGCCTCGCCTTTGCTTCTCCAGAACAACTTGGGTACGACACCAGCATGTCCTATTCTATCGACGGCGTCGGAAAAGTTCAGTACACGCTAGCTCTCAATGGCGTCCGATATATCACCAAGAAATTGCTTTCGGACAACCGATCGGAGGATATTTGTGGCCGAGCCACCCGTGTCTGGGAGGCGTATCGAGAGGACGATCCGGACCGTGTTTCTGTCGTCATCAAGGACTTGTGGACGTCTGTGGGTGTCGTACAAGAGGGGAGCCAATTGTTGGAGCTCCATGACCGCCTGCACGCACTCGCCGACCCTGGCACGCCTCGTCCGCCCACAGATTATTTCCTTACAGTCCTCGACCACGGATTCGTCAGAACATCGGACGGTTCAGACGATCACACTCGGGACGTCATTATGCGCGGATGTGCTTTACCCACAACGGCCGATCATGATCGCCACCGAAAGCATTATCGTATCGTCTTCAAAGAGTTAGGTGAGCCGGTCTATGATATGGTGGATATGCCAAATGTCATGCGCGCTTTGGCGGATGCCACTCGTGGTACTTTTATTTACAGCGCTTTTTACCGCGTCGCTGACGTTACTACAGCCTTGGAACTCCTCTATAAACTTGGACTGGTCCACCGGGATGTCAGTGCCGGGAACGTCCTCTACGTTGATGGCATCGGGAAGCTGACCGACCTGGAGTATCTCAAAGTCTATAACGCCCCGTCAGCTCCAGGAGTAGATTTCGGAATTGTTTGTTCTATTTTTACGTCTTTATTCTGGCGTCTCTTAACACACAATATGTTAGGGCACTGTGGAGTTTACCGCCGTCGAAGTTGCAGCTAAAACCTACAGCTTCGTTCCATACATGGAAAACCCGCCGATCATCCCTCCCTTCTTTTTCAACCCTCTACACGATCTGGAGTCCACAATGTGGATTGCGCTGTGGAAGCTGATGCACCACACACGACACAACAACTCGCCGAACAGCTTGTGGACGGACTGCTTCTCTCGCGCGCATCCTCACAGGACTGTGGGGCTTCGGATTGCATCCCTCCAAGTTCCCTTTCCATCTCTTCCTCCCTCTGACCCTCGGCGTCAAGCCCTCGACTTGCTCAACTCTCTACGGCGCGCCTTGCATGTTAGGCATTCCACGTTCGAAGTCGACTTCGCTGGCAGTCGTGCCTTTGACAAGGCCCACGAGATATTTATCGATGCGTACGAAAAGGCTGCGTCGTCTTCCGTTCCCACCACTCCCGAGAAGCGGAAAGTCTTGGAGAACGGGGAGAACCTTGGTTCTATTGCAGACACCGATAGCCCGTCTCTGGAACGACCTTTCAAGATGCGCAAAAGTCACTCGGCTGTATCGCCAGACAGCAACGACGCCGCTCCCCCACATACCAAGAGTTCCGCGGGCAGTCGCAAACGGCGCATGGCTGCATCCAAACCCCCAGGCGCAGTCCCCGCACCGCAGACCAGCGGAAGCAGCCAAAATAGCACCGGGGTTGATTTAAGATACTAGATATATACATGTACTCCTCACTTTATTTATCTAGCAATGGTTATCGTGTTTATCGTGATTATTACTTCAGCTCTGCTTCGAGGCTTGAGCGAAAACCGGATCTGCGCGATTAGAACTACATCCGCAAAGGACGAGTTTCTTTTGATGAAGGAGCGCTCTGGAGTAGGTAGTTTCAGCACATCATGAGGGCTCCCGCGCCGTTGAGTAGAGTACGGAAGCCCGGCTGTTGTTGGTATTTTTTGGACAAACTCGGAGTGATTAATCAAGGAAATTTAGAAGAAAAATTCATATGTCGACTGGGTTACAGAGGACGGCGCCGAGTGGGTTCCACAGGACAGCACAGGACTATGAAGGGTTGTCGGCTGGGCTGCAGAGGACGGAGGTTGGGTGGCTACGTGTGGTGCCCGTGGAGCCCGAAATTCACCATTCCACGCGCCTAACCTAGAGGCGGCCACGGCTCGAGGGGCTATAAAATGTGGCTGACGACCTCAACACAGTTTGAGACTGCTCGGGACTCCAGCCGCAGAAGTGGTAGGCGTAATTATTTTCAGCTTGCGCTCGCTCAGTTCCAGTAAATGAGCAAGCAACTCGTTCGCAGTGCCAGCGATAGGATTGAACGGCATGCTAGGGGAGTTCTGTGCACCGATAGCCCGGGAATATTCGTTGTTGAAGGTGTTAACGGGACTTCGTTCAATGGAGTCAATCGGAGAGAGTCACGCTCTGTGACTCCTTTCGCAACTTCGCTCACCAACTCTGGTTCGCTTCGCAGTTTTTTGAGGCTCAGCATGCCTTCATATCCTTCCGGCCGTATCTCATCTCATCCTGAGTCAAAATTACCTCATCTGGGCTGGATGGGCGCGTCTCTTTTTCGAATGACGCGACTTGGCTCGAAGTTTGAAGAGCTGCGCTGCAGGCCAAATTTGAGAACTGCTCTGCAGGCCAACACTGCGAGCAATGTGAGTTCACGCTGAGTGTATTTCTGCCATTCCATCTCTTCATTTTCTCTCTAAAATGCTGGGGTGGTGCTCAAATGTTTTATTTCTCTTCGTTGCTTCTTGTCACCAACAAATCGTGCAGCTGCTATCTCGTCTCTTTATGATCTTCCTCTCTGCTGGGTGCACACATCTTCTTCATCGTGCACGATATCGCCAGTCCGGGGGATACCCATCTTCTGTTTCTACTGAGTTGTCTTCTTCTATTGCTCGAGCATCCCTAGGCTGTCGGGAAGCTAATTCTCCTTTGTCTCAAATTGGCTGCCGCTGGAGATGGGAGACCCTTCATTTTAAATAATTCTATCCAATCCAATCCTCCTTTTCTTGCTCCTCCTCCTGTGGGGGGTTTCGGTCGTTTGGAATTTGTGCCGCCCTTCAGCGTTGGAGCGATGCGCCCTTTTGATGTTCTCGGGCTTCATATTTTCTCCCCGAGCCGTGCTTGCGTTCTGAATTTTCCCTTCTCTTGTTCCAGAACGAACACTTGAGACGATCACGGTTCTATTATAAACGCACTTGAAGCCAATTGACGATGATATTCGTTCCACACGGTCTGCACGGCGGGATTCGCACAGCTCTGCGCGCAGACGGGCGTCGTGAAGGAGAGAAACGTGGCGTTTTTCGCGGTGAATACATAGGATGCGATGGTCCACTGCGAAAAAAAGAGGGCGACGCGAACGCCGGCCGTTGGGCGGGCTCGATCGTCTTTCTGCACTGGCGTGGGGTTGTCGAAGGCGGGGTCGGGTGCGAGGTCTACTTCTTTTGTTGCCGCAACACCGAGCAGAGGCCTATGAGGCGTGGTGGGGTTGGAGCAAGAGAGGAACAGGGTTCATCTGGTGCGGCCAATGCGGCTCGATTTGTAGACCGTGACGAGAATGATATCTTCCCGCTCCTTTCGCTTTTGAATCGCCCAGACACACGCGTCGATAGCTGAATCCTGTACAGAAGCAATACCATGTCTTGGATCTGGATGCAATTATGCCTTCGAGCTCTCGGCGGCCTGTTTTACTGCGCTATCATCGAAGACATAATTAATCGCCGCCACGAGGGTCCTCCACACACAAGACCTGTCAGAAGAGCGCCGGGTTTCAGTCGCTTCTACATGTCTCTCTACATGTCCTGGACCTGCATGCGCGCCCATGAACAGAATTGTTGCAACCGCGAGGTCCTCCACACAAATTCTGTCTGAACAGCGCCGGGTTTCAATCGTTTCTATATGTGGATGAGCTCATGAACAGAATTGTATACCGAAGGACCTTCAATATGTTCTCAGCTAGTATTTTCTGTACAGGCCACAGTCGTTGTGCAGCACGTCGTGGGTCCTATCTTGTACAGTACATACCTCAAAGACGTCGACCCGAAGCTCTTATATATACTCGGTTCTACACACGTTTCATGCGACTAGGATAAGCCGTTGGACTAGTATTGTATTTTCTCCGGTGAATCTAAATTCGGCATTCACTTCAACTTCATCTTTTTACTTAGACTAACTTCGTTGTAGTTACGTTGTACCTCAAGATGTCGACCCGAAGCTCCGTGCTTGCTGTCTTCAATTGCCTTACTTGTCACCATCTGACTATTCTCTGTAGATTTGCCTGGCGCGGCGCCGAGCAAACGTCCCCCCCGCGTTTGCAGCGAGTTTGAGCAGCGCTTCAAAGTACGCATGGTCCGTTTTTTTTAATTCTTCTTTTGGTTCCGTTGAGTTAATTTCAGATTCTTCACTTGTAGATCGGCTCTCTTTCTTAAATAGAAATGCGGCAGCCTCACGCCGAGTGCAACCGAAATCTCGCAAAGAAGAGCTGAAAGGTAAAGTATTTATTGGTTCATATTGGTGCGTTACTTACATACGATAAAGTAGGTAGATGGATGGATAATCACGCGCATAGAAACGCAGCCGCGCTCGCCGCCGGAGAACGGAGGTGCTGCGCGCGCGATTTGACGCGCTCGAGACCAGCGGTGTCTCTGCACACCACGACTCGGCGCGGGCGCCTCGCACTCGAGCCCCAGCGCGAAGTCTTGCACGCTGCGCCCGCGCGCTTTCGAGGCTCGGCGCACGAGCCGCGGACATGCGCAACGCGCGCCGGACGCAATCCTTCCTGAGCCCGCCGGCTGCAAGACCGGGCGTCAGGGGACTCGGCATGTGGCACCCGTGTGGGACTCCTCGCGATATCGAGCCGCACACGTCGGGCGTGTCTGCGACTCCGCAGGCGTGTACGCGTAGGCGGCTGTGCGAGGAGGGATATGCGGCGTAGCGTAGCACGTGTTGACGAGACGGCGCTCCGAGCCGGCGCGCGCAGAATGCGGCGTGCGCGAGAAGAGACGAAGAGAAAGAAATAAAAGAAAGTAAGGAGGGACTCACCAGCATGAATCCGTGCCGTGAGACGAGGGCTGCGCGTCGTGCTTGAGAAGCAAAAGTGAGTAAACGGCATACACGAAATGGCGCAGGGCAAGCCTGGAGGCGTCCATTGGGTGTATGCGTAGTGGCACAGACGCCGCTTCTGGTTCGCAAGCCCACGCCCAGTGCTGACTCTACCCGCTCTGCTCGATGGCACGCTCCGTGTGGACGCGCGCGATGCTGCAGACTCGGGCGGCGCCTTCCACCACGCAGACTGTGTAGCGTTGAGGCGCGAGCCTGGGGTGGGTGAGACGTGGTTGGCCGCGAGCGGCGAATCGCCCGTGCCTACGCGAAATCGGGCAGAGTAAGCACAGAGGCGTCTTGGGTGACGCCACCTCCGGATCGCAAGCCCACGTCCAGCGCTAGTGTGCCCGCTCGATGCTGTGTGCACGCCGTCGCCGAGAACTAAGTCGATAGCGCACCTAAGTGACCGCCGCCCTTATCGCACCCAACCTTCGCTGAGGCTAAAACAGGGGGACGGACGACGCGGTACAAGGTTCCTGAGTTGTGCGCACGAGAGGGTCAGGCGGAGAGTTATCCGGAGAGGGGACACGACGTACGTGGTAACGGTCGTGCTTCGCTGCGAAGTGGACGCGGGCAGAATAGGGCAGGATGGCGGACGGATGAGCTTGCGCGGCTTGTGGATGTGCGTTGCGCGAGTAGTGGACGGGCAGGCCTAATCGGGCGGACTGAGCACGATTGCGGCATGCTGGTGGAGAGTCTTGTCAGTTACAGCGCTGGAGGTCGTCCGAATCGTACTTGAGCGGTATTCGTGGAGCTCCTTAATAACTTGGAGCCGCTTTGAAGGACGTCAGAGCTCTAGAGTGGGCGCGTAAAGAGAAGTGTACTGGGTCGCGGTTGCCGGCTAGGTCTGGAGGATTCTTCGCTGCGTTGTGGTTTTCGTTCATGAGTGCGGAGCTTCGGCCCGGTGCTTTTGATGCGCCTTCCTCTCACCCACCAATGAATGCAACTTGAATGCCTTTCTTTCACCCAACCGTCTTCTCGAACCTTGACACGCCGGACTTCTTTGCGACACCTACATCGCGTTTGCCTTTGCTTCAAAGCCGACCTTTACGCCACGGAAAATATTCCAAAACCACAACAACCGCCCCCGCCGTACGACCCACCTCCACCCCCGCCGCCTCCAAGCGAACCACCGCCACCCCCGCCGCCGAACGAGACGAGCCGCAGCCGCCACCGCCGCCGCCGCCGCCCGAAACAGACCCGCCTCCGGCCTCGCCGCCTCCGCCACCCCCGCCCGAATCAGACTCCTCCCCGCCGCTCCGCCCCCGCCCCTCCCACAGCCCTAGCCCATCCACATCCCGTACACAATGATGCAGCAGAGTGAGTTTCCACTGAGTCTCCTTATCTTTATCTTTTTTTTGGCCTTTCCTTCTTCTTTCGTTCCCCCACCCTCGTCGTCCTTTCTTCCGACTTGCTGGACCTGCGCCAGGCATGTCCATTCTGCTGTGCCGGACTGCGTCTCTGCGTGCGCGCTACGTTGCAAGACTAACCGCATACGCGAACGTGGGCGGCTCGGTCTCGAGCTCCGCGCACTCTTTTCTGCTTCAAGCGCGGCCTGCACGCTAGCAAGACGCGCCCGCATTCCCCTCTCCCACATTCGATCATGTACTGACTACTCATTTCTAGATGTGATGCGTCTTCTCGTGAGTAGTCTGCTTCTTCCTTCTTTTTTCATTCCTTCTCTCTCCCCCTTCCCCTCCAATCCGACTCCGACTGGCTACGCTGGCGCTGCGGCGATCGGACGCGCGCACGCTGCGTTCCCGCCGCGCTCATTCCGCCGAGCTGTGCTTCATCTCCGCGAGAGCGCCGTGCGCTTATGCGCCGACACAATGGGCCGCGCTGGCACTACGGCGCAAGACCAGCCGCATACACGCCCACGCCCGCGAAATCGCAGACAGGTCGGACGAGGTGGCTCGGTCTTGAGTCGCGCGCCAGGGCACGGCCCCGCACAGACTCGCACGCGCGTGGCGTGCTCGCTTCAACGGTTCGCAGGGGCGCGGCGTCCTCGCCGTATGCGGATCCGCTGCCGCTGGGACTTGCAGCCGACTGCGAAGCCAGCGCGTTTGAGTCCTAACCCCGCCCGCCTGCGGCGAGTGCGGAGTCGCGGGGGCGCAGGCTGCGAGGCTGCGTCTCGCACGCCCAACCTCGCTACGGCGTCAACTCGGAACCTCAAACTCGCAAGGCCCGCGATCTCGCGAGCGCGCGCATGAGCTGCGTCTCCGCGAGAACGCCTCTGGCGTGTTTGGTCTCGTCGCGGCGCCGCACGTTCCCACACGCGTACAGTACATGCCCGCGTGCGATCGCAAACCGGGGTGGAGAGTGCGTGTACACCTCGCATGCGCGGTTCGTCGACGCGGGTATCCGCACCTCGAGAGCGGTGCGCTGAGCGCACCCCCCGCGTCGAATCGGCGTGCCGAGTCACCCGCGAGTTCATGCGGGCAGCGAGGCTTTGCGCTGAAGTGCAGGCGCACCATCCCTGTATCTGCCGCACGTTGTATGTGTGTGTCTCGTTCGCGCGTACACACACATGCGGATTTCGTGGCGTCGGCATCCGGGGGTCTTCTGCTGGGAGAGCTATTACGCGCCCACGGCGCCTCCAACGCGCGGGTCCTTGTTAACTACGTGGAATGTAAGTAATGGATCAATATATATGAATGAAACACTTTACTTTTCTTCCGTGGTTCGAGTGAAGAGCGAGTTGGTAAGTATGTGCTGCGAGCCTCTATCCGACATGTTAAAATTCAAACAGTGTAACGGAGGGGAAGTGGCGTACTTTCGGATTCGAGTCGCGGTGAGTCTGGGATGGTTATTATTCTGAAACTGTATTGCGTTAATACTTTTAGTACGAAGAAACTTTGAAGTCGAATTTCCGTAGGTGAACTCAGTTCAAGACCACGATAGACTTGATGTCTATGAATCAGACCACTTTCAGTCAGTGAAGACTCTACAATATTACAGCCTGCCGTTGCATCCATCTCTAGTCGTGCTTGTAACATAACAGCTGAAGAGACCTGGTTGCGATTCAGTATATAGGTAAGCAGCAAATTGTTAACTATATATAAGGCAAACTTACCTCGCATCTTGCAAGCTCGGAGTCAGGGCAGTTGCGAAAGAGGTGCCGAATGAATTAAAGTAGGTAAATTGCTTCATGACTCGAACCTTCAATAAGAAAGACTTTAAGCAGGGTCTCGATAATGTGCGCAATGCGTACACGCGAGATTCGAACTGCAGTGGAAATTATTTGTGAGTGAAAGCCAATCAAGGCAGTTATGCAAAACTAATCACTCAACAAGGTTGAATTGATGTTGCAAGAAACTTCAGAGGGTTTGAAGTCGTAGCGAGCGAGCACAGTGCGGGGTTTTGGCTAGTGTGCGTGAATGAAGAAAAAAATGGATTGTCGTGCAGACGTATGTCTGGTGCAAATATAAGCGGATACGTAGTGTGCGTTTGAAGGGATGAGATGATGTACTGTTGCTGAGACCCAACCGTAAGCGTATTGGGCCCGACTCTGAATGTTTATAAGACAGCAGATCACTGCACCCACTGGTATTTAGGGTAGAAAGTGCGGCAACAGCTGTTGGCAGTGCAGCCACTGCCACGTTCTGTCACGACTCACTGGCCGCCACGAAGCACGGCCTACGCTCTTCACACCCCACGATGAAGCCAGCCACGAACGCGAAGATAAACTCGGGCTCAGCTCCAGACTCAGAGTCAGAGGACACGCCGCCATCCCGTCTCCGCGCTGTCTGGAATAAGCTTCCCATTCACAGCCGAAAGAGAGCCAGGAAAAACAAAAAGGGCCCGAGGGCTCAAGATACTTCTCAGGAGGCGACGAGTACCCAGATTGGATTGGTGAGTGTTTAGAAATAATTGCCATTGTACCTCGATCCAACTCCCTTGGTAGCCAAATCCGACAGAAAATACTTCCCAACCCGAGACCGGGGATTCTTCTGCTTCTGCATCTAAACCACCAGGTATGCTCTTCCTGAAACTGAAAGGGCTCACTGACGAGCAAAACCAGCTCAAATGGCCATTGCCAAGGAGAGGATCGATACTTCAGGAGACGCGATGGCGAACGAGGTGAGTGTTCGAAAAACAATTGCACGCCCCTGACCGACTCGGGTAGCGAAACCCAACGGCAAATGCCGCCCAGCGTCCTGACGCGGAGCAGGCATCTACACTTGGGCAGCCAGGTATGTCCTCTCTGAAGTGTTATGGGTTCACTGACAAGAAAAACAGCTCAAACTGCCGGTGCCAAGGATACGGTCATCTCCAACCTCTCTGCTGTCCTGGACATTGTACAGCAGGTCGGCAAAATTCTTCAAACGGTTCCTTTCGTCGAGCCTATCGGCGCTCTTCTTTCTCAAGCCGTCAAGGTGTACAAGGTGGGCAATCCATCATTTACTTATCGCACTGGTCCTAATACACGCCGTAGGAAGTCGACAATAATAGTGAAAAACGGGACACACTTTTGGCGAAAGCTACTGCACTTGACGACGGCATTCAGGACGCGATCCGTTTGTTGGAAAAATCCAACAACCTCGAGTCGGATGTGGACGATTACACAAAGTGCGTTGTGTTTCCAACTCTAAATCATTATTGCTGACCGGTTGGCCGCAGAAAACTGGAAGAAGTGCGAGCGGTGCTCAGTGTCCACCGCGGCAAGTTCAGTCAAGTAATCCACCGCGGAAAACTTGCGGTCGAGCTGGCTTTGCTCGATCGAAGTCTGAATGACTTCGGCAAACTATTCGAGGTATTACCCCACGCACACATCCATTTTATTACTGAACATCATATAGACCAAGTGCTTGATAAGAATTGAGCGCGGTGTTGCCCGGACAAATGATACATTGACCGGCATGCAGCAAACACAGGCTGATATACGTCAGGCAGTGTCCGTTCTTGTTCACATTTGACCACTTCGTCGAGCTCATTCTCAGCCTGAAAATATAGACTAAACTTTGTAACGGAAACTGAACGCGAGAAAATAATTGACTGGCTGTCGCCGGCCAATTTTTTCCTGCAGCAAGAAGCTATCTTCAGTCGCCGACAGGCCGGAACCGGAGAATGGCTCCTCGAAGACGATCGCTTCAAACAATGGAAAACTGGAGCTGGAGAGATTTTGTGGGGTCGTGGAGCTCGTGAGTATTTAAAGCTCTTATTTACACTCTCGACTAAATTGCAAATCACAGCTGGCGCTGGAAAGACTGTACTTGTGTAAGCGTCGGCCCTGCTGTTTATACATACTTGTAACTTGCTGACCACCTGGCACTGATAGATCTATCGTCGTCGATCATCTCGTCGAAAGCCATACCGATGATAATGTTGGTGTAGCGTGCATATATCTAAACCACAAAGAAATGCACGAGCAAACCACATCTAATCTCCTTGCTGGTGTCTGGCGGCAGCTTGTGTTGGGGAAACCGATAGCCTCCACATCCCTAGTATGCAAGTTGTTCCAGAAGCATTCCGAGAAACGTACCAAACCTGAACTGGCCCAAATTCACGAAGTAGTTCGTTTGGCTATTGCCGAGTGGTCAAGAGTTTATATTGTTGTCGATGCCCTGGATGAAACACCGGAGGATAATCAGCAGTGCTTGCTCGACTATCTAACCGACATGGGCCCGACTGTCTGTCTGATGCTCACCTCGCGTTACGATGTCTCGCTCCCAAACATAACTGCTGAAATGTTCGAGATTCGCGTTCCTGAGGAAGACATTCAGAAATATGTGGAGCATCAGATCAACAAGTCGAGACAGTTATCTTTGCATGTTGGGACCTCTTCGCAATTACGCGAGGAGATCATTACAAAAATCTTAGAAAATGCAGATAGAATGTAAGTGCCGGTGTTCTGCCGAGTTGGATTTCTCCTGAAGATTCGTCTCGCAGGTTCTTGCTTGCCAAACTTCATATTGAATCGCTTGCGGCATGTACTACCACTGCGACAATCCGCGAAAGGTTGGAAAAGCTGTCCTCCAACTTGGAGCTTGCATATAGCCAAGCCATGGAGCGGATTGATATCCAGACTGAGGAGCGGAAGAAACTCGCGTACTTGACCCTCGCCTGGGTTACCAACACAATGCGACCATTGAGTGTCAAAGAACTCCGAGAAGCTCTAGCTGTGGAATGTGGAGCAAAAAGCCTCAATCCCGAAAAGCGGCCGAAAATGGAGATTATCCTATCTGTCTGTGTTGGCCTGGTTATTGTCGACATCAACGAAGAAAGGGTCGACAAGGAAAGCTCCGTGGTCAGACTCGTACATGCTACAACACAGGAGTACTTTGATGGTCGACTTCCTGGAGCTCACGCAGATATCACCCGCTCCCTCCTTACATATATGGTGTTCGACGACGTGCAAAGCAGCTCAGGAAAACACATCTGGGAAGTCGAAAAAGAACACCCCCTCATTGAATATTGCCAACACTGCCTTGTGCATGCGCAGAACATCAGACAGCCCGAAAGACAGCTCCGGGAACTTATTATGGATTTTCTGGAACGAGCCGTCGCATGGCATAGCCTCTGGAAGTCTTTTTGGGAACCATGCCCATGGAATTATCCCAGTTGGCCAAAGGCCCCTTCACCTTTATGGGTTGCTGCAGCAGCGAACTTGCAGGAAATAGTGCAATACCTACTTGATGGCGGAATATCTCCAGATAGTGGACAAATCCAAGATGACTCCCCTCTCTGTGTGGCCTCATTCTACGGTCATCTTCAGACTGCCGAACTCCTCCTTGAGGCTGGTGCCAACGTCAACGCAGATGGCGGACCGGCTCACGGTGCATTGGAAGCGGCATCTGACAAGGGTCATATAGATATGGTCCACCTCCTCCTTGAAAAGGGTGCTGACATCCATGCGGGACATAACGGAGCGTTGCGCATGGCATCTGAGGGAGGCCACGCAGATGTCCTTCAGGTCCTCCTCGAGAAGGGTGCCAACGTCGATGCAGGCCATGGAAAAGATACCCCGTTGAAAGCAGCATCCCAGAGAGGCCATATAGATATTGTCCGCCTCCTCTTCGAGAATGGTGCCGACGTCCACATAGGAAATGACAGCGCATTGCGGGCCGCAGCCGAATCCGGCCATACAGAGGTTGTCCAGCTCCTCCTGAGGAAGGGTGCCAACGCCAACGTGACCAATGAAAACGGTGAAAGCCTGTTGATAACGATGTCCACCGAAGTGTATTATATACAGCCTGACCAACGTGCGAATGTTGTTCACCTCCTCCTGGAGAACGGTGCTGACATCAATGCGGGAAATAACGGAGCATTGCAGGCAGCATCCAAGGCAGGCTATACAGACATCATCCAGCTCCTCCTCGAGAATGGCGCCAACATCAATGCAGCCGACGAACAAACCGGCAGTGCATTGGAGGCCGCCGCAAGTTGGGATGGAAGTCCTGACCCAATATACTCCAGGGACTCAGAGGATGAAGAAAGAGCAAAAATGGCGGAGGCCGCCACGCGCAGGCTCACCCACATCCGTTTCCTGCTTGATAACGGTGCCGACGTCCATGCGAGAAACAACGGCGCGTTGCGAGCAGCGGCCAAGGCAGACAACACAGAGGTCGTGCAGCTCCTCCTCGAGAATGGTGCCAACATTAACACAGCCGATGAACATACCAACAGTGCATTGGAGGCTGCCGCAAGCTGGGACGGAAACCTCTTCATAAGCTCTTTGGACTCAGAGGATGAAAAAAGAACAAAGATGGCAGAGGCTGCCATGCGCAGGCTCACGCACATCCATTTCCTACTCGATAACGGTGCTGACGTCCATGCGAGAAACAACGGCGCGTTGCGAGCAGCAGCCAAGGCACGCAACACAGAGGTCGTCCAGCTCCTGGTTGAGAATGGCGCCAACATCAACACAGCCGACGAACATACCGGCAGCGCATTGGAGGCTGCTGCAAGCTGGGACGGAAGTCCCGATCCAGCGAACTGGTGGGACTCGGAGGACGAAAGAAGAAGAAAACTGGCGGAGGCCGCTGCGCGGAGGCTCACGCACATCCGTTTCCTGCTCGATAAGGGTGCCGACATCCGTGCGAGAAACAACGGCGCATTACGAGAGGCAGCCAAGGCAGGCAACACAGAGGTCACCCAGCTCCTCCTCGAGAATGGTGCCAACATTAATGCAGCCAACGAAGATACCGCCAGCGCATTGGAGGCCGCCGCAAGCTGGGACGGAAACCCCTTCATATACTTTGAGGACTCAGAGGACGAAAAAAGAACAAAGATGGCGGAGGCTGCTACGCGCAGGCTCACGCACGTCCGTTTCCTGCTCGATAACGGTGCCAATGTCCATGCGAGAAACAACGGCGCATTACGAGAGGCAGCCAAGGCAGGTAACACAGAGGTCGTGCAGCTTCTCCTTGATCATGGCACCAACATCAACGCAGCCGACGAACATACCGGCAGCGCATTGGAGGCTGCTGCAAGCTGGGACGGAAGTCCACATCCAATGCTCACCTGGGCCTCAGAGGACACAAAACGAAGGAACATGACGAAGGCCGCTACGCGCAGGCTCACGCACGTCCGTGTCCTGCTCGATAATGGCGCCGATGTCCATGCGAGAAACAACGGCGCGTTGCGAGCAGCGGCTAAGGCACGCAACACAGAGGTTGTCCAGCTCCTCCTCGAGCATGGCGCCAATATCAATGCAGCCGACGAACATACCGGCAGCGCATTGGAGGCTGCCGCAAGCTGGGGAAGTCCTTCCCCATACTTTTGGGACTCAGAGGACGAAAAAGGAAAAATGGCAGAGGCCGCCGCACGCAGGCTCATGCACGTCCGTTTCCTGCTCGATAACGGTGCCGATGTCCATGCGAGAAACAACGGCGCGTTGCGTGCAGCGGTTAAGGCATGCAACACAGAGGTCATCCAGCTCCTAATTGAGAATGGCGCCAATGTCAATGCAGCCGACGAACATATCGGCAGCGCATTGGAGGTTGCCGCAAGCTGGGATGGAAGTCCTTCCATATACTCTGTGGACTCAGAGTACGAAAAAAGAACAAAAATGGCGGAGGCCGCCACGCGCAGGCTCACGCATGTCCGTTTCCTGCTCGAAAACGGTGCCGACATCCACGCGAGAAATAACGGCGCGTTGCGAGCAGCAGCCAAAGCAGGCAACACAGAGGTCGTGCAGCTCCTCCTCGAGAATGGCGCCAATGTCAACGCAGTCGACGAACATACCGGCAGCATATTGGAGGCTGCCGCAAGTTGGGACGGAAGTCCCAATCTAGCAGACTCCTGGGACTCAGAGGATGAAAAAAGAAGAAAAAAGGCGGAGGCCGCCACACACAAACTACAGCTCATCCGTCTTCTCCTCGACAGGGGTGCTGACATTCATGCAGGAAATAACGGAGCGTTGCGAGCAGCATCCAAGCTGGGCTACATAGAAGTCGTCCAACTCCTCCTCGAGAATGGCGCCAACGTTAATGCAGCCGACGAACATACCGGCAGTGCATTAGAGGCTGCCGCAAGCTGGGACGGAAAACCTTCCATAGCCCCTTGGGACTCAAAGGACGCAAGAACAAAGATGGCGGAGGCCGCCGCGCGCAGGCTCGCGCATGTCCGTTTCCTGCTTGATAAGGGTGCCGACATCCATGCGAGGAACAACGGCGCGTTGCGAGCGGCGGCCAAGACGGGCTACACAGAGGTCGTGCAGCTCCTCCTCGAGAATGGCGCCAACGTCAACTCAGCCGACGAACATACCGGCAGCGCATTGGAGGCTGCCGCAAGCTGGGATGGATTTGGGGACTCGGAGGACAAAAGAAGAAACATGGTGGAGGCCGCTACGCGCAGGCTCACACACATCCGTTTCCTGCTCAATAACGGTGCCGACGTTCATGCGAGGAATAACGGCGTGTTGCGAGCGGCGGCCAAGGCAGGCAACACAGAGGTTGTCCAGCTTCTCCTCGAGCATGGCGCCAACATCAACGCAGCTGACGAACATACCGGCAGTGCATTGGAGGCTGCCGCAAGCTGGGATGGAAGCCTTTCCATAGACTATAGGGACTCAGAGGACACAAGAAGAAGAAAAAAGGTGGAGGCCGCCGCGCGCAGGCTCACGCACATCCGTTTCCTGCTCAATAATGGTGCAGACGTCCATGCAGGAAGTAACGGCGCGTTGCAAGCAGGGGCCAAGACAGGCTACACAGAGGTTGTCCAGCTCCTCCTCGAGAATGGCGCCAACATCAACGCAGTCAACAAACATACCGGCAGCGCATTGGAGGCTGCCGCAAGCTGGGACGGAAACCCCTTGGAGGTTACCGCAAGCTGGGATCCAAATCCCGATGTAATGTACCGGGACTTACAGGCCAAAGAAAAAAGAGAGATGGTGAAGGCCGCTACGCGCAGGCTCACGCACGTCCGTTTCCTGCTCGATAATGGTGCAGACGTCCATGCAGGAAGTAACGGCGCGTTGCGAGCAGCGGCCAAGGCAGGCTACACAGAGGTTGTCCAGCTCCTCCTCGAGAATGGCGCCAACATCAACGCAGCCGATGAACGTACCGGCAGCGCATTGGAGGCTGCTGCAAGCTGGGACGGAAGTCCCAATTCAATGCCCCCCTGGTTCTCAGCGCTCAAATGGGCCTCAACAAGCGAAAAAAGAAGAACAATGGCGGAGGCCGCCACACGCAGACTACAGCTTGTCCGCCTTCTCCTCGACATGGGTGCCGACATCCATGCGAGAAATAACGGCGTGTTGCGAGCGGCGCACGAGGCGGGCTACACAGAGGTCGTGCAGCTTCTCCTCGATCATGGGGCTGATGCACTCAAGAATGCCGACATGGAATCGCAGCAGAACGCTGAGCCAGAGGTTGAGGCAGAGTCCCAGAACACCTAGACAGAAAGAGCATGAGGTATGAGTCCGCACCGCAATACTTTACTCCTGCTTTGAAAAGGCTGACGGAACGTCAGATACCATATCGTCCACTTGCCCAAATTTTCCCCCTTTCCCTGATTAATTCTTCCTTCGTATTTGTTGTATGTGGTAGTACATGTATGCATTTTAGGTACCTACGTAGTCGCGGATCAGTGTAATGTATAAATGGTAGAGAACAGAGCAGGCGTACAAAGAGTTAAGGTACCACTGAACGCGTCCCCGCCCCAGCCTAATCCGTCCCAAAACCGTCCACGTCCACGCACCCCGTCCCTGTCAGACGCGCCCGCATCGCCGACAGATACATCCCACGGACCGTTATGCGAGCTCGTGCCAGGACAGAGGATGCAGCTATTTGAATAGTGCGCGCGCCGGCGGTCGTCTTCCCGGTTGAGAACCTGCGACCTCCCCGTCTTGAAGAGGAAGGGTTATAATAGAAGAGGCGACCCGCCCCTTACCCGTCTTGCTACCCGCAACTCGCACGGCTTGGTACCGGCGACGCCGAATCAGGCTCGATCTCCGCGGCTCGAAATCCGTGTTGATAGGGCGCCGTCGTCGTTTTGTAGCTCGTCCTTCGAAAACTCGCAAAAGCGTGGCACATGCTGATTCTGAGCTCAGTCCCCAAGCGTGATTTGAGTCGGCCAGGGTGCTTGCGGGTACGAGGTGCAGAGAGCGAGAGGAAGAGAGTAGGGAGGAGATGGAGGGCCAGAACAGGGAGGAGGAGGCCGAAGGAGTGGCGCCCAGTGGCTGAGATGGATTGATGAGGACCGAGGTTGGTGGAGTCGACATATACATAAGTCGCCGCAGACGTGGCACGGTTTAGTGGTAAGTATCTGTGGCTTGATAGAGCGTCCCGGGCCGGACGCTCGCAGACCAGAATTCCGTCGTCGTTTTGTAGTATTGTAGCAGCAACGGCACCGTCGAAACCACAGAAGCATGGCACATGATAGTCGTTCCCAGGTCATTCTTTCTTCCTCATAAGCGGAATTGCTTGCTATGGAAGATGCCGCGCGATCGCCGGTGGGGGAGGCAGAGTGGGGATTTTTCGAAAGTCACGCTAAGACATAAAGGCAAAAGGTAAAAAAGCAGCGTGGTGATCCTACGGGGGCCCAAAAAGCAATAAGCAGAATGCGAGCCCACTTTGAGAGAGAGAAAGGCGGTACATGGCGGAAAGCGGTTGTGGTTGTGGTAGTGTTTGTTCTGGTTGAGTCTGGTTGTTTGCACTCGTCTCATCGTCGCTCGTGCATGTCGGGCAAAGCGCCGCCGCGGGGCCCCCGTGCGCTGGTTGGCCCCGAGAGCCCGAGATGGGTTCGTCGCCCCCCTCGCGGCCGCCACCGACCGGCCCGCGTAGCCTCAGCTCAACAAATAATAATACAAAGGCAGTTAACGGCCGACACTTGGCCGACACAGCCCCCCAGTCCGTACTGGAAATGAATCCACGTTTTTCTGATGTTTATGTATTTGCAGTGTGACGCCGACGACAGCCTCGGCCGCCGGCCGCCAGCCCATCGCGTTTGCCTTTACCTCAAAGCCGATCTTTACACCACGCGCAGTCGCGTCAAAGAGAAGAGAAAATATTCCACAACCACCACAACCGCCGCCTCCGCCGTACGACCCGCCACCCCCGCCGCCGCCGAGCGAGCCACCGCCACCCCCGCCGCCGAGTGAGCCGCCGAGTGAGCTGCAGCCCCCGCCCCCGCCCGAAACAGACCCGCCCCCGCCCCTCCCACGGCCCCAGCCCATTCACATCCCATACACAATCCACATGACAAAGAAGCACCCGCCCTCCGCACGCCCACAACAGCCGTCTTGACAAACAGAATCACATGTGCGCGAATCTTGCGTAGCGCATCGTCCCTTCAAGTTCAAGCCTTCATCCTTGAGCTTCACCACTGACAGCATCTCGCGAAGTCTGGCTGCAGTAACGCTTTACAATCCCCTCTTAATCGCGCTTTTCCCTGGATCGGTCACCTTTGGTCCTTTGCCTTTGAATCGCCCTGCGGACACAAGCATCGATGACGGCGCGCTCGCTCCTGAATTCTGTACAGAAGCTCTTGGATCTGGATACAACTACGCCTTCGAGTTCTCAGCCCCCTGTTTCAACGACCGCCGGTATCACACGAAAGACAGAGATTAACACAGAATTACTAATTACCATCGCGCAGTCCTCCGCACAAAATCTGTCTAATATCGACGCGTACGAGAAGGCTGCGTCGTCCTCCGTTCCCACCACCCCCGAGAAGCGGAAAGTCTCAGAGAACGGGGAGAACCTTACATTTATTGCAGACGCCGATAGCCGACCTCTCGAGATGTGCAAAAGTCACTCGGCTGTATCCCAGACAGCAGCGACGTTGTTCCCCTACACAGTAAAAGTTCCGCGGGCAATCACAAACCGCGCATTGCTGCGTCCAAACCCTCCAGGCGCAGCCCTCACATTGCAGATCAGCAAAAGCAGTCGAAATAGCACCGGGATTGATTTAAATATACTATGTACATACATGTACTCCTCGCTCTTATCTAGCAATGGCTTATCGTGATTATTACTTCAACTCTACCTCGACGGTCCTCGAGGCTTGAGCGAAAACCGGATCTGCGCGATTAGAGTTACATCCGCAAAGGACGAGTTTTTTTTTTGATGAAAGAGCGCTCTGGAGTAGGTAGTTTCAGCACACCATTATCGCCTGAGGACCCCCGCGCCGTTAAGTGGAGTACGGAAGCCCGGCCGTTGTTGGTATTTTTGGACAAACTCGTCGGAATGATTGTAGTGGAGGACACAATGACTATGCCGCTGGCTCTGGTGTACTGCAACCATCACAATAAAATGATCCACTGCATAAATACTCAGCGCCTCTAGATCAACGACGGCCCTCCCTGTTGTTTGATACACGCTGGCCAATTTTATATCGCCAGTCAAGATAAGCTGATGGTGGATATATCTCATATGCGCACCGACCCGAGCTCCTTGCACGCTGCACAGTTTCTGCCTCCCTCCATCCGCAGGATGGCCGAGGCTGTGCATTCCAATCGCCCTCAATTTCGATACGAACTGCGGTCCCCTAGATACTGAGGAGACTGTTTCAGTTACCATCTCTCTTTTGTTATTAGTTGCTCGTTGACGAGTCCCTAATAGCTAGCAGACGCAGATAAAAATGGTCGGCTCGAGTTCGAGGATTTTGGCCGATTAATGGGTTCCATAGCGATATTGGACCCTTCTCATTCTGAGAGAAAGCTGTTGCTGTTCTCTGAAGCGCGAGGGAGACCAGGATACTCAACCGAATGCAATAATGATAATTCCTTCCAGAAGAAATATGCTCTGCCGGAGTAGGTCGGCCAAGATCGTCGAGGGTCGTATCACAAAAGGAGGGGAAGATGTACAGCCGGATGCTCTCAAGAATATTTATAATTCCTTTGGCCTGGGTCTGAGGGAGGCTTTCAGCGGCTAGATAATGAACCGGATTGGAGTGGTCCGAGTTCGTAACCGAAGAGGACGCAGAACGAAATCAAGGAAATTCAGAAAGAAAAAATCATATGTCAACTGGGTTACAGAGGACGGCGCCGAGTGGGTTACACAGGACTATGAAGGGTTGTCGACTGGGTTGCAGAGGACGGGGGTTGGGTGGCTACGTGTGGTGCCCGTGGAGCCCGAAATTCACCATCCTACGCGCCTAACCTAGAGGCAGCCACGGCTCAAGGAGCTGTAAAACACAGTTATAGCCTGTGCTGGAGAAGCGGATTGAGCGCCGCTAGGAGTGAAACGGTTGGAGGCTGACAGTAGTTGACACTCCGCACGCAACTTCTGAGTTCCGGCTCGGTCGCTAGGAGAGAATTCAAGTATCGTAGAGGCCCAGAGTAACCACAGTCCAAAGAAACCAGATCCCCAAAACTCGGAAGAAGTCCAGCTGGAGAGCAAACAAATTGAGGATTACTGCTCGGAGTTGTAACTGCTCAAACACAGAAATAAAAAAATATCGTGCAGGTCTTTCGACGTGCAGGACGGGGTTCCGAGAAATGACGTCCAGCGAACATGCAGGACGGGTTTGGGAGGCTACGCGTGGCGCCCGCGGAGCCTGAATTCACAGTTTGAGACTGTTCGGGACTCCAGCTGCACAAGTGGTAGGCGGAATTATTTTCAGCTTGCGCTCGCTCAGTTCCAGTAAATGAGCAACAGTGGTTTTCACTGCCAGTGATAGAGTTGAGCGGCATGCTGGGGGTTTCTGTGTGCATTAGCTAGCTAGTACTGATAGCCCGGGAATATTCGCTGAAGGTGTTAACGGGACTTCAAGTTCGTTTGTCGATCGGAGAGAGCCTGAGTCACACACTCCGTGACTCCTTTCGCGACGCTCACCGGACGCTCATCTCTGGCTCGCTTCGCAGTTTTCTGAGGCTCACCATGCCTTCATACTCCTTCCGGGCATCCCTCATCTCATCCTAAGTCGAAACTGCCCTCATCTGGGCTGGATGGACGCGTCCCTTTTTCGAATGTCGCGACTTGGTTCAAAGTTTGAGAGCTGCGCTGCAGGCCAAGTTTGAGAACTGTTCTGCAGGCCAACACTGCAAGCGATGTAAACTCACGCTGAGTGTATTTCTGCCATTATATCTCTTCATTTTCTGTCCAAAATGTTGAGATGGGGTTCAAACATTTTATTTCTCTTCGTTGCTGCGCGCAAGGCGTCTTGTCACCACCAAATCGTGCAGCTGCTATCTCGTCCCTTTCTGATCTTCCTCTCTGCTGGGTGCACGATTTCGCCAGTCCGGAGGATACCCATCTTCTGTTTCTACTGGGTTGTCTTCCTCTATCGCTTGGGCATCCCTAGGCTGTCGGGAAGCTAAGTCTCCTTTGTCGCACATTGGCTGCCGTTGGGGATGGGAGACTCTTCATTGTAAATAATTATATCCAATCCAATCCTCCTTTTCTTGCTCCTCCTCCTGGGGAGGGTTTCGGTCGTCTGGAATTTGTGCCATCCTTCAGCGTTGGAGCGATGCGCCCTTTTGATGTTCTCGGGCGTCATCTTTTCTCACAAGCCGTGCGTTCTGAATTTGCCCTTCTTTTGTTCCAGAACGAACACTTGAGACGGTCACGGTTCTATTATAAACGCACTTGGAGCCAATTGGCGGTGATATTCGTTCCACACGGTCTGCACGGCAGGATTCGCGCAGCCCTGCGCGCAGACGGGCGTCGTGACGGAGAGAAAAGTGGCGTTTTTTCGCGGTGAATACATAGTTTTCCTGCGCGGGTGCGATGGTCCAACGGTCCAATGCGAAAAAAAAAAGGGGGCGACGCGACCGCTGGGCGTTGGGCGGGCTCGACCGTCTTTTTGCACTGGCGTGGGGTTGTCGAAGGCGGGGTCGGGTGCGAGGTCTACTTCTTTTGTTGCCGCAACACCGAGCAGGGGCCTATGAGGCGCGGTGGGGTTGGTGCAGGAGTGGAATAGGGTTCATTTGGTGCGTCCAATGCGGCTCGATTTGTAGACCGTGACGAGAATGACATCTTCCTGTTCCTTTCGCTTTTGGATCGCCCAGACACACGCGTCGATAGCTGAATTCTGTACAGGAGCAATTGGGTCTGGATGCAACTATGCCTTCGAGGTCTCGGCAGCCTGTTTTACTGCGGTATCATCGAAGACAGAATCAATCGCCGCCACGAGGGTCCTCCACACAAAACCTGTTAGAAGAGCGCCGGGTTTCAGTCGCTTCTACATGACTCTACATGTCCTGGATCTGCATGCTATGGGCGCGCCCATGAACAGAATTGTTGCAACCGCGAGGTCCTCCACACAAAATCTGTCTGAACAGCGCCGGGTTTCAATCGTTTCTATATGTCCTGGTTCTGGATGCGCTCAGGAATAGAAATGTATACCGAAGGACCTTTGATATGTTCTTGGCTAGTATTTTCTGTACAGGCCACGGTCGTTGAGCAGCACGTCGTGGTTCCTATTTTGTACAGTACATACCTCAAAGACGTCGACCCGAAGCTCTTATATGCTCAATTCTACACACGTTTCATGCGACTGGGATAAGCCGTTGGACTAGTAATATTGTATTTTCCCGGTGAATCTAATTTCGGCGTTTAATTCAATTTCATCTTTTACTTGGACTTGTAGTTACGTTGTAGTTACGTTGTACCTCAAGATGTCGATCCGAAGCTCCGATATGGTCCGTGCTTGCTGTCTTTAATTATTGCCTTACTTATCACCATCTGAGTATTTCTCTGTAGATTTGCCTGGCGCGGCGCCGAGCAAACGTCCCTCCCCGCGTTTGCAGCGGCGCTTCAAAGTACACATGGTCCGTTTTTTATTCTTCTTCTTCCTTTGGCTCCGTTGGGCTAAGTTCAGATTCCTCACTTGTAGATCGGCTCTCTTTCTTAAATAGAAATGCGGCAGCCTCACGCCGAGTGCAAACGAAATCTCGCAACGAAGAGCTGAAAGGTAAAGTATTTATTGGTTCATATCGGTGCGTTACTTACATACGGTAAAGTAGGTAGATAGATAGATAATCACGCGCATAGAAACGCAGCCGCGCGCGCCGCCGGAGAACGGAAGTGCTGCGCGCGCGATTTGACGCGGAATTACGCTCTGCGCTCAAGACCAGCGGTGTCTATGCACACCACGACTCAGCGCGGGCACCTCGCACTCGAGCCCCAGCGCGAAGTCTTGCACGTTGCGCGCGCGTGCTTTCGAGGCTCGGCGCACGAGCCGCGGACATGCGCCGCGCGCCGGAGGCGATCCTTCCTGAGCCCGCCGGCTGCAAGACCGGGCGTCAGCGGACTCGGCATGCGGCACTCGTGCGCGTCGATGCGGGACTCCTCGCGATATCGAGCCGCACACGTCGGGCGTGTCTGCGACTCCGCAGGCGTGTACGCGTAGGCGGCTGTGCGAGGAGGGATATGCGGCGTAGCGTAGCACGTGTTGACGAGACGGCGCTCCGAGTCGGCGGGGCGCAAAATGCGGCGTGCGCGAGAAGAGACGAAGATAAGGAAATAAAAGAAAGTAACGAGGACTCACCAGCATGAATCCGTGCCGTGAGACGACGGCTGCGCGTCGTGCTTGAGAAGCAAAAGTGAGTAAACGGCATACACGAAATGGCGCAGGGCAAGCCCGGAGGCGTCCATTAGGTGTATGCGTCGTGGCACAGACGCCGCTTCTGGTTCTCAAGCCCACGCCCAGTGCTGATTCTGCCCGCTCTGTTCGATGGTACGCCCGTGTGGACGCGTGCGGTGCGGGCACGTCGCAGTGCTACAGACTCGAGCGGCGCCTTCCACCACGTAGACTGTGGCGTCGAAGCGCGAACCTGGGGTGGGTGAGACGCGGTTGGCCGCGAGTGGCGAATCGCCCGTGCCTACGCGAAATCGCGCAGAGTAAACACAGAGGCGTCTTGGGTGACGCCACCTCCGGATCGCAAGCTCACGTCCAGCGCTAGTGTGCCCGCTCGATGCTGTGTGGACGCCGTCGCGCAGAACTAAGTCGATAACGCACCTATGAGACGGCCGCCCTTATCACACCCGACCTGCGCTGAGGCTAAAAAACGAGGCGGTGGACGACGCGGGACAAGATTCCTGAGCTGCACACGCGCGGTGATCAGGCGAAGAGTCAGCCGGAGAGGGGACACGACGTACGTGGTAACGGGCGTGTTTCGCTGCGAAGTGGACGCGGGCAGAATAGGGCAGGGTGGCGGACAGATGGGCTTGCGCGACTTGTGGATGTGCGTGCGCGAGTAGTGGACGGGCAGGCCAAAGCGGGCGGGCTGAGCGCGATTGCGGCATACTGGTGGAGTGTCTTGTCAGTTACAGCACTGGAGGTCGTCCGAATCGTACTTGAGCGGTATGGTCTGAGCTCTTTAATGACTTGGAGCCGGTTTGAAGGAGGTCAACGCTCTAGTGGTCTGGAGGATTCTTCGCTGCGTTGTGGTTTTACTCATGAGTGCGGAGCTTCGGCCCGGTGTTCTTGATGCGCCTCTCTCTCTTTCTTCATTTCTCACCCAGCAATGAATGCAATTTGAATGCCCTTCACCCAGCCGTCTTCTTGAACCTTGACACGCCGGACTCCTCTGCGACACCCACATCGCGTTTGCGTTCACTTCAAAGCCGACCTTTACGCCACGGAAAATATTCCACAACCACCACAACCGCCACCCCCGCCGTACGACCCGCCTCCACTCCCGCCACCGAGCGAGCCACCGCTACCCCTCCACAACCTCAGCCCATCCACATCCCATACACGATGATGCAGCAAAGTGAGTTTCCACTGAGTCTCCTTTCTTTGCCTTTTCTTCTTCTTTCGTTCCCCCCTCCTTTCTTCCGACTTGCTGGACCTGCGCCAGGCATGTTCGTTCCGCTGCGCTGGACTGCGTCTCTGCGTGCGCGCTACGTTGCAAGACTGGCCGCATACGTGAACGTGAGCGGCTCGGTCTCGAGCTCCGCGCGGTCTTTTCTGCTTCAAGCCCGCATGCACGGCCCGCGCGCTAGCAAGACGTGCTAGCAAGACGCGTCCGCATTGCCCCCTCCCACGTTCGATCATGTACTGACTAGTTATTTCTAGATGTGATGCGTCGCTCCTCTGGTGAGTAGTCTGTTTCTTCCTTCTTTTTTCATTCCTTCTCTCTCCCCCCCTTCCCCTCCAATCGCACTCCGACTGGCTACGCGGGCGCTTCGGCGATCTGGCGCGCGCACACTGCGTTCCCGCCGCGCTCGTTCCGCCGGGCTGTGCTTCGTCTCCGCGAGAGCGCCGCGCGCTTATGTGCCGACACAGCGGGCCGCGCGCGCGCTACGGCGCAAGACCAGCCGCATACACGCCCACGCCCGCGAAATCGCAAACGGGGCGAATGGGGCGGCTGGGTCTCGAATCGCGCCCAACCGCGGCCCCACATAGACTCGCACGCGCGTGGCGTGCTCGCTTCAGCGGTTCGCAGGGGCGCGCCATCCTCGCCGTATGCGGATCCGCTGCCGCTGGGACTTGCAGCCGACTGCGAGGCCAGCGCGTTTGAGCCCAAGCTCCGCCCGCACACCTGCGGCGAGTGCGGAGTCGCGGGGGCGCAGGCTGCGAGGCTGCGTCTCGCACGCCAACCTCGCGACGGCGTCAAGTCGGCGCGCCTCGTTGAGCCTCAAATTCGCAAGGCCCGCGATCTCGCGAGCGCGCGTATGAGCTGCGTGTCCACGAGAGCGCTCCTGGTGTGTCCGGTCTTGTCGAGAAACTGCGGCGCCGCACGTTCCCACACGCGTACATGCCCGCGTGCGATCGCAAACCAGGGTGGAGAGGCGTGTACACCCCGCATGCGCGGTTCGTCGACGCTGGATTCCGCATCTTGAGAGCGGCGCGCTGAGCGCACCCCCCGCGTCGAATCGGCGCGAGTCACTCGCGGGTTCATGCGGGCAGCGAGGCTGCCCGCTGAAGTGCAGGCGTATCATCCGTATCTGCCGCACGCTGCGTGTGTGTGTCTCGCTCGCGCGCGCGCACACACATGTGGATTTCGTGGCGTCGGCATCCGGGGGTCTCTGCTAGGAGAGCCTATTGCGCGCACCGCGTGTCCAACGCGCGGGTCCTTATAAGTACGTTGGAATGTAAGTAATAGATCAGTATATATGAATTCAACACTTTACCTTTCTTCCGTGCGAGTGAGGAACGAGTTGGTAAGTATGTGCTGGTAACCTCTATTCGACATGTTAAATTCAAACAGTGTAACGGGGGGAAGTGGCGTACTTTCGGATTCGAGTCGCGGTGAGTCTGAGATGGTTATTATTCTGAAACTGTGTTGCGTTGATACTTTTAGTACGAAGAAGCTTTGAAGTCGAATTTCCGTAGGTGAACTCAGCTCAAGACCACGTTCAGTCAGTGAAGGATACAATGTTACAGCCTGCCGTTGCATCCATCTTTATTCGCGCATGTAGCATAACAGCAGCTGAAGAGACCTGGTTGCGATTCAATATAGATATGCAGCAAATTGTTAACTATATTCAAGGCAAACTTACCTCGCATCTTGCAAGCTCGGGGTCAGGGCAGCTGCGAATGAGGTGCTGAATGAATGTAAGTAAGTAAATTGCTTCACGACTCGAACCTTCAATAACAGAGACTTTAAGCTGGGTTTCGATAATGTGCGCAATGCGGAGACGCGAGATTCGAACTGCAGTGGAAATTCATTTGTGAGTGAACGGCAATCAAGCCAGTTATGCAAAACTAATTACTCAACAGTGTTGAATTGAGGTTGCAAGGAATTTTAGAGGGTTTGAAGTCGTAGCGAGCGAGCATAATGCTGACTAGTGCGCAGTGTGCGTGAAGGAAGAAAAAATTGGATTATCGTGCAGACGTGTGTATGGTGCAAATATAAGCAAGGGTTACATACTATTATGGATACGTAGCGTGCGTTTGGAGGGATGAGACGGTGTACTGTTGCTGAGACCCAGCCGTAAACGTATTCCGACTCTGAATTTAGCAGATCACTGCACCCACTGGTATTTAGGTAGAAAGTGCGGCGACAGCTGCTGGCAGTGCAGCCACGTTCTGTCACGACTCACTGGCCACGAAGCACGGCCCACGTTCTTCACACCCCACGATGAAGCCACCCCCCACAGATGCGAAGATCAGCTCGGGCTCGGCTCCAGACTCAGAGGACACGCCGCCATCCCGTCTCCGCGCTGTTTGGAATAAGCTTCCCATTCACAGCCGAAAGAGAGCCAGGAAACACAAAAAGGGCCAGAGGGCTCAAGATACTTCTCAGGAGGCGACGAGTACCCAGAATGGATTGGTGAGCGTTTTGAGATAATTGCCATGCCTCAGTCCAACGAACTCTCTTGGTAGCCAAATCCTCCGGAAGATACTTCCCAGCAGCCCGAGACCGGAGATTCTTCTGCTTCTGCATCTAAACCACCAGGCATGCTCTTCCTCTTCCTGAAACTGTAAGGGCTCACTGATGAGCAAAACCAGCTCAAACGGCCACTGCCAAGGAGAGGATCGATACTTCAGGAGAGGCGATGGCGAATGAGGTGAGTGTTCGAAAAGACAATTGCATGCCCCTGACCGACTCGGGTAGCGAAACCCAACGGCAAATGCCGCCAAGCGTCCCGAGGGGGACCATGCATCTACACCTGGGCAGCTAGGTATGTTTTCTCTGAATCTTTATGGGTTCACTGACAAGTAAAATCAGATCAAACCGCCGGTGCCAAGGATACGATCACCTCCAACCTCCTTGCTGTCCTGGACATCGTACAGCAGGTCGGGAAAATTCTTCAAACAGTTCCTTTTGTCGAACCTATCGGCGCTCTTCTCTCTCAAGCCGTCAAGGTATACAAGGTGAGCAATCCATCAGTCTACTTATCGCACTGGCCTCATAAACGGCGTAGGAAGTCGACAATAATAGTGAAAAACGGGACACACTTTTGGCGAAAGCTACTGCACTTGACAGCGGCATTCAGGATGCGATCCGTTTGTTGGAAAAATCCGACAACCTCGAGTCGGATGTGGAAGATTACACAAAGTATGTTGTGTTTCCAACTCTAATTCATTGTTGCTGATCGGTTGGCCGCAGACAACTGGAAGAAGTGCGCGCGATGCTCACTGTCTACCGCGGCAAGTTCAGTCAAGTAATTCAGCGCGGAAAACTTGCGGCCGAGCTGACTTTGCTTGACCGAAGTCTGAATGACTTTGGCAAACTATTCGAGGTAGTACCCTACGCACACATCCGTTTTGCTACTTAAAATCGATTAGACCAAATGCTTGATAAGAATTGAGCGCGGTGTTGCCCGGACAAATGATACATTGACCGGCATGCAGCAAACGCAAGGTGGAATTGCGCACAATGTCGCTGATACACATCATGAAGTGTTCGTTCTTGTTGACATTCAACCACTACATAGAGCTCATTCTCAGCCCGGACAATATAGACTAAAATTCATAACGGACACTGAACGCGAGAAAATAATTGACTGGCTGTCACCGGCCAATTTTTTCCTACAGCAAGAAACCATCTTTGGTCGCCGACAGGTCGGCACCGGGGAATGGCTCCTTGTGGATGATCACTTCAAACGATGGAAAACTGGATCTGGAGGGATTTTGTGGGGCCGCGGAGCTCGTACGTAATTGAAATCCTATTCACACTCTCCACTAAGCTGCAAAACACAGCTGGCGCTGGAAAGACTGTACTTGCGTAAGCCTCGACTCGTGCTGTTTATACATACTTGTAACTTGCTGACCACCTGGCACTGATAGATCTATCATTGTTGATCATCTTGTTGAAAGCCATGCCGATGACAATATCGGTGTAGCGTGCATATATCTAAACCACAAAGAAACACACGAGCAAACTACATCTAATCTCCTTGCCGGCATCTGGCGGCAGCTTGTGTTGGGGAAACCGATAGCCTCCACATCCCTAGTACGCAAGTTGTTCCAGAAGCATTCCGAGAAACGTACCAAACCTGAACTGGCCCAAATTCACGAAGTAGTTCGTTTGGCTATTGCCGAGTGGTCAGGGGTTTATATTGTTGTCGATGCCCTGGATGAAACACCGGAGGATAATCAGCAGTGCTTGCTCGACTATCTGACTAACATGGGCCCGACTGTCTATCTGATGCTAACTTCGCGTCATGGTGTCTCGCTCCGAAACATAACTGCTAAAATGTTCGAGATTTGTGTTCCCAATGAAGACATTCAGAAATACGTGGAACATCAGATCAATGTGCGGTTATCTGTTACAACTTCTTCGCAATTACGCAAGGAGATCATTGCAAGAATCTTACAGAATGCAGATAGAATGTAAGTGCTGGTATTCTGATGAGTTGGATTCCTCCTGAAAGATCATCTGACAGGTTCTTGCTTGCCAAACTTCACATTGAGTCACTTGTGGCATGTACTACCATTGCGACAATCCGCGAGAGGTTGGAAAAGTTATCCTCTGACTTGGAGCTTGCATATAGCCAAGCCATGGAGCGGATTGATATCCAGACTGAGGAACGGAAGAAACTCGCATACTCGACCCTCACCTGGGTTACCACTGCAATGCGACCATTGAGGGTCACAGAACTCCAAGAAGTTCTAGCCGTCGAATGGGGAGCAAAAAGCCTCAATCCCGAAAAGCGGCCGGAAATGAAGATTATCCTATCCGTCTGTGTTGGCCTGGTTATTGTCGATGAAGACAGCTCCGTGGTCAGACTGGTACACGCTACAACACAGGCATACTTTGACGGTCGATTTCCTGGAGCTCACGCAGATATCACCCGCACCCTCCTTACATATATGGTGTTTGATGAGGTGCAAGTCATTTTGGGAAAATACATCTGGCAAATCAAAGAAAAGCACACCCTCATTGGGTATTGCCAACACTGCTTTGTGCATATGCAGAATATCAGACAGCCCGAAAGAGAGCTCCGGGAACTTATTATGCATTTTCTGGAACAAGCCTTCACATGGCACAGCTTCTGGAAATATCCTTGGGAACCATGCCCATGGAATTATCCCTATTGGCCGAAGACCCCTTCGCCTTTATGGGTTGCCGCAGCAGCGAACTTGCATGAGATAGCCCAATACCTGCTCAATAGCGGAATATCTCCAGATAGTGGACAAATCCAGGATGACTCCCCTCTCTGCGCGGCATCATTCTATGGTCATCTTCAGATTGCCGAACTCCTCCTTGAGAAGGGTGCCAACATCGATGCAGGCTATGGAGAAGATAGCCCGCTGAAAGTAGCGTCCCAGAATGGCCGTATAGATATTGTCTGCCTCCTCCTTAAAAAGGGTGCCAATATCAATGCGGGAAACAATGGAGCATTGCGGGCAGCATCCGAGGCAGGCCACACAGAGGTCGTCCAGGTCCTCCTCAAGAATGGTGCCAACGTCGACGCAGGCCATGGAGAAGATACCCTGTTGAAAGCAGCATCCCAGAGAGGCAATATACATATTGTCCGCCTCCTCTTAGAGAATGGTGCCGATGTCCACATCGGAAATGACAGCGCGTTGCGGGCCGCGTCTGAGTCCGGACACACAGAGGTTGTCCAGGTCCTCCTGAGTAAGGGTGCCAACGCCAACGTAACCAGTGGAAACGGTGAAAGCCTGTTGATAACGATGTCCGCCAAACAGTATAAAAGTATACAGCCTGAGCAACATGTGAATGTTGTTCGCCTCCTCCTCGAGAACGGTGCTGATGTCAATGGGGGAAATTATGGAGCATTGTGGGCAGCATCCAAGGCAGGCCACAGAGAGGTCGTCCAGGTCCTCCTCGAGAAGGGTGCCAGCATCAATGCAGGCCATGGAGAAGATAGCCCACTCAAAGCAGCGTCCCAGAACGGCCATCTAGATATTGTCTGCCTCCTCCTTGAAAAGGGTGCCGACGTCAATGCAGAAAATAATGGAGCATTGCGGGCCGCGTCCGAGTCTGGCCACACAGAGGTCATCCAGGTCCTCCTCAAGAAGGGTGCCAACGTCAACACAGGCCATGGAGAAGATACCCTGTTGAAAGCAGCATCCCAGAGAGGCAATATACATATTGTCCGCCTCCTCTTAGAGAATGGTGCCGATGTCCACATCGGAAATGACAGCGCGTTGCGGGCTGCGTCTGAGTCCGGACACACAGAGGTTGTCCAGGTCCTCCTGAGTAAGGGTGCCAATGCCAACGTAACCAGTGGAAACGGTGAAAGCCTGTTGATAACGGTGTCCGCCAACAAGCATATACGGCCTAAGCAACGTGTGAATGTTGTTCGCCTCCTCCTCGAGAGCGGTGCTGACATCAATGCGGGAAATAACGGAGCATTGCGGGCAGCATCCAAGGCACACTCTATAGAGGTCATCCAACTCCTCCTCGATCATGGCGCCAACATCAATGCAGCCGACGAAGATACCGCCAGCGCATTGGAGGCTGCCGTAAGCTGGGACGGAAACCCTTCCATAGACCGTTGGGACTCGGAGGACAAAAAAAGAAGCAAAATAGCGGAGGCCGCCGCGCGCAGGCTCACGCACATCTGTTTCCTGCTCAATAACGGTGCCGACGTCCATGCAAGAAATAATGGTGCGTTGCGAGCAGCGGCCAAGGCAGGCGACACAGAGGTTGTCCAGCTCCTCCTCGAGCATGACGCCAACATTAACGCAGCCGACGAAGATACCGCCAGCGCATTGGAGGCTGCTGCAGGCTGGGACGGAAGTCCTATTCCAGCGAACTGGCAGGACTCGGAGGACGAGGAAAGAAGAAAACTGGCGGAGGCCAGGCTCACGCACGTCCGTTTCCTTCTCGATAACGGTGCCGACGTCCATGCGAGAAATGACGGCGCACTGCGAGAGGCGGCCAAGGCAGGCAACACAGAGATCGTCCAGCTCCTCCTCGAGAATGGCGCCAACATCAACGCAGCCGACGAAGATACCGCCAGCGCATTGGAGGCTGCCGCATGCTGGGACGGAAGTCCCAATCTATTATCTCTCTGGGACTTAGAGGACGACAAAATAAGAAAAATGGGGGAGGCCGCTATGCGCAGGCTCACGCGCATCCGTTTCCTTCTCGATAACGGTGCCGACGTCCATGTGAGAAATAACGGCGCATTACGAGAAGCAGCCAAGGCGGGCCACACAGAGGTTGTCCAACTCCTCCTCGAGAATGGCGCCAACATCAACGCAGTCGACGAACATACTGGCAGCGCATTGGAGGCTGCCGCAAGCTGGGACGGAAACCCCTCCATAAACCTTTGGGACTCAGAGGACAAAAGAAGAAGAAAAATGGCAGAGGCTGCTATGCGCAGGCTCACGCACGTCTGTTTCCTGCTCGATAACGGTGCCGACGTCCATGCAGGAAATAATGGCGCCTTGCGAGCAGCAGCCAAGGCAGGCAACACAGAGGTTGTCCAGCTCCTCCTCGAGAATGGCGCCAACATTAACACAGTCGACGAACATACCGGCAGCGCATTGGAGGCTGCCGCATGCTGGGACGGAAGTCCCGATCCAATGCCCCCCTGGTTCTTAGCGGACAAATGGGCCTCAACTGGCGCAAAAAGAAGAACAATGGCGGAGGCCGCCACGCGCAGGCTCACGCACGTCCGTTTCCTGCTCAATAACGGTGCCGACATTCATGCAGGAAATAACGGCGCGTTGCGAGCGGCTCACAAGGCGGGCTACACAGATGTCGTGCAGCTTCTCCTCGAGTATGGGGCTGATGCGCTCGAGAATGCCGAGACGGAATCGCAGCAGAACGCTGAGTAAGAGGTTGAGGCAGAGTCCCAGAAGACCCAGACAGAAAGAGCATGAGGTGAGAGTCCGCAATACTTTACTCCTGCTTTCGAAAGGCTAACGGAGCGTCAGATACCACATCGTCCACTTGCCCAATTTTTTTCCCTTTTCCTGATTAATTTTTTCTTCGTATTTGTTGTATGTGGTAGTACATGTGTGCATTTTAGGTACCTACGTAGTCGCGGATGAGTGTAATGTATGAATGTAGAGAACAGAGTAGGCGTACAAAGAGTTGAGGTGCCCCAGCCCAATCCGTCCCAAAACCGTCCCTGTCAGACGTGCGCGCATCGCCGACAGATACATCCCACGGCGCCGTTATGCGACCTCGTGCCAGGACAGAGGATGCAGCTATTTGAATAGTGCGCGCACCGGTGGTCGTCTTCCCGGTTGAGAACCCGCGACCTCCCCGTCTTGAAGAGGAAGGGTTATAATAATAAAAGAGGCTACTCGCCCCTTCCCCGTCTTGCTACCCGTGACTCTCACGGCTTGGTACCGGCGACGCCGAATCAAGCTTGATCTCCGCGGCTCGAAATCTGTGTTGATAGGGCGCCGTCGTCGTTTTGTGGCTCGTCCTTCGAAAACCGCCTGGCATTCGCAAAAGCGAGGCACATGCTGATTCTAAGCCCAGTCCCAAGCGTGAGTTGAGTCAGTCAGGGTGCTTGCGGGTACGAGGCGCAGAGAGCGAGAGGAAGAGGATGGAGGGCCAGAACAGGGAGGAGGAGGCCGAAGGAGTGGCGCCCAGTGGCTGAGATGGATTGATGAGGTTGGTGGAGTCGACATATACATAAGTCGCCGCAGACGTGGCAAGTATTTGTAGCTTGATAGAGCGTCCGGACGCTCGCAGACCAGAATTCCGTCGTCGTTTTGTCGTATTGTAGCAGCAACAACACCGTCGAAACCACAGAAGCATGGCAGATGATGGTCGTTCCCAGGTCATTCCTTCCTTCTTCATAAGCGGATTGCTCGCTATGGAAGATGCCGCGCGATCGCCGGTGGGGAGGCAGAGTGGGGATTTTTGAAAGTCACACTAAGACATAAAGGCAAAAGGCAAAAAAGCAGCGTGGTGATCCTTCGGGGGCCCAAAAAAGCAATAAGCAGAATGCGAGCCCAGTTTGAGAGAGAGAAAGGCGGTACGTGGCGGAAAGCGGTTGTGGTTGTGGTAGTGTTTGTTCTAGTTGTTTGGACCCGTCTCATCGTCGCTCGTGCATGTCGGGCAAAGCGCCGCCGCGGGGCCCCCGTGCGCTGGTAGGCCCCGAGATGGGCTCGTCGCCCCCCTCGCGGCCGCCACCGACCGGCCCGCGTAGCCTCAGCTCGACAAATAATAATACAAAGGCAGTTAACGGCCGACACAACCCCCCAGTCCGTCCAATTTACTGAAATGAATGCACGTTTTTCTGATGTTTATGTATTTGCAGTGTGACGCCGACGACAGCCTCGCCGCCGGCCGCCAGCCCATCGCGTTTGCATTTACCCCAAAGCCGACCTTTACGCCACGCGCAGTCGCGTCAAAGACGAGAGAAAATATTCCACAACCACCACAACCGCCGCCTCCGCCGTACGACCCGCCGCCTCCGCCGCCGCCGAGCGAACCACCGCCACCCCCGCCGCCGAACGAGCCCGAGCCGCAGCCGCCACCGCCGCCACCGCCGCCCGAAACAGACCCGCCGCCGGCCTCGCCGCCTCCGCCACCCCCGCCCGAACCAGACTCCTCCCCGCCGCCTCCTCTCGACCCGCCCCCGCCCCTCCCACAACCTCAGCCCATCCACATTCCATACACGATCCACATGACAAAGAAGCACCCCGCACTGCGCACACCCACATCAACCGTATTTGCACCCCCGCCAACCTCCATTCCACCCCCGCTGCCGCCGCCCCCAATAGCGTTACCAGCACCAATAGCACTGCGCCGCGACCCCATCCCACTCCCGCCGCGCCCCGTCGCGTCCGCGGCACCGACAAGCAGGCTACCGCCCCCACCCCCGCCATCACTGCCCCCGCCTCCCCCACCTCCTCCCCCATCTTCTCTCCCGCCTCCCCCACCTCCCCCTCCATCGCTTCCCCCACCTTCGTTACCACCACCCCCTCCACCCTCGCCCCCCACACCCGTGGTGCAGCTCAAAGTACCCGAACTCAAAGTACCCGAATTCAAATTACCCGAACTCAAAGTACACTCCGCGCCGGCACCCGACCCACCAAAGCCCACAGCAAAACCGGAATTAAAACCCCAACCGGCCGACCCGCCAAAACCCGCTCTGACACCAATACCCGCCCCACCCAAGCCAATCATCATAAGCACGCTCCCCGTATGGCCGCCCCCGCGCAGCGCGTACCCGCCCGGGCGCGCGTTCCGCGTGTTGTACGATCCCGCGATGTGGCCCGACGAGGGGACGGGGTCCGCGTCGACGTCGGCGGGTGCGAGTGCAATTGCGAGCGGGTCGAAGAACGGTGTTGCCGCGAACGGCGTTGTCGCTCCCGGACACGGTGGAATCGGGGGCGTGGGGGATTGCGCGTATGGGTATGCGTGGTGGGATGAGGTGGCTGCTGCATCCACGTCTACAGCATCCCCTACTACCCCCACTGCATCGTCTTCCAAGCTCGCGGACGCACCGTCCTCCAAGCTCCCGGACTCTCCTATTACACCGTCGAAACCCACCCCCGCACCCTACTCGGCGCCCTTCTGGCGCCGCATGATCGAGCACGTGCGCACCCACGCGTCCGCGCAGGAGCGCATCCGCGGGAAGGGCAAGGGGCGGGAGGTGTTGGTAAGGGTGGAGGGGGAGGTAGTTGGGCCGCTTTCGTCTTCTGCATCTCTTTCGACTTCCGGCGAGTCGTCTATAACGCCAATGCCGAACGGGAATGGGGATGTGGGCACGATGCCAATGCCGAATGGGAGCGGCGTATTGGACGGCCATGGAGCAGGAGCACCGAACGGGGTGATGCACGCGGTGGGCGTGGGCGGGGTCGCCCTCACCACCGCGTCCCCAACAATCATCGCATCCCCGCTCCTCAACATGACGGACCCCCCGCTCATCGAGCCCCCACCGCGCGTCCTCGATCCGCGCCGTGCGCCCAACGACCGCCTGCGCCGCCCCGTGCTCAACCAGCGCTTCAGCGCGCAGAGGGCTGAGTTCATGCTCCCGGTATATGAGGTGCGTTTTGCGCGTCTTTCTTTCCTTTCTTTTTCTTTCTTTTATTATTTCTTTCTTTCTTCATTTTATTTTATTTCTCTTCATTTTATTATGGGGAGCAATTTTTCTATATTCGATTCTTTATTTATTTCAATTTCCATCTGTATAACTCACATGAAGTTGACGCTAACACGCACCACAGTACGAACCGCCGCACGCGCCGGCCCCGCCGACGAGCGTGCTGCTCACGGGCCTGCCGCCGCTCACGCCGCATGCGTTGTTGAAGAGGCATTTGAGGTGCGTTGAAGGCTCTTTTATTTATTCTTTTTTTTGGGGGGGAGGGGGGGAGGCGTTATAGGGTTTTTTTTTGGCGCGTGACTTTGCACTTGGAGGCGTTACGATGTTTTTTTTTTTTTTGGCGACAAATGTGTTTTTACGGGGACGCGTGCTGACTGGTTTTTCTTTCTTTCTTCATGTTGTTATTTCGACACTACCGACTTCAAACGACGTTACCTCGACTCGCTGCACCCCGACTGCGACTCAACTCGGTGCTCCGACGCACACACCACTCGTATTTATTGAATATACCCGCAACCAAACCAAAAACAGCCAATACGGCACGGTCGAGAACCTGCACCGCCAGATGGACGCCGAGACGGGCGCGACGCTGGGGATTGTGAGCGTGAGGTTTGCGGCGTGGGGGGAGGCGAAGAGGTGAGTTTTTATTTTTATTTTATTTTATTTGGGCGATTTTGGGGGGCAATGGGTTTGGATTTTTGCAATGGGGTTTTTTTGATGGGACGCGCGACCGACCGACCGACGCCTTTTATCATATCCTTTTGCGCGCGCTTTTTTTTTCACCGTTCGAGATTTTTTTATTTTTTTATTTCGACGCCGCGTTACGACTGCTTATTATTGCCACCCCACGACGCTGACCATCCACCCCCACCCACAGATGCGTCGAGAAGGAAGACGGCGCGCGCACGCCGCTCGCTTCCGCCTCTACGTCCATCGCCGCATCATCCGCATCCGGCTCCGCGTCCGACGGCGGCGAGGTGCGCCGCGCGGTGCTGGACCCCGAGGGGCTCGTGCTCAAGGCATTGTTGAAGGAGATGGAGGAGCGGAGGAGGAGGGAGAGGGAGGAGAGGCGGCGGGGGAGGGCGGGATCGGCGGTGAATGCTGCTGTTGGGGCGGGTGGGGGGAGCGCTGCTGCTGGGGGGAGTGGGAGTGGGCAGAATCAGAACCAGGGTGGGGGGACGCCGCGCGCGAATGGGACGCCCCGTGCGAATGCGAACGGGACGCCGCGCGCGCACCCGTCGCTGCCGCTGAATCCGACGCTGGCTGCTGCTGCTGCTGCTACGGGGGTTAATGGGAGTGGGGGTGGGGGTGCGGTGAGCGGGAGTAATCGGGAGCCGGTTGGTGGGGCGAGTGGGGCGAGTGCGAGTGGGGGTCCGGTCGTGCACGCGGCGCGGCTGAGGAAGCCGAAGCTCCCGCCGGGGATGGTGACGCCTGCGTTGGCGAAGGCGCGCGCGGCGCAGTTGGCGGTGCAGCGGGCGGCGGGGGTGGTTGTTCCCGGGGAGGAAGCGGGGGAAAAGGATAAGGAGAAGGAGAGGGAGAGAGAGAGAGAGAGGGATAGGGATGGGCGGGACGGGATGGGGAGGCGGCGGGGCGCCATGCGCCGCCCGCTGATGGACAGTTACCGGCCTTCGCGGTCGCCGTCGCCGGACAGGGCGCTGATGAGGGCGCTGCAAGCGGACAAGGAGCGCGTTGGGGCGAGGAGGGGGGAGAAGGGGAAGGTGTTGGGCGGGGCGGGGCCGGGCGGGGCCGGGGCGGAGGCGGAGGCGGAGCGCGCGCGCGTGCTGGTGAATGAGCTCGCGGGGAACGGGCGGGAGCACCTGTGCTTGAAGGTGGACGGGGATGGGGTGCGGGACGAGGACGTGATGGCGTTTTGCGAGGGGTTTGTGGTCGAGAAGGTGCGTCACGGTGTATGTGGCAATGTTATTTGACCTGACCTTTGGCACTTGGAACAGGTTCTGAGGGACCACGCGGGGATATATGTGACGTTCAAGGACGCGGGGACGGCGAGGCGGGCGGAGCGCGTGCTGAAGGGGAGGATGCTGGGGTTCCGCGAGGTTGCGGTGTCAGTGCATGCGGCGCCGCAGGCGATCGCGGCAGGCGTGGCGCAGGTGCGCGTGAGCGACGCGGATATGGTGGCGATTGCGGAGCAGCTGATCGTGGCGGAGCTGAAGCGCCTGCTAGAAAGGGACATTACGGACCGGCTGGTGGGTGCGCAGCTGCGGAAGATTGCGGCGGAGGTCAAGGGGCGCGGGGACGGCGAGGCGGGCGGGCGGGACGGGGCGCAGAAGGTGAAGAGGGATTTGAAGAGTTTGTCGTTCAAGAAGCAGAAGCAGAAGAAGGAGGAGGAGGAAGCCGCGGCCGCGGCCCTGCAGGAGGAGGAGCAGGTTGTTGTGGAAAGGCCGAGGAAGAAGCGGCGGAAGGAGGCGCCGCCGCCGAAGCTTGCGCGCAAAGTCGTCGAGGAGGAGGATATCGAGTCGGAGGACGAGGAGCCGGGGGACGAGGTGTGGGCTGGGCGCAAGCGCACTGCGTCGGAGGACCGGGACGAGGAGGAAACCGACGAGCCGTCGCGGAAGAAGGTCAAGCTCGAGGACGAGGGCGTCGTCAACGTCAAGAAGGCGTCCAAGAAGAAAAAGGGCGTCGACAAGAAGCGGGCCGTGTCGGTCGACGAGGTCGTTCTCCCCGACGACTACGACGACACGCCGGCGGTCGCCGATCTTCGCCTGTCCAGCAGCTTCGAGTCCTCGCTTTCTCCCTCGCGCTCTCCCTCACCGTTCTCCGAAGTCAAGGTCCCGCCACGACTGCCGACGCCGCCTCCGAATGTCCTCGACGAGGGCATATGCGAGGACGACGAAGACATCTATTATGCCAAGCTCGTCCTCTCTGGCCTCGACCTCGAGCCGACTCTAGACCCGCTCCCGCCTCCGGCCTCCGAGACCGGCCCCTCGTTCCGCAAACACGTCACGGGCTCTGCGCGTACGGAAGGCTTCTACAAGATCACCCACGCCGAAAAGATGGCGTACGTCACGCAGTACCAAGCACGCGCCACGGCGGTCGAGGCCGCCGCGCCCGTCGACGAGCCCCCGCTGCAGCACGTCGAGTCGTCGCGCTCGAACCGCGCCAACGCGCGGCGGCGCGCGCAGGGCCTGGAGGAGATCAACCAGGTGCAGCGTGCGGTCGCGCTGTCCAAGGGCGAGACGAGCGCGAACGAGCTGAGCTTCAAGTTCAACCAGCTGCAGACGCGCAAGAAGCACCTGCGTTTTGCGCGCTCGCCGATCCACGACTGGGGTTTGTACGCCATGGAACGCATCTCGCGCGGGGAGATGGTCATCGAGTATGTGGGCGAGGTCATCCGCGCGCAGGTTGCCGAGAAGCGCGAAAAGGCGTACGAGCGGCAGGGGATCGGGAGCAGCTATCTGTTCCGGATCGACGAGGACCTGGTGGTGGATGCGACGAAAAAGGGGAACCTTGGGTACGTGCACGGTCCTGGCCGAGTCCTATATCACTGCTGATCGTAATGCGCGCCGTGCAGACGTCTGATTAATCATTCCTGCGATCCTAACTGTACAGCCAAAATAATTACGATTAATGGGGAGAAGAAGATCGTAATCTACGCCAAACAGGAAATCGAGCTCGGTGACGAGATAACCTATGGTGCGTCGCGCGCCGTCGTCGTCTTTTCTCTCTCTCTTGCTGAGTTTTCTTTTCTAGATTATCACTTTCCGTTTGAACAGGACAAGATCCCTTGCTTGTGCGGATCTCTCAAATGCCGCGGGTTTCTCAACTAGAATGTCTCATAATTTTTATTACGCTTTTTCTCTCATTAATTATACCCTCATCAACTGCATTATTGTCTTCTTTTTTTGTTTGTATTGTCCAATATCATCTCAAATGTCATCATTGCTTGCTTTCGGCTCTTCTTCATTTGCAGAACTACTCTGCGCGCTTCAAGTTCTATGCGACATATGGCAGCATATGGTGTCAATGAAGGTCAATGAACTGTGTTATGAAGTGTTTTTCATGTTGCTCCTATCATTGCTTGCTTTCGAACGGCTCTGGATTTTGCGTAACTACTCTGCTGATATACAAGCGCTTCTTGCATCTGGGTGCAAACCGCCTCAATGAACTGTGCTATGAAGTGTTTTCAACTTCAACTCCAAGTTTTGCGAACGCATTTCCCCTTTATAATCATGATCGATCACACTGGCGGCATGAGCCACTCACATCCTCTACAACAATGTCTACCTTCAAAGATGTCGTTGACGGGCTAACTCTAGACCGTACTTATCCGGAACACCATGGCTCGGCTCTGGCGCCCGATAACCGAGAAGGAGCGCGCCTTGCAGCCGTTCTTACAATCCGTGGTCGCCAGCAACTGGCTTCAAACTCTTGTTAGCACGCACCGCGCACAATACGATCAGCATGTTCTCTCTCCCAGAACCCTACGCGAAATCGACATGCTCCATGGGACGGAAGAACGTATCGTGCTTCCCTCTTGGACTCAGGAAGAGCAACAAGTCGAAGGGTTTATGAATATACTTATAGCGGCGGCGGCTGTTGTCGAAGACCTTCTGGAGCTGCCACAACATTTCATCGTGGCGGCGGGCCAAGTGTCGCGCGATGCATGCATTGCTGACGTGCACGCGCGTACAGAGAATGATGAAATCTTGCTTACAGTAGAGGCCCAAACTCCCGACGCTTTGAAGGCTACAGACTGGGTTTATATCGCCGAACAAGCTGCCCAGGGCGGTTCCTGGAGTAATGGAGGGTTTCCGGTAGACGTGAGCAACCACGCTGGCTCTATGCTCGTTCAGGTGTGTGTGGTCAGAGCCCTCTCACCCGCACTGTCCCTTGCTTAACAATTCCTAGACCTGGTGTCAGTCTATATTTGAATCGTACACTAATTCGAACAGTCAAACCGTCACGCCACGATACTGCGCGTTGACCAACTATAATAAAACCTTATTTGGACTGCGAGGATCTGGGGCGGACTTCATCACTGGCGACGAAAGCACGCTGTTCATCACCAGACCTCTGGACCGCAAGGAAACATTCCTTGCGCTCGTTGCCCTTCTTGCCACACAAATCACGGTGCTGGAACGGCAGACGGTCTCCAAAGCCAGAGCCGTTGTACACGCAGACCGCGACTTCTATGCCGCACTGACACACCCAAAGGATGCCAAATCGGAACCTGCGGACAGGATTCGCGACCCAGACTTCAGTCCACACAAGGTAAATGCTTCAGCCTACCCATTGCGCAGGATCTCATGTAATTCATCAGCGGCTAACCTATACGTTCAATATACGAACCGCGGCGGGCGTTCCGTTCATGTTAACAACCGAGTCCAAAACTCTATGTCGCGGAAGGCGCCCGGAAGCTGCTGTGACACCTCCCTCGCTCAACCCCTCCAGCTCCGGGAGCAAGAGTTCCCTTTTGGGGGACCCTTCAGAGTCACTCGTTCCTCATCTCACCATCATTGCCCATCTGGGCAAAGGTGTCGCCGGGGACGCGTATCTGGTTGAGTCCAGAAGAAACCTCCTCGTCTTGAAAGAGGTCAAGGAGGATGATGATGTCGCCTGGCGGGAGGCATCGATGTACGACGGCCCGCTTGCAACTTTGCAAGGCACTGTCGTCCCTCGTTTCTACGGCGCATACCACAAGATGGCGGATCCCCACGTTGTCCTCCTGATGGAGTACGTTGGGTAACGCATTCCAGGCCACAGATGGGAAGATGTCACCCCTGAGATACGGTGCGTATGAGACGGGGATATTGCATTTGAGAGTCTCATGTCTTTTGCTAGTCTGGCTGCCGAGACGCAACTTCGTAAGGTGGAGGCGGCCGGGGTTTCTCACGGCGACTTTCAGCCCAGGAATGTCTGCATCACGGACGGAGGCGGCATCAGAATCATAGATTTCTCGCACTCGGTTCTCCTCTCCAGTCCAGGACATTGCTCCCGCCCCATCTAGCCCGCCGTGGTGTCCAGGTGAGCCAGCTGAAGGGGTGCGTGTGTAAGTGGTGAATAAACTGGCGGGGACGGAAGGTTAGGGACAATGGTTTGTGTGGCGCGCGCCGTCTTTCTTTGTCTCTTGTTCTGAATCTTATTTTTTCTAGATTACCCGTTTCCGTTCGATTAGGACAAGATTCCTTACTCGTGCTGATTGATCTCTTAAGTGCCACGGTTTCTTTATCGAGTCTCATAATTTTAATACGCCTTTTATTATTAATTGCTGCATTGTCGTCTTTTTTGTTGTCTAAATCATCTCAATTATCGACATTGCTTGCTTTCAACTCCACATTTGCAGTAACAACTCTTGAACCGAGTTGCTTCCACCGTGATCGTGTCCATTTACTGCTCATTGCTGTCGGAATACAAAACGTCACGCAAGTTAAAAGCCCACCCCCTCGATCCTACACCTTCCTACGGCTCAATTCTCATCGTCGGTTCCGGACACTGCTCCATCATCAGCAAAACTAGAATTTATGTCAAACGAACCCGCCCGCATTCCCTGGTGGCTCTTCCGAGTCTTCCAGCGATGCTGAGCGCTTTCGGCTTGCCAAATTGCTACTCTGCGCGCGTCCAAATGGCAGTCGACTCGGCCCCTTGAATTGGCGCGTGCAGTTGTCCTAGTCTCAGCGACGAAGGAGTTCGCGTTCCGGAGGCTCAAGAGTATTCCCCCCGCTTAGACTGCGGTGGCAAGCTCGCACACCTTTGAGGAGCTTAGCACGACGCCGCCGAGAGCGATCTCGTATCCGCGAGGGCGGAGGAGGGAGCCCCAGAGTTGCAGCATCATCTCGGGGACGTGCCGGCGAGCTCGTTCTCGTCCTTGTCCTCGTGTTGGTGTCGAGGTGGGACTCCACTTTCACGGGTTGCAGTTACCGACCCATCTACCGCCGAACTCGACGCAATCCCACAACCACTCCTCCCAGACGACTTGGATGTGCGGATCCGCTTCCCCTGTACGGTTGAACTTCTCCACGTATTGCACGGTGTCCGTTTCTTCGTCCCCGCAGAGGAGGTGTGTTATACGCACGGGGCGCTCGAGCGCCGTGACGTAGGTGCCGCCGTGCGCGATGACAACCCTGTTGATCTGGGTGCGGCGCAGTATGGAGGAGATGCCGGAGACGCAGACCGTGATGTTGGAGAAGATGGGGACGCGGTGGGAGGCTATGCTCTGTGATGCATTTAGGTAAGGGTGGGGGAAACGAGATTATTGCTAGGTTAATAGGATTGGAATCTTCCGCTCCAAGGCACACTGAGCAAATTAGTTGACCAGGGAGCAAAAAAAGGATAAATTATGAGCGCACTGTGTATTTCGCGCCACCGTGGTCGTCTGCGACAAGATGGGTGACGTGGTCGGTGAAAGCGCTGACGCTCTTCGCGCCAAGTTCTCGCGCGAGCCTAAAAATTGTGGGCTAATGCGAAAATTTAACGCATGTATCTGATGAGTAATTATGTACTGACCTTGTCAACCATACCGGTTGCACATACAACTAACCCCTTGAACGGGCGTGGACAGGGCCCATCGATTATGGCCGTGTCACTGCTGATGATTTGAGTAGTTTCGCTTTCCCAACAGCCTATTACCTCGGGCGACACCGACACCGCGCACGGACTATTGCGTCGGCCGCAGGGGGTCGTAACCGGACTTTCGGGACCTATAAGAATATTAGGAACGAAAAAAGACGCGACAGAAGCGATTGACGCGCTTTCTTCGACTTGTTTGCTCGTCGGTGCATCGTGTTAAAATTGTGGGCGAAGATGTCACGTGTCTATCTTTTTCTTTTTTTGGTATCTGCATTTCTATACCGCAACAAGTAAGTACACGATGTGGTGCCCGAGGGCAATAAATAGGGTGGTTTATGACGTGTCTCTGGTTCGAGTTTAAATTATTTTACAGGACTTCTCCTTGGGCTTTGACATTCATCCATTCAAAAATCGCTTCTTTGCGGCAGAGGCCTAGAACGGACACACTGGCACCCTGGTGGGCTGCACGGGTGGCGAAGAGGTTTAAAACCTGTCTTTCACTATTTCAGCAAACATTCAACAGTGTAATGAGGTTAACAAGCTTTAACCATCTCATCTTCGAGGAGGTTGACTTTTCTTCCTACCGAAATCCTCGCTGAGGTTGCTAACCCGGGTCATGGATCTGTCACTATCTGTCAAAACCCCGAACGCAGGTCCTGATTTCCAAGTCGTCCTTGTCGCTCACAGCCCAATGAGATGTTGAGAGGTTGCTCCAAATTCTCCTCGTCCCTGTAGACCGACATTCGAAGCAGCGTATGGCACCGACTTTTTACTGGTCGAATATTTCAGCCTTTAGCTTCAATCGAGGTTGCGTCCGCCTGGGGAGCCAACGACTATTCACCCATCTTGTCTCGCACCGCGTTGTCACAAGAGATTCACTGGCCTCATGGCGAAATATACTGGGAGGTCCTAGTATCGCCGAAACAACACCTTCCTGTTCTCTCTCAGCCTCCACCTTCTGACAGTCAAACTGCTCCCTGTACTCGGGAATTCGTTCACGACACTGGGCTCGCAATTTATCCTGCTTCTTATCCTCATCCATGAGTACTAGTATATACCTGCTGGTTCACGCTATCCCGATTGCGCTATCCTTTCACCGGTCTTCCCAATCTCACATAATGCATGGACAACACTTTCTCAACCGTGACTGGTGGGTGTACAGCTCAATGGATAAGTCAGGATAAATATATTATACTCAGCTATGTCCCCTTTCGGAACGTGCTGAGTTGTAGCGCATAGTACATTGGCCTTAATATGTACTACCACTACGCCGCAGCGCACACACCCTCGACGAGCTCACCGCTTTTAAGGCTGTAGATCTCGGGCACGTACAAAGCAGCTACAAAGTACACTGACCTTCCTGTGTGATACCAGAAAACCAAACCCTTTCCCTGCGCCACGAAAGCCCTCTTTGCGCTGACTTCGACCTCGCTGCGGCGCCCTTTACCAGTCCGTTTTTTGTCCGTTATTGCAAAATATTCCTATTGATGGTGGCGTCTCGCCCTGTTCGCTTCCTGATACTTATATTCAGGCAACCCTGTTGATGGAAATGAAAATCGCATCTATTTTACTTGGTTTCCTTTGTCATGGGATATTATTTGCTGCAGGGATAAAACTATTTAACAACCCTGTATTTTGTTGGCACGTCCTGAGCTTCAAACCAAGCTGTATGACGAACTAAAGAGCTCATGAAATATTTACACACGGTTTCGGAGTTCCTTTGAATCCCGGACACCTCGGCACTTCCAAATATAGGCTTACCGATCTTGCTGATCTTTGCTGCAGTTCGATATTCACACGCTCCGCACTCCCCGTTTTTTATCGATTTGCCCGCATCACGATTGCCCTGAAACTCTAAATACCGAACTGCGATTTGCACCTTCACATGGCGTGCAGGGGCTCCCGCGCTCGCCCATGCTGTCCTTATTAAATTCGGAAGTACGGAAATAAGGCCTTACCTTCCTAGTTATCCCCAAAAGTCGTACTTATAGATTTTTAGCAAATTCTGAAATTCAGTTGAGGCGCTTAGTCCAGACCTTGACAACGGTGGGTTCTTGGCAAGATGATGAGATCAGAGATAGGGTGTGTCAGATTCTCCGAGGGAATCGGGACGTGTGGCAGTGAAGTGAAGCGCGATCAGCTGACTTGTGGTATACGTAGATCGTCTATTCTTAGCACATCTACTTGTATTAATATTGTGAAGCAAGTCTAAAAAAGTGACTGACAACTCTACGCCTTCTTTACAATGACAGTGATTCGCCTGGTACGTCTAATGTGCCACGGTTGACGAGAAAGCATGCTACTGATTGAACTGAGCGCGAGAACCACAAATGCAGATGTGTACTTTTGTCTAATTTATTCTCGTGTCAGCGCAGGTTTTGATATGGAAGAATGTATACATACATACACGCCACCGGATGAAAATACCAGAAATTTATGCAAGTACATGTGTCCGCGGCGTGTTTCCGGTAGTGGAACATTTCAGTGTCCCTCTGGGGTAATGAACATCGGAAGAGATAAGTCGCGGTTCCCATCGTCGGAATAATCCATTGGATGAATTCTAAGACGCCGAACCAAGGAGGATCTTAGGCGGACATGGTAGAAGGCGACCGTGACTATACTGGCAAATTGTCTGACTCCGAGACGTTACTAGCCGATCAGTTCAACAAAGGGTTTGCAAAGAACCTTTGTTCCCAATGTTCGGGTCAATTTCTCATCGAGCACTGGATTTCTAAAACCAAGACGGATCCACGGATCCAAAGTGATGGCAGTGAGAAGAAGCTGGCAAATTAGGCAATGGGGGATTTGATCAAACGCAACTTGACCTTCGACGTATTTGCGTTGGCTTGGAATTGGTTTGAAGCCTTGAAAATTTAAAGCCTCGCTCAAGTACTAAGAATTCAGAGTTTCTGGAGCAAATTAATTCACATACATTCAGAATTACACATGTTGACACGGAGCAGAGAGACTGCATTATGAACAAATTACGATACAGTGAGAAATAATAATAGGGGTAGAATACATTTGGAATGGCGTCGCGTTTGCACATAGCGTGTACAAAAAAATTAAGACAAAGGGGCAAAGACTGTAGTCGTCTTACGGTTATAAATGAGTGTAAACAATGCCTGCAGTCATTATGACTGCAGAGCCTGAAGCGCTGCATTGCTCAGGACGTCGAAGCCTGGCATCATATGGTGGACTCGCTTTCGCGGAGGAGGGAGGCCACTCATGTCCTAGGAGACGTAAATTACATCAGCTTGGCCGAGGAGGCAAAAAAAATAGCAGCCTACCTGGCAGTACTGAGCATCGCCATACTGGCCATCTGCCGAATGATTCAGCGAGAAACTTCGGTTGCTTCTATCGCTATGCACACCTTGAAGTTGATTGTGCTCCCAGGTGCGTTGGTGCTTTCTCGACTTTGACTGATCCTATGCATGCCGAAGTTAGCAACTAAAATAGCAGACAACCCGCATGGTTCTCCTACCTCGAGGTGAGACGGTGGCTCGGTCGAATAAAGACCTTGGTTATCAACCGCCGACCAATCCATAGTCTTAGGTGTTGGTAGTGTCGATCTCATAGGGTCGGTGGTGCGGAAATCCTAACAAAGAGATTAGTGCCGACGAGATCAAGCTGCTGAAACAATTTACGTCATATCTAGGGCTCGGCTCATCGGCCGATACGGAGGAATGCCTCGATTGACCATCTACAACGAAGCAGGTCAGAAATAGACGAAAGCAAGAGGAGAACTGTTGGCGCACCAACGGTTTGGTTTCGGGTAAGTAAAGTGGCCACTAAACAAGCTGATTGGTGAGAAAACACGACGATATGCCACAAGATAGAAAACACACTGATGTCGTCCCGTCTTTTCTCAGCTGTACTGACGGCAGCCCTAGCCTGACGCTCAATCTCAAGACAATTGGTGTATCGTACAAAGGCGTCCTGTGTGTCCTTTTGTGCCCTGGCGAATGCCGCCCGAGAATTTTGAAGAACTTGTTCTGGGACAATATTAGTTATATCAAAATTGGATCTTGTAGGAGGCATACTCGATGTTGTAGCTTCTTGAGACAGTGATTCAGCATTACGCAACGACGGAGACCCAGAATTCCGCGACGAGTGGGGAATACTAGGCCCAGACGCATCGGATATGGTCTGATCCAATGTTAAACGAAATATATCGAAAAATAAAGGAGCACCGAGTGTATTTCGCGGTTTTGCTCCATGAATGCACGCTCTGAAGGCTCAGGAGATAACGACTCGACGGACTGATGTCGTATTGGGATTGGGTAGTGATTTTCGCCTGTTGAGTTTCGTAGTCGAGGGTTATGGGGAATGCCGGCGGATTGCCGCTCCATGAATTTTCGGAGGAAAGAGAGTTCGATGTCTTCCGGCATCGCGTATGGCGGGCCCTGAATATCTCCCTTCTGCATGAGGAGCTCCAGATGCGACATTGTTTTATCCTTGAGCTGCTGAAGCCACTCGTGAAGCTCCATATGATCCTGGTCTGCGCGCGCATCGTAATCCTGACGTCTTCTCGCCTTGCGCCAGTATGTTTTGGTTAATTTGAGCGCGCGATTCACCTCGTTATCCAGCGTCCGGTACCAGTCACTAGCTTGATGATTTAACCGTACAGCAAGGACCCCGGGCTGGACGCGCAGCTGCAAAATGCATCGACCTTCGCGGTCCGCCGGGCCAAGGACGCCCTTTTGGCCCTGATTACCGGGGGGCGCCTCGAGAAACATTACCGAGCTCAGGCCAAGGTAGATCATCCGGTGTTGCAGCCATGTCGAATGATTATAATGAGGGGATAAAGGAAGTGACCAAAGGTAAGAAATAGCCACAGCAACAATGGGTCGAAATTAACGAATGGAAACGGAATGTCGGGATTTAAACGTTAGATACCAAGTTACTCGGCAATTCGGGCCTGATGTCGATCGGTTTGGGCAATGCAAGAATGATGCGGTGATGGATCAGGCCAATTGGTGACATGTCGACATCCACATGTTCTGCGCTTTGGTTGCCGTGGATCACACGCCTTTCCACGCGTCCTTCTGGTGTGCCCAGTTGCGTAGCGCGTTGATGAACAGATGTAGATGTTCCATCAAGAACTTAGAAGGTACTTACGAACGGCAAAAGAACGGTACACAAATACAATGTATATCAATTGCTAAGTAGACTGCGCCTGGTTTGGTATTTTTGGTGATCATCTGATATGTTGAGATGGCACCGCGGTGCTTTTGGTAAGCGAAGTGAGATGACACCGTGGACTTGGGTACTAGTAGTATTCGGGCTTGTGATAAAATTCTCAAGTGGAGAAGTCCACTCCTTGCGCAAGCGGGGCCGCGTCCGAGAAATTGACTAGGACTGTGTCAACTCCGGGGCAGGTTATATCCATAGGACTGCTTACCGGTGCACGCGCTCCAACGCACGTATTGTTTCCAGGCATCGCCTCCCGATTCTCGTCCCCTAGACCGTATCATTGCAACAATAGAAAGAAGCATGGCGGAGACTAACCATCCGGTACTCTGTGAGAGGTGGAAGTAAATATTACGGGCAGCTGGGTGAAGGAAGGAAGGCGTACCTTGTTACCGCCGAACGCTGCCCCGATTTCGGCTCCACTAGTTCCGACATTGACCTATATCTTCTCTTGAGCAGAATCACGAAACTCGACACACAAAAACAGACATTGACAATCCCAGTATCCGAACCATTCGGTCCAATCCATGTACCCACATTTCTCAGATCGCGCGTCCATAAACTGGAGGACAGTCCCTAGCATTTAAGATCGATCAATGAGACTTCGCAAAGTAAATAGAAAAGCCATTGAGTTCAACCTGAGGCACCGCATTGTTCCATTCAATCGCTTGCTCCAGGTGGTCAAACACACCGCAGTTCAGGATCGGCGCAAAACACTCCGTTTGCCAGAGCTGGTTGGTTAGGTCAACCGATTTAGGCATTGCAATGGTTGGCTGTACGAAGTTGCCGCGATCAAAAGGCGCTTCGTTGTACCTAGCGCCACCAGAAATTATTTGGGCACCTATATCCTTCAGATGCCGAACAGCCCCGCGTAGATCTCCAGCCCAGTATTATTGTGCACGGGGCCAAGGAGGGTACCGTCATTCAAAGGATCACCCGGCTTTACGGCGGCATAGAGCTTTTGTAACTGATCAAGAAACTTGTCGGCGATGTCCCGGTGAAGATAAAGTCTTCGAGTGGAGGTGCAGCGCTGTCCAGCTGTCCCGATAGCACCAAAGCCGACAGACGGGACCGCCATCGACAAATCTGCGTCGGGCATGACAATTGCGGCTTGCGAAGTTGGTCTAGTAAGCTCGTTGCCTTGAATGATTGGGGGGTCTCACCATTGTTTCCACCCAGCTCTAAGATTACTTTTCCAAATCTTGATTGTACAGTCCTACCCACGAGACGCCCAACATTCTCGCTCCCAGTGAACGACACTGAGGGAACACAGCCTCAGTCTCCAATCCACGCATACGGCAAATAGCGAGGAGACCTAGCTCGACATCACGGCTTTCTACGATGGCCACACCCGCATCTTTACCCCCAGTAACGAGGCCAGCTACTGCGCCCGGTATACCTGTGGGCGGTTCGAGATTTTCATGTTGCGGTGTGTGTATTATCACGCACCGTTCGTCTCCAACACCTTGGAA